>CM057338.1:96235318-96732191 GCA_030015575.1 Agapanthus africanus | reverse complement strand
TTCTAACTAACTTAGAATATAAAGAAACTTAAAATTATCTAAATGATAGAAATTATACCTCATGAATGTAACTCAAGAAAAACCCTTGTTCGCCAAGGTTGTCAAAATCCTACTTTTCTTGGTCCAATGTGTAGAGGAGAAGGAAGGGATCAACTTTTGTGAAGGAAGTATAGGGTTTTGGTAAGGTCTTTGAGATGGATCCTAGGGGTTTTGAGGGAGAGAAGTGAGGAAGAAGAAGGAGAAGAAGAACAAAAAAAAGAAAAATAGTGGAGGGATTTGTGGCAACCCCCCCCCTCTCTCTTCTCTTATTCTCACCCACTCTCTCACTAATACCCTTTTACCATTTCTCTTTTCTTTTCTTTTCTCTTTAAACCCAAATCGCAATAATACCGACAAAACAACACAAATGTGAAAACATGTAACCAAATGCAACATGATATGGTGCACTAGCCACGGAAAACTGTAAAAATACGGATTTGGCTTAATCGCGATTAACAGTGCACTAATCGGGTTTTCATTTAAATTGGTATAACAAATCTTTAAAATGTCAAATCCTTAATATATTTTTAAATCAATAAATCATTTTAGTTTCGATTTATTTCATAATTATAGGTATATATTTATACCCTTTTTCGAAACCCCAATTTCGCAAACCAGGCAGTTTTCGGGAAATATATTATTTATTATTAATTTCCAAAAATAATATTTATATTTTCTGAAATGTTACAATATTCCCCCCTTAAATAAATTCGTTCCCCGAATTTGAATTTAAACCCCTCAAATACTAAAACATTTCAGTAAAAAGTCCAAGTCGTCGGGGCTCCAAATCATCAATATATAAAACGCATCATAGCGCAATGCACGCGCATGAGCAATGAGCAGATAACTCAAAATTTAAAACTCCGTCAAGCATCCCTCAATCATCAGAGTCAGGGTGAAAACACAATGTCAAATCCAATAAGAAAACCAATATGATATAAATCAAAACTATACATTTAAACATCTGAAGGAAATGCATGCCCAACCTTTCATGTTGTTGTGCGATGCGAGTATCGCGGCACGGGTGGCGGACGCCATTGTAAGAAAATAACCATATATGTATATATCTTTTGTTTAATATGCACGTCCCGCTGTTTTGAAAACAATTTAGAAGGGTTTCCTTGTTTTAAACTTTTCGTGTCTTATCAGACACGTAGGTAAATACTGAGACTATAGCTCCCTTCTTGAGAATCCCTTCGATAGCTAGCAATGCATGCAAAATATATCTAGGTACTGTCCTCTAACTACTCCTGCTCAGTACGAATTAAATAGTAAATATCATAAAAACGTACTGCACCATAAGAAATTAATCCCAAAATATGCATATGAATGTTACGTGCGTATGGTGCGCATGGAAATCAAATCAATGAATGTGCCCATACATGTACATAGAAACAACATCTAAGTGCAACGGGTGTGTACGAAACACCTGCCAGAGGCAACGGTGTGCCTGACAACAACATCAGGTGTATCTGGTATGCACCAAGAATCCCCAATTTAGTGCATCTGGTGTGCACCAAAATCGCATCTCAAATCATTCGTCCAACATGTGTGAAGATCCAAATCAGGTGCATCCATCATACACGAAATCACAAAATCCAATATCAAGCTCCGAACATGCGTGAAATCTAATCCAGTATACAGTGATATATAATATCACAACCATGTGCACCCACGTGCACAAAAGCAAATCAAATACTAAAAGTGCATGAAAACTATGCCAAAAGCATAAGTGAAATCATATGCATGTCCTAAGCATGTAGATCAAAATCAATATCCAAATGACATCAAATCAAAGTCAGGTGCAACTGTGGTGCACAAAATACGTATCAATATATTGCAAGCCTATATAAGCTATACCGAGTGCAAAACCAAATCGAGTGCATACCATCTGCATAAAATTAAATCAGCTGTATGCAATCTATGAAATCATGCACATGTGCAGCCAAGGCACAAAACTGAATCAAGTGCAATAAACCTGCACAAATCATAAATCAACACAATGGTGTATAAAGCATATCTCAAGTGCAATAACTATGCACAAAACATAAATACTCGTTAGGTGCAGCCATGGTGCACGAAAACAAATATCATGAAACTCAGTCATCGAAACTCATAATGCGAATAGATCGCCCAAAATACCGAAATCAAGTATGGAGGAATAGTCCCGCTCAAGCACATCCTCTAAAGAATCTCTGGCCAACGGTCGTGGTCACTCATCACATGTCTTGTCGGCGGTGCCGAACTCTGGTCTGCTGGGTGTGCATAAAATGACCGCTCCTGGGTCCAAGTCTTCTCGTAAATTATTCCAGAAAAGTTTTGTCGAAGTCTCCCCCAAATCTCGTTTCTGCCGAACTGCCCGGAATTCATCGTCCTTTACTATATCTGCTTCTTGTTCCAGAACGGCTGCATACTCATCGTGAATCCTTCTGGAAGATATATCCATATACAACGCCTTCTGCATGTGTATCACATCTCTGATGTCAGCGGAGTGGAACATCATCTCATCAAGATCTCGCACGAATCTCTTACTCCACCCTTCTTTAATGTCGACTGATTCAGACTCGTCTCCTCATGGCTGTATGGACTGCGCTCCAATGGCTATATGCGTATCTGGAGTCTCCCAAGCAATGCATCTCATCATATGATATCCGAATGATGTCGAACTTTTCGATCGATTCGTCAAGTTCCGTAATCCCCCAAGAGCTCAACATCTTGGGTACATTTTAATAGTATCGAATACATGCCATAACACCTGTGGACCAATCATAGAAAGGCAAACCCAAGCCTCACTAATGGCACCGCGGAACTGCCGCAAACCCTAAGGTTCAAATGCTTTTCACACGGTCATTATATCGAGTTAGGATTTTATTGTTCTAGAAGGTCTGTCACGCCCCGCTTCCCGGTGTACGGCGAAGGGGACGCGACGAGGTCCGCAACGTATGTATTCAGAAGTACATACGCTAAGCGTAGTTAAGCAATATAAAATAAATCACAAGAGACGAAAGATATAGAAATAACAGCAATTTTATAATAACATTCTTTGTACAATACATGGAAAGAAAATACAACTGAAATGAAAGCGATACCTAAACAGTGGCATAACAGGAAATGAAAATACTGAAAAGAACAAGGTACAATATCTAGAGCTCGGGGTCTTCGTTAAACTGCTCCAAGTCTTCACTGGTGGGCTCAATCTCTGCTTGGTCCAACGCACCTGACGATATTTAAAGAATAAAGAAATAGAATGTCGTCAGCGAACAGGTCGCTCGGTAAGTCCCAAAGATAAGGAGAATTAGAAAGACAGTGTAAAAGTATTTTCTAAAGTATTATATTGTTGAATATTATGGAATATTGAGTTAACGCTGTTGTTTGTAGCTTGGTACAGAAGGATGCCAGTGTATACGAGGAGGGTCTTTATATGCTAGAGACCAGGGCAAATGGAAGTATAAGCAACCATTAAGCCACGGTACAACAGCAATAGCATTCAGGTTGGGTGTCTTAATCTGACCACCTCGTGCCACCTTTAACACCTTCCGTACCAATCTACCCCTTAAACCCCGTAGTGTTTAACATTATTGTTGTACTGGTTTGTGTAAGTTAGATGACTGACAAAAACTATGATATCAGTAAACAAGTTGTAACTGCATAATCAGGTAAATGGAATAACAGGATAATGGATGTATATCCACGGTTTGATTCAGTCAAATTGAATTGATTGTTAACTAGATTCAGGGATTCATGTATTCATATTGAGTTGGAATATAAAAGAATATAGATTGACTTGAATCATTTTCAAGTCAGAAATAGTCAGACTCTAACCCAAGTCGGACCAAAAGAAAAGTAATTTGAAGTTCTGTAATTGTTAGGGGCCTTATTGTAATTTATAAAACTTGAGGGGGTTTTATGTAAAAAGTACTATTGTATAGTTTTCAAGATACACCTCAAGTATTTATTATTCGTCTTTATAGTTATAATGAGTGTAATTTTATTTGTGTTATTCTAGTGAATATATCCTAATAAAAGTATTAATTGATTTATTTGAAATTTCATGGTATTTTTAATGTAACTTTTAATCTTGTAATTTTAGAAAAAAGTGGAAACTTTATTTTATAATAAAATAGTTGTTTAAATGATAATTATATTAATACAAGAATAATTTTATATAAATATTTTTATTTTCCAAAATCTCATGTTTCTTAAATGTCGTATTTTAAAACTATCGAGACCGAATGCTCCTTGCGGAGGTCTGAATCTTGCACTACTAGCCCGCGGGTGCATGATGAACCGTACTATCCCTAACGGGTTCCCAAAAGTGGGTTGTAGTGGCGCTTTGCTTAGATTTAATAAATACTATTCATTTAGAATAACGGTTTTATAAGTAAAAGGTATTTATTCGTAAAAGGGTATAGTTTTCCGTATTTTAGTTTTCTAGGGTTTGCTAAGCAACTAGCTTATTTCTAAGGTCTAAACAATAAGTCATTAGAAGCCTCAAATCGCCTCTTCACCGCCATTGCGGCCAGATAAGTGTCAGGTAAGTGGGAGGCTCTCCACTACAAGTAGTGGCCCTAATTAAGTAATCACTTGCCTTAAACACACTTGCCTAGTCACCGCAAAGTCAGGTTTAGATAAACGATCGATGTCCATGACATATCGTATTTTCTTTTAAAAGATATTTGTTTAGAATTGTGTACAACTTAAAGCTTTAAAAAAGATTTATAAAGAAAATGGTATTTTAGTGAAAAGTCTTGTATCTTCGTATTCTAAATTTTAACGATATCAATTAAGGTTATATTTGTGTGTGTGTAGAGGTAGGTCATTACCTCGTGACTTATTTTAAGGTTTAGTGAAGTTTAGAGGTTAAATATGATAAGTTAAACATGAGGGTATTTAAGTTTAGAATACGGTATGTTGTAAACGTTATCATTTCATGTGTGAAAACTCATTCAAATTGATTTCTACAAGTGTAGTGATCAAGATGAACATATTTAGGAATGAGAGAATTGATTAGAAAAAGAAAAATAAACTTCATGGTATTATTGTGAAAAGAACGATATTACAAGCAAGCTATCATTTCATGTGAGAAACTTTGTCTAAATTGATTATTTATGTGATTAATAGTCATCATGAATAAGTTTAGGTATTATGGATTAGGTGACAAATGGGATTTTGTAGAAAAACCGAATCGGAAATCGTTTTGTTCCGATTTCCGTCGGGTTTCATAAAGTCGTATTTTTCTTAAAAGAAAATAGAGATAGAAAAGTGGGACATACAAGTTTGGACAAGCTAGGGAGGCTAAGAAAGTAGTGGGTTTTCGGTGCGTCGAAAACGTCGTGAAGGGTTCTAGTACGATCGCCGGAATTCGTCGTCGATTTCGGCAGCGCTTCGCTTTTCGCTCTTTTTCTAACGTACCGAGTTCTCTTGAGAACTTTAGGGAGTGGACTTAGAATTGTAGGGTGAAATGGTAGAGGGTAAGGGTATTTATATAGGGCTAGGCTAGGGTTAGGGTTTTGATTAAAAAATATATAAATATATATAAGAAAATCATTAAAATCATTAAATTTTGGAGTAAAAGTGAGTTTATGGAGAATTTGATAACCGATCAGGGAAAATAAAGTATTCAGGTGAGAAGACCAGGTCAACACGGAGAAATCTCGTGTTGATGACTCGGCCGGTCCGCCGGCCGACTCGGCCGAGTTGGGCCGAGTCGGGGGCTCGTTGGGTGGGCTTTTTCCTGGGGGTAATTTTGGTGTATTTAGTTTTTTTGTGTTCAGTATAATTTTGTGAGTTATGGTTGTTTGACTGTTGACCTTCCCAAAAATTTAAAACAAAATGATATAAAAAAATATGTGGGGGCATGGGATTCGAACTCTGGTGGCTTGGTTCGGCAGTGCAAGATATTACCAATGAGCTACAAGCTCTTTCTTGTAATTATTGTAGGGAAATAGATATTTAAAGTGTTATCAGTAACATTAATACTCCAAGTATACTTCAAATTTAAATAAAATTTAGGTATATAAAAATTGGTGTTGTTACAATCTACCCTCCTTACAAAAATTTCGTTCTCGAAATTTACAACTTTTATTTGAGGATTAGTTTACAAAAAGGTGCGGATAACTTGCACGCATTTCATCCTCCCTTTCCTACGTGGATTCTCCTGGAGTGTCTTTCTTCTACATTACCCGGACCAAATTAACTTCTTTGTTCCGAAATGTCTTCACTTTTCTAGCCAAGATCTCCACAGGTTGTTGTTCACAAGTCAAATCGGGCTGTATAGTGAGCTCGGAATGTTCAAGTACATGGCTGGGGTCACTCACATACCTTTTGAGTTGAGATATGTGGAACATATTATGCACTCCCTCCAATGAGGGTGGAAGCGCTAAACGGTATGCCACTTCACCGACTCGTTCGAGTATGTTGAACGGTCCAATTTATCTCGGACTCAACTTTCCCCGTCTTCCAAAACAGATCACTCCACGGTTCGGAGATATCTTCAAGAATACATGGTCTCCTGGCTGGAACTCCAAGTGTCGTCTCTTCGCATCAGCCTAGTGTTTTTGTCTATCTTGGGCTATGCGCATTCTTTCCCTAATAGTACGAACCACATCAACGGTCGCTACTATCATTTCGGGTCCAAGGAGTTCCCTATCTCCGATGTCGTCCCAACTTAATGGCGATCGACACTTCCTTCCATACAATACTGCAAAAGGTGTCATTCCTATGCTTGCTTGATAGCTGTTGTTGTACACAAACTCCATAAGATGCAGGTGATCTTCCCACGATCCTTTGAAGTCGAGCATACATGCTCTGAGCATATCCTCCAAAATCCGAATAGTTCGTTCCGACTGACCATCTGTTTGTGGATGATAAGCCGTGTTGAAGTTCAGACTTGTTCCTGTTCAATTGATAAAACTGCACACTTGTATTACATTTTACCTACCATTTTCATATTAAAAAAGGACTATATTATAATATATTATACATATGAGGGTTTATGTGTAAAAGCATTATTTTCCATGTGTTAATATATTTTAATTATCATTTGGTAAGAAAATGTATGCAAATAAATTTATTGACCAAATCCTAGTAGAACAAAGACTACTAAATATTATTTGAGTTGTTGTGCAAAAGATTTCCAAGTTGTTATGCAGAATTTATCAAACAAATCAAGTTGTTGAAGAAAACTTGCCAAATTAAGGAGCAAAACTTGGAGACCAAGTTTGGAAGCAACCGAGAGAAGATTTTTGAATTCTGAAGGTGCCTAGGATTGCCACATGTCACAATCATAAAGCCCAAAAATTTCTATCAAGAGATCCTCACCGTTGGCCGCGGATCCGCAGCCATACCCCTTTTTTGGCCGCGGATCAGCCGCAACAATAGGGAGTTGGAAGGCAATATTTTGGGAGATTGACAACTGCTAAATTTTACCAACTTCTCAACAATAAGATTCTGGGTTTGCACTATAAAAAGGCACCGAGATCCTCTTGGAAAATCCATCAAGCCGAAGAGATCACGAAGCTCCAGACGCTCACGCATCTAGGCTGATCATCGACTGTTCGACTACCTCCTTAGGAAAGATCGAGAAGCACTAGTTTGTAATCATTTTCTACGGAATAAAAGTGTAGCATGTTCAGTTGATTAATAAAGGTAGTTCTTTTTTATTATTTTTGCATTTTACATTATGTTTTCCCTCTCTTTCTTTTCATCTTCTTCTTCCAACATGCGCGAGTAATTCTCCGCTTGTTAGGGTTCGTAGGATTAGGGTAGGCTAATGGACGATAAAAATAACTAAACCCTTTTTAAGTCTTATAAAGTTTAGGAACTTTATCAAAAGAATCATTAGCATCCTAATCGGGTGCGCTAGCAATTCCTTGCTAGTTCCGACCACGATTAGAGATTGGATTAATGATTGCTTTGGTAAAGACTAGATATGAACGGAGTTCCGTGTCAAGATAAGGGTTAAGAGTGGGATTCCTTTTCCCTCCAGAAACCCTAATCTACCCGCATCGCCGTCGTTCTAGTTCTAAATCTATTAATGGATAAAAATGATAACTTTTAATTAATCGTACATAACTACTAAATCCTAACGAACCCTACAAGCCTTTTTATTATATTAATTAAATCTTTAAAATAATCTAGATCTATATTTTACATTCTTGTCTAACGTAGAACTAGAAATCTTTCTATAAAATTCTTTATCACTCCTCTCTTTCTCAACACATCTAAAGTAAAATTAAAAGGTTCCACGTTTCCCAGAGGACGACCCGTACTCATCTCGGTCTAGCTATACGCGACACCGTTATTGATTGCGGTTAACTACAAACACTTTTTCGTATCAATCAAATGGCGCCGTTGCCGGGGATACGTGCGTAATTTTTTTTTTACTATTTTTGTTGGATTCTTAGACGAGTCATATCATTATTAACACAAAACTCCAAATTGCATATTTAACGATTTGTGCGTGAATTTTTGCACAGAGATCTGGAGTCACAGAATTAAGGGAAACAGGAAACAGAGACATTTTTAGAGATCCAAAAGAGCACAGAGGGACACAGAAAAATTTTTAGCAACTGAACCATCCACCTTGCGGCGGAACCGCGGCACAAAGGAGCATCTGCGGCGGAACCGCGGCATAAAGGAGCATCTACGGCGGAAACGCGGCCTGACAAGGGGATCAAGGTCTCAAACTCCTCTGGTAAGATTCTCAACTCTTCCTCTCTCCCCTCAAATCCAATAAAATCTATCTTCTGCAGGATTCTTTGCAAAATTGCGCCGCTCAAAAATCTTTTTGCAAAAGTTTTGTGATTGGTTTTGTTTTGCATATTTAATACGGACTTTAAGGGGCAAAGACCAAATCGAGATTAGGTGGGGATTTCATCACCCTTCCTAAGCCCCACAAATCACAAACCGAGCATATAGATCAACCCTTCATTAATTTAAAAAATATCTAGACCAGACTCTAAGGACTATCGCGCTCAATAAGGACAGAGGAAGGTCGTGGGTAATCTATCGTCTATCTGCATTACTTTTGTAGTGCCTAGGCAAGTGTGTCAAAGGCTAGTGGTTATTAATTAGGCCCACTGTAGTGGTGGTTCCTTCCCACTTACCTGGCACTTACCTCGCTACAAGGATAGTACGGAGGCGGTAGAGGATTTATCCTGCGGCTTGTCTTTTGGAAGTCTAGGAGCGGTCTAGAGACTGGACCTAGGTGACCTTAGTTCTAGGGTTGCTTGTGCATCTTAGGGTGATTTTTCTTGAGTCCTACTTTTTCAAAACAAGCCAATTTTAAAATCACACACACGCTGGCACTTGCACTAAACCCGCTTAGTGCATGCTCGGCTGGACACGGGATCCTAGTGCCCGTCTTGTCCGCGTTCCTGCTATCGACACCGAAGTCGGTACTTCTTCATCTTCTTTTTCCCCACCACACACCACATCAACCATGATACACGACACTCCATCTAATTATAACACCACGCTGCCACCACCTGTAGGTGAGCAGAATCCACCGCGCATCTCTCTCCAAGAGAGATGCTACCCTATTCGTGGTCCCCTTCCTACTTGTCTATCTCTTCCACCACCTAACGGGGATAATTTCGAAATTAAACCCCACTACATCAATTTGCTGCCCAAATTTCACGAGCTTGAGTCGGAAAACGCGTACGTTTTCATCACCAAATTCGAAAACGTATGCGCAATGATGGGTACTTCACAATTGACTTTAGATGTTATGCGCTTACGTCTTCTCCCATTCACACTGTGCGACTTGGCAGAAAAATGGCTTTATAATACTGCCGCACACTCTATTACTAATTGGGATGAATTCGTCGTAGCATTTCTTAAGATGTTTTACCCAAATCATAAGACTGCCCACATTAGGAGCGAGATGAACCAGTTCACCCAGCTTCCCAATGAACCATTTTGGAAGTGCTTTGAACGTTTCAAAGATCTGCTTGTCCAATGCCCCCATCACGGAATACAAAGATGGGATTTATGTCGGATTATATATGAGGGCATTAATCTAGCGACAAAGCAGATGCTTGAAATAATGTGTCAATGCAATTTCATGTCTAAAGATGACGTTGAAGCGTGGAAATATCTGGAAGACCTTGCTGAACACACGTTGCAATGGGAAAGCGTAAGACCACCTTCAACTAAGGGAGGTATTCACCAGCTCGATGTTTCCATCGCAGTAAAAGCCGAAATGGCAGCGATGCAGAAGAAACTCGATGCTATTGAGAACAAATTTTCATCATTCTCCCTAAATCAGGTCACGCTTCCTAAGACCGTTTGTGGTTGCTGTTCGGATCCTTCACATTTAACGGAAGAATGTCCTATGAATGCATCGTTTCAAGCTAATGCTGCTTTTCAGCAGCGACCTAAAAACGACCCTTATTCTTCCACATATAATCAAGGATGGAGGAATCATCCTAACTTTGCTTGGAATCAAAACCAATAAAGTAATTATCAAAGACCTCCTCCACAGCAACCACAAACGCAGAATCAGCCCCCCTTTCAGTCACAGAATTTCCAAAATCCGGCCAACATTTCTACACCACAAATGGCCGGTACTGACAACTCACTCGCACAAACTTTGGATATGTTCATGAAACAATCCATGCAAATTTCGGCAGAGATGAGGTCTTCTATTGATACCCTAACGAAAAACTCCTCCTCCCATGGGGAGAGTATTAAATCAATAGAAAACCAAATCGCACAATTAAACGCCGCAATGAGTGCGAGAGAGAAAGGGAAACTCCCATCTCAACCCCTACCGAATTCTGGCCATTCACAAAGTTATAATGTGAATGCCATTACTACGTTGAGATCGGGGAGAGTGCTGAATAACCGAGTGGGTGAGCAATTTGATGATAGTGACACATTTGATACCCCTTCTTCTTCTTCTTCCCCTAATTCATCTAGTCTCCCACCTTCGTCCGAGCCTATTCTCCGTTTTCCCCAAGGCTCAAACATTTCACCAAATCTATCTAAGTCGATTCTCACTCCAATTTTGGGATCGAATCCGTCGCCACAATCTTCTCCACAAACGTTGGACCCAAAACTTATTGATCGAGCTCCATTTCCAAACCGATTAAGGGCCAACCGACCTAACCCGCAAATGGAGAAGATTGTGGAAATGTTTAAGCAAGTTAGCGTGAATATTCCTCTCCTAGATGTTATTCAACAAGTCCCATCGTATGCTAGAATCCTTAAAGACTTGTGCACTAGGAAGAGAAAAACTCAAGTGCCTAAAAAGGTTTTCATGACGAGTAATGTTAGCACAGCTTTTACCCAACAAATACCAAAGAAACGTAAGGACCCCGGCTGTCCTACAATCTCTATTTCTATTGGGGGTAAAAATATTAATCGCGCATTACTCGATTTAGGCGCTAGCGTCAACTTGCTTCCTTATTCAGTATACGAGCAGTTAGGAATTGGAGAGTTAAAACCCGCCCATTGTACTCTCCAAATGGCAGACCGATCTATCACCAAACCACGGGGCGAACTAGAGGATGTGTTAATTAAAGTCGGGGAATTCATATTTCCCGTGGACTTTATTGTTTTGGATACACAACCTGTAGCAAACCCACGCAATCAAATCCCGGTGATACTTGGTCGACCCTTCCGAGCAACTTCTAACGCTGTAATTAATTGTCGTAACGGTTCTATGAACTTATCCTTCGGGAAAATGACAATTGAGCTTAATATTTACAAGCTAGGAAGTCAGCCATCAGAACCTTCTGTTCAATTGCTGAATGTCTGTTCCATCCACGAGATAGCTTCCGAAAGCTGCATGGATGAAGAGCTTTGCTTTGATGTTCTCGACAACACTAATGAGACATCGTTTGATCTTGCACCACTTTATAGTGAGGATATGTTCAATGAGTCCGACCTTGAGATTGAACCCGTTGACTCGTTGCAAAAGTCAGCAGCACTTTCCGAGTCAATATCTTATGCATGTTTTGAACCTCTTCGGGAGTCCGAATATCATTCGCTTACCCCACCTTCTATAGTCTCTCCGCCAATTCTTGATCTCAAACCGCTACCTTCTCATCTTAAATATGCATATTTAGGAGAGAACGAGACTTTGCCAGTAATTATTTCCGCTTCTCTAGCCTTAGAGCAAGAGAATGCACTTTTGGCAGTGTTGAGATCGAATCGGGAAGCATTTGGTTGGACAATGGCTGACATCAAAGGGATTAGTCCCTTAATTGTTGAACATTACATACATCTGATGGATGAAGCCAAACCAACCCGAGACCCACAAAGACGGTTAAATCCCGTTATGAAGGAGGCGGTAAAGAAAGAAATCGTCAAGTGCCTTGATAGTGGAATAATTTACCCCATATCTGATAGTCAATGGATAAGTCCAATTCATGTGGTCCCTAAAAAGTCTGGCATCACGGTCATCACTAACGAGGCTAATGAGTTAATCCAAACACGCACCCAAACTGGATGGCGTGTATGTATCGATTACAGGAAACTCAATGCCGCGACGAGGAAAGATCACTTCCCTCTACCTTTTATTGACCAAATGTTAGAACGATTAGCTGGACTCGAATACTACAGTTTCTTGGACGGATACTCTGGTTATAACCAGGTCCCCATCGCCGAAAAGGATCAAGATAAAACCACTTTTACTTGTCCTTTCGGAACTTTTGCTTATAGAAGCATGCCCTTTGGGTTATGCAACGCTCCCGCTACATTTCAGCGGTGCATGATGGGGATATTTTCAGATATGGTGGAAGATTTTCTGGAAATTTTTATGGACGATTTCTCCATTTTTGGGGACTCCTTTGAGGACTGCCTTCGTAATCATGACGCTGTTCTTACCCGCTGTAAGGATAAGAACTTGACTTTGAATTGGGAAAAATGCCATTTTATGGTCCAAGAAGGTATTGTACTTGGACATATAATTTCACATAAAGGCATTGAGGTTGACAGAGCCAAAATAGATGTCATTCAAAACCTCCCTCGTCCCAATTGCGTCAAAGATATACGATCATTCCTTGGCCATGCAGGATTTTATAGGAGATTTATTAAGGACTTTAGCAAAATTGCTAGACCCTTAACCCTTCTATTGGCCAAGGACACTACCTTTCACTTCAATTCGGATTGTGAGGCTGCTTTTGAATCGCTTAAAGAATCACTCACTACAGCCCCTATTTTATCATCTCCAGATTGGAACCACCCGTTCGAGCTTATGTGTGACGCATCAGATTTTGCTATTGGTGCGGTCTCAGGACAGCACATTGATAAGATGCCACATGTAATTTACTATGCAAGTAGGACCTTGAATGATGCACAAATAAATTACACAACTACCGAGAAAGAACTCTTGGCAGTTGTATTTGCATTAGAGAAATTCAAGCCCTACTTGATTGGCTCACCTATTGTGGTTTACACAGATCACTCCGCCCTACGACATCTTTTATCTAAGAAGGATGCGAAGGCCAGGCTAATACGTTGGATCTTATTGTTACAAGAATTTGATCTTGTCATCAAAGACAAGAGTGGATGTGAAAACGTTGTAGCCGACCATCTTTCACGCATCACTTCTTCGCCTACTGTGACCGTGCCGATAAATGACTCATTTCCCGACGAACAGCTCTTGAATGTATCCTACGAACTTTGGTTCGTAGAAATCGTGAACTATCTTGCAACGGGACTTATACCTAGCGATTGGTCGAAACAAGACAAACTTCGATTTCTATCCCAAGTAAAATATTTTTACTGGGATAAACCATATCTATTCAAGTATTGTTCCGATCAAATCATTCGCAGGTGTGTCCCTAACGATGAATTCAAGAGCGTTTTATCATTTTGTCATGATCAGGCATGCGGCGGTCACTTTGGACCTCGAAAAACGGCGGAGAAAGTTTTGCAATGTGGCTTTTATTGGCCAACATTATTTAAAGATGCATTTGAACATTGCAAAACTTGTCCGCGATGTCAGCACTTGGGTCGGATTTGACGAAGGAATGAGATGCCGCTCCAACCTATATTGGTTGTGGAAATATTTGATGTTTGGGGTATTGATTTTATGGGCCATTTTCTCAACTCCTTTGGGAATCTATATATCTTGTTAGCGGTTGATTATGTCTCGAAGTGGGTGGAAGCTATACCGTGTCGCACTAATGACAACAAAGTTGTCATTAAGTTCCTTAAAGAAAATATCTTTTCGCGATTCGGACACCCTCGCGCTATAATTAGCGACAACGGGACACATTTCTGCAATAGGTCTTTCGAGGCCTTGATGCGGAAATATTCAATCACCCACAAGCTTTCTACGCCCTATCACCCCCAAACAAGCGGGCAGGCTGAGATCTCAAATAGGCAGATCAAACAGATATTGGAGAAGACGGTTTTGAAAAACCGTAAAGATTGGTCAACCAAATTGACGGATGCTCTTTGGGCATTCCGCACCGCTTATAAGACCGATCTTGGTATGTCTCCATACCGCCTTGTGTTTGGGAAGGCATGCCACCTCCCTGTCGAGATTGAACATAAGGCAATGTGGGCTATTAAAGAGCTTAATTTTGATCTTGAGCATGCAGGCAGCTATCGGAAGCTGCAATTGAATGAGCTAAGCGAACTCCGCGATGAAGCTTACGATAATGCGGTGATAGTAAAGAATAGGACTAAAGTGTTCCACGATAAAAATCTTTTTAGAAAAACCTTCACATCGGGGCAACAAGTCCTTCTTTACGATTCCCGTCTCCATCTTCATCCGGGTAAGCTTAAATCTCGATGGAAAGGACCTTTTGTGGTGCGGTATGTACACCCGCACGGGGCAGTTGAAGTCGAAAATTTGAAAAACGGTTCAATTTTTAAAGTAAATGGGCATAGATTAAAACCGTATTTTTCTGCTGACCCCGCGGAGGAGCTCCTGTTTTTATAGGAGCCGCTTTATCAAAACTAAATTTCCTCCGCCTCACCTCCATGTTTTTATAACATTTTCTCATTTTAAAAATGGAGGTGAGTAAAAAATGGATTTGATTGAATATCTGTGCGTGTCAAAGAATAAGTTTGGGGGAATTTTTTATTTAACTATTATTTTACCCCTTGTATCTCTCCCTTAGTGTACAGGTCCTTGTTCTCAAAAGGCTACATCAGTGAGGACACTGCGGGAAACAGGTTTAGGGGGGAGGTTTGTATTCACTAAATTATCTTTGATACCGGGCATTAAATTTTTTTTTTTAACAAAAGAGTAGAAAGTGAAAAGTTACATCCAAAAGATAGGAGTAGTTTAAGAAAACCAAGAAAATTAGAAGTTTTCTTATACGAACTGGTAATAAGTAGTTATGAGCTGTTGTCCCAAGGGTTAGTAAGATGAAGGAAGTCACTAATCTGAGGATAAAAATAAGTCTGAAAAATAGTTTCTATTCTGGAAACCAAACATTTGAATGTTGATACCCTACAATATGCACTTACACACGTCTTGAAACTCGGGATAGGAGAGGATACCTTGAAATGCTCTTGTCTAAAAGCCAAAGTGAAAAAAAAAGTGAAGAAAATATAAAAATGGTGAAAAGAAAAAAATGAATACTGGTTTTGTTATCACCAAGGCAGCAATAAAAAAATATAGCGAGGGTGCCTCTTCACCTAGTGCTCTAAGGCCAACTGGTCTGGGAGTCACTGCTAAGCCTTAGGTGGTGCAAGACGAGGAAAATAATATCACCTAATCAGCAAGCACACGAGTAATCGGTCTGTTAGTACCTCATGAAGTATTAACAGTCGCATGAAAATGTGTCAGCGAATCTTAATATTCATCAAATTAAAAAAAAAGTACTAAGGTAGATGGACAAGAGTATGAAAGCTTGAATTGAATTCCCCGAGTGTAGGGATGTTCTTTACACACACGTAGGGTTATATGATCAATGTTTGGATGAAAGGTAGGAATGAAGAATAAAGATGATGTTTTATTGAGGGATAATGTGATTTCTAACATTTTTTCATGACTATTAAGATAGGGCTCATGACAACTGAAAAGCTGGCATAGTTGGAAACTCTTCTTTTCAAGGCTTTTCTTTTATGGTTCTTATCTTTATATGTAACTTTCACCATCTCTCTTTTGTTATAGGATTTTGTGGGTGTAATCTGCTGAAAACCCTCAGGAGACAACACTCCTCCTACTAGGGACACCTAGAGGTTTAACGGCTTGTTGCACCTGCTCAATGCAATCGTGTCTGCCTACGAAAGTGTGCTTAGTTTTCTCCTTTCTTTTTCTCCTCTTAAATAAACTAGTTTGCTCGGGACGATCAAAAATAAGTTTGGGGGTATTTGTTCAGTTGATAAAACTGCACACTTGTATTACATTTTTCCTACCATTTTCATATTAAAAAAGGACTATATTATAATATATTATACATATGAGGGTTTATGTGTAAAAGCATTATTTTCCATGTGTTAATATATTTTAATTATCATTTGGTAGGAAAATGTATGCAAATAAATTTATTGACCAAATCCTAATAGAACAAAGTCTACTAAATATTATTTGAGTTGTTGTGCAAAAGATTTCCAAGTTGTTATGCAGAATTTATCAAACAAATCAAGTTGTTGAAGAAAACTTGCCAAATTAAGGAGCAAAACTTGGAGATCAAGTCTGGAAGCAACCGAGAGAAGATTTTTGAATTCTGAAGGTGCCTAGGATTGCTACATGTCACAATCATAAAGCCCAAAAATTTCTATCAAGAGATCCTCACCGTTGGCCGCGGATCCGCGGCCATACCCCCTCTTTGGCCGCGGATCCGCCGCAACAATAGGGAGTTGGAAGGCAATATTTTGGGAGATTGACAACTGCTGAATTTTACCAACTTCTCAACAATAAGATTCTGGGTTTGCACTATAAAAAGGCACCGAGAGCCTCTTGGAAAATCCATCAAGCCGAAGAGATCACGAAACTCCAGACGCTCACGCATCCATGCTGATCATCGACTGTTCGACTACCTCCTTAGGAAAGATCGAGAAGCACTAGTTTGTAATCATTTTCTATGGAATAAAAGTGTAGCCTGTTCAGTTGATTAATAAAGGTAGTTCTTTTTTATTATTTTTGCATTTTACATTATGTTTTCCCTCTCTTTCTTTTCATCTTCTTCTCCCAACATGCGCGAGTAATTCTCCGCTTGTTAGGGTTCGTAGGATTAGGGTAGGCTAATGGACGATAAAAATAACTAAACCCTTTTTAAGTCCTACAAAGTTTAGGAACTTTATCAAAAGAATCATTAACATCCTAATCGGGCGCGCTAGCAATTCCTTGCTAGTTCCGACCGCGATTAGAGATTGGATTAATGATTGCTTTGGTAAAGGCTACATATGAACGGAGTTCCGTGTCAAGATAAGGGTTAAGAGTGGGATTCCTTTTCCCTCCAGAAACCCTAATCTACACGCATCGCCGTCGTTCTAGTTCTAAATCTATTAATGGATAAAAATGGTAACTTTAAATTAATCGTACATAACTACTAAATCCTAACGAACCCTACAAGCCTTTTTATTATATTAATTAAATCTTTAAAATAATCTTGATCTATATTTTACATTCTTGTCTAACGTGGATCTAGAAATCTTTCTATAAAATTCTTTATCCCTCCTCTCTTTCTCAACACATCTAAAGTAAAATTAAAAGGTTCCACGTTTCCCAGAGGACGACCCGTACTCATCTCGGTCTAGCTATACGCGACACTGTTATTGATTGCGGTTAACTACAAACACTTTTTCGTATCAATCAGTTCCCATGCTAGCTTGCAGACTCTGCCAAAATTGCGATCGGAACCTGGTGTCACGATCGGAGACAATGCAGACCAGTACTCCATGAAGTCTCACAATTTCCTGTATGAGTTCATGTGTATCAGAGATAGTACATTATGAAGAGTTTTTAAATCTAAATTAGATTATTACCTCCATGTACTTCTTCGCTAGTGTCTCAGTTGATTGGCCAACTCGAAATGGGATGAAGTGAGTCGACTTTGTGAGTCGATCCACAATGACCCATATCGCATCGTTACCCTTTGTGCTGCGAGGAAGAGCAGTTACAAAGTCCATCGTGATGTGCTGCCACTTCTATTCTCGGATTAGTAACGGTTGAAGCAATCCAGCAGTCCTGTGATGTTCAGCCTTTACTTGCTGACACACCAAGCATTTTGCGACGCTTCTGGCTACTTCACGCTTCATTCCATGCCACCAATAATTCTGACGTAGATCCTTGTACATTTTGGTACCTATAGGATGTACTGAATAGGGAGAGCTGTGAGCTTCTTTCATTAACTCTTTCCGAACAGGACCCTTTGGTACACATAATCTGCTGCCGTATCTTAAAGATCCGTCTTCATGGATGATGAAATCTGTTCTGAGTCCATTCTCCACTTGTTCTGTAATCTTTTGCAACTTAGCATCGCTGGCTTAAGCTGCCTTGATCTGATTGACAATGGTTGATTGAACTTGTAGATTCATCAAACTTGAAGCATCACCTGGCATGACTAGTTCAATTTCCATCTGATGTAAGTCTTGCTGAAGCTTCCACTGGGCGGTGAGATTCATTGCTAATGGTTGGCGACTAAGAGTATCAGGTACGACATTCACCTTTCCTGGATGATATTACAAGTTGATGTCAAAATCCGCCATGAGTTCTAACCATCTTCTCTGCCGCATATTCAACTCCTTCTGGGTAAACACATACTTCAGACTTTTATGAGTGTAGATGTTCACTCGTTCACCAAGTAAGTAGTGGCGCCAAATTTTGAGAGCAAAAATGACGGCTGCCCACTCCAGATCATGCGTCGGATAATTGTGCTCATGAGTTTTCAGCTGTCTTGTGGCATAAGCCACAACCTTACCGTGCTGATGTAGAACACATCCTAATCCCTTACCGGATGCATCACAATGCACATCGAATCCTCCAGATTGATTCGGTATGACGAGAATAGGTGCTGATGTCAGTCTTGACTTGAGTTCTACGAAAGCTTGCTCGCATGCTTTTGACCACACAAATTCTTCATCTTTTCGTGTGAGCTTGGTCAGGGGTGTTGCTATCTTCGAAAAGCCTTCAATAAACCTTCTGTAATATCCAGCTAAGCCCAAGAAACTTCGAATATCCTTCACTGACTTTGGTGTAGGCCATTCGCTAACTGCTGAAACTTTGGCTGGATCCACAGAAATTCCTTCTCCTGATACGATATGTCCAAGAAAACCAACTTGTTTTAGCCAAAACTCGCACTTTCTGTACTTGGCATAAAGCTTATGTTGTCGAAGAGTTTCCAGGACAATTCATAGATGCTCTGCATGCTCTTTCCGATTCTTAGAATATACCAGGATATCGTCGATGAAGATGACAACAAACCTGTCTAAATACTCCCGGAAAACTTGGTTCATTAGGTTCATGAAGATTGCTGGTGCATTGGTCACTCCAAATGGCATTACTAGAAATTCGTAATGTCCATAACGAGTTCTGAAAACTGTTTTGTGAATATCAGCTTCCTTGACCTTCACTTGATGATAACCTGAACGAAGATCTAGTTTAGAGAAGATACAAGATCCACTTAGCTGATCGAATAAATCGTCGATGCGCGGGAGTGGATACTTGTTCTTTATTGTGACTTCGTTCAAGGCCCTATAGTCGATGCACATTCTGTATGAACCTTCCTTCTTCTTCACCAATAGTACAGGTGCTCCCCAACTTGAAGTGCTGGGACGAATCCATCCTTTTGCCAGTAATTCGTCCAACTGTGTTCGTACTTCCTTCAAACCTTCCGGACTTAGTCTATAAGGTGCTTTGATCACTGGTTATGCTCCTGGTACTAAGTCAATACTGAATTCAAGAGCTCGATCGGGAGGCAAACATGATATATCGTCAGGAAATACATCGTCGAACTCTCGAACTATCTCTGGTCTTGATTCTTCCTTCGTCTGAGCTGCTGCAACTGCTGCTTCTCTTGGCTTTACTTTGTAAGTAATTGGTTCCAGTGTACGGTCTCCACTTTTAAAATAGAAGACTGGATGGTCTGGAATTTCGAATACTACCCTCCTTTGACGATAGTCGATGGTAGCATAAAAGGTTCCCAGCCAGTCCATTCCTAGAACCACATCGAAGTTTGGTATGTCCAGTACCTTGAAGTCAGCATAAAACTCTCGACTGCAGACGACGACTGGACACATGCTGTATCCCATAGTTACCTTTAGAACACTATTTCCGGAACTGACGTTCTAGCTGGATACAAGCGGTAAGACTGGAATCGCATGGGTTCGGACAAACCGTTGCGACATAAAGCAGTAGGATGCTCCAGTATCAAACAGTGCAAGTGCAGGTAGTGAAGCTACTAGGATTGTACCTAAGGTATATGGGATAGGTTTTAGGTATAGGGAAAGTGTGTAGGTAACCAAGACTAAAAGATAAGTTTGAGAAGGAAAGTTTACCAGTAATGACTTGGCCAGTGGCCTCAGCTTCTTCCACAGACATCATGAAAGCCTGGCGCTTTGGCACATTCCTCCTGGCCTGAGGAGCATTCCTCGGAACGTTCCTTTGAGCTTGATGGAACTGACGAGGAGGTGGTGCAGCTTGTGGTCCCCTGGTTGGTGCAAGCAGTACAAGTCTGGGAGCAGGTGCCTGAAGAGCTAGTCGCTGCAGATAGGCATTTGCTGGCCTGGGTGCAGCAACTGGGTTCTATCTTTGGGGACAAGACCCAATACCGTGAGTAGCTGAACTACAGACTAAGCAAAGGCGGTTGGCTTGACGGTATTCCTTCATCATATGTCCAGTTCTCTTGCAGTAGATGCAAAAGGCTGGGCTAGGACAATGGGTTGGTACTCCGGGTCGCCTGGGCACGAAAGGTGGTCTGGACGAGGCTCCACCTGCCATATGGTTGGCAGGGCGTTTGACTCCTGCAGACTGAGGTCTGCCCCTCTCTTTTATCACTGCCTCATAACTGTGGGCAGCTTCTAGTGCTTCCTCATGAGTCAAAAACTTTCCTGTGGCTAGAGGAGCCTTAATCTCTATGTCCAATCCTTGTTGAAAGCGACGGGCTCTGATCTCGTCCGTCGGTATCAAGTGTGCTGTGAATCTGTTTAAAGATTGTGTTAGCTGTGTAGTATGTGATATCTAAAAATTGAACTATTGCGACATATCTTACCGGCTTAACATGGTGAATTCAGCGTCGTATTCTTCTACCGATTTGTCCCACATTGATCCTTGCTGTAGATGAATAAACTGCTGCTCCATGGCGAACCTGGCAGTCACAGGGAAATATTTCGCGTCGAACTTCTCGCGAAATGTTTTCCATTCAATTGGCTGTACCAGACGGCTTTCTTCCGCCTTCCACCAATTACGAGTATTATCCGTGAGCTGTAGTTTTGCTACACGGACCCAAGTGTTGTCTGGCACTTGAGCTGCTGCCAGATCGTCTTCGATGCTTTGTGCCCATTCTTCCGCTTCAAGAGGGCTTCCTTTACCAGAGAATTGCTTTGGGTGCAAAACTCTGAATTGCTTTACTCCCGATGCATCGGTCTTAGGACGATTCAGAAGTTGTTGCTGTCCCTCGAGAAGACTGCGGATCGCCTCAAATAGCATCGTTTGCTCAGTGCGTAGTGCAGGCACAGCTGGTGTAAGAGGTAGTGCTGAAGAGGTGTTGTTGACGTTGGTGCTGGTGTTGTTCGGGGAATCCATAACCTTGAAGAAAAATTTGGGTTAGGATAGATTCAAATACATGAAATGATAAGATTCAAGGAATAGAGATTTGTAAGATTCAAAGAACATGAATTGTAAAGAATGTTTTAGTTGCTGCTTCTTGTGTTATATTGCTTAGGTTGTTCACGCAGACCAGAACTGCATGACAGAGATTCATACAGCTTTGACCTGCATGGGCCACCAACAAAACCTGTCACGCAGACTCAGAAGTACATACGATAAACGTAGCTAAGCAATATAAAATAAATCACAAGAGACGAAAGATATAGAAATAACAGCAACTTTATTAATAACATTCTTTGTACAATATATGGAAAGAAAATACAACTGAAATGAAAGCGATGCCTAAACAGTGGCATAATAGGAAATGAAAATACTGAAAAGAACAACGTACAATATCTAGAGCTCGGGGTCTTCATTAAACTGCTCCAAGTCTTCACCAGTGGGCTCAATCTCTGCTTGGTCCAACGCACCTGACGACATTCAAAGAAGAAAGAAATAGAATGTCGTCAACGAACAGGTCGCTCGGTAAGTCCCAAAGATAAGGAAGAATTAGAAAGACAGTGTAAAAGTATTTTCTAAATTATTATATTGTTGAATAATATGGAATATTGAGTTAACGCTGTTGTTTGTTGCTTGGTACAGAAGGATGCCAGTGTATACGAGGGGATCCCTATATGCTAGAGACCAGGGCAAATGGAAGTATAAGGAACCGTTAAGCCACGGTACAACAGCAATGGGATTCAGGTTAGGTGTCTTAATCTGACCACCTCGTGCCACCCTTAACACCTTCCGTACCAATCTACCCCTTAAACCCCGTAGTGTTTTAACATTATTGTTGTACTGGTTTGTGTAAGTTAGATGACTGACCAAAACTATGATATCAGTAAACATGTTGTAACTGCATAATCAGGTAAATGGAATAACAGGATAATGGATGTATATCCATGGTTTGATTCAGTCAAATTGAATAGATTGTTAGCTAGATTCAGGGATTCATGTATTCATATTGAGTTGGAATATAAAAGAATATAGATTGACTTGAATCATATTCAAGTCAGAACTAGTCAGACTCTAACCCGAGTCAGACCAAAATAAAAGTAATTTGAAGTTCTGTAATTGTTAAGGGCCTTATTGTAATTTATAAAACTTGAGGGGATTTTATGTAAAAAGTACTATTGTATAGTTTTCAAGATACACCTCAAGTATTTATTATTCGTCTTTATAGTTATAATGAGTGTAAATTTTATTTGTGTTATTCTAGTGAATATATCCTAATAAAAGTATTAATTGATTTATTTGAAATTTCATGGTATTTTAATGTAACTTTTAATCTTGTAATTTTAGAAAAAAGTGGAAACTTTATCTTATAATAAAATAGTTGTTTAAATGATAATTATATTAATACAAGAATAATTTTATATAAATATTTTTATTTTCCAAAATATCATTTTTCTTAAATGTCGTATTTTAAACCTTTCGAGACCGAATGCTCCTTGCGGAGGTCTGAATCTCGCACTACTAGCCCGCGGGTGCACGATGAACCGTACTATCCCTAACGAGTTCCCCAAAAGTGGGTTGTAGTGGCGCTTTGCTTAGGTTTAATAAATACTATTCATTTAGAAAAACGATTTTATAAGTAAAAGGTATTTATTCATAAAAGAGTATAGTTTTCCGTATTTTAGTTTCTAGGGTTTCCTAAGCCAACTAGCCTATTTCTAAGGTCTAAACAATAAGTCATTAGAAGTATCAAATCGCCTCTTCACCGCCAATTGCGGCCAGGTAAGTGCCAGGTAAGTGGGAGGTTCTCCAGTACAAGTAGTGGCCCTAATTAAGTAACCACTTGTCTTAGACACACTTGCCTAGTCATTGCAAAGTCAGGTTTAGATAAATGATCGATGTCCATGACATATCGTATTTTCTATTAAAAGATTTTGTTTAGAATTGTGTACAACTTAAAGCTTTTAAAAAAAAGATTTATAAAGAAAATGGTATTTTAGTGAAAAGTCTTGTATCTTCGTATTGTAAGTTTTAACGATATCAATTAAGGTTATATTTGTGTGTGTGTACAGGTAGGTCATTATCTCGTGACTTATTTTAAGGTTTAGTGATGTTTAGAGGTTAAATATGATAAGTTAAACATGAGGGTATTTAAGTGTAAGAATACGGTATTTGTAAACGTTATCATTTCATGTGTGAAAACTCATTCAAATTGATTTTTGCTAGTGTAGTGATCAAGATGAACATATTTAAGAATGAGAGAATTGATTAGAAAATGAAAAATAAACTTCATGGTATTATTGTGAAAAGAATACGATATTACAAGAAAGCTATCATTTCATGTGAGAAACTCTGTCAAAATTGATTTTTATGTGATTAATAGTCATCATGAATATGTTTAGATATTATGGATTAGGTGACAAGTGGGATTTTGTAGAAAAACCGAATCGGAAATCGGTTTGTTTCGATTTCCGTCGGGTTTCATAAAGTCGTATTTTTCTTAAAAGAAAAGAGAGATAGAAAAAGTGGGACTTATAAGTTTGGACAAGCTAGGGAGGCTAAGAAAGTAGTGGGTTGTCGGTGCGTCGAAAACGTCGCGAATGGTTCTAGTACGATTGCCGGAATTCGTCGTCGGTTTCGGCAGCGCTTCGCTTTTCGCTCTTTTTCTAACGTACCGAGTTCTCTTAAGAATTTTAGAGAGTGGACTTAGAATTGTAGGGTGAAATGGTAGAGGGTAGGGGTGTTTATATAAGGCTAAGTTAGGGTTAGGGTTTTGATTAAAAAAATATAAAAATATATAAGAAAATCATTAAAAATCATTAAATTTTGGAGTAAAAGTGAGTTATGGAGAATTTGATAACCGATCAGGGAAAATAAAGTATTCAGGTGAGAAGACCAGGTCAACACGGAGAAATTCCGTGTTAACGACTCGGCCGTCCAGCCGAGTCTGGCCGGCGGCGCTGGCCGATTCGGCCGGTCCACCGGCCGACTCGGCCGAGTTGGGCCGAGTCGGGGGCTCGTTGGGTGGGGTTTTTCCTGGGGGGAATTTTGGTGTATTTTGTTTTTTGTGTTCAGTATAAATTTTGTGAGTTATGGCTGTTTGACTGTTGACCTTCCCAAAAATTTAAAACAAAATGATATAAAAAAATATGTGGGGCATGTGATTCGAACTCTGGTGGCTTGGTTCGGCAATGCAAGATATTACCAATGAGCTACAAGCTCCTTCTTGTAATTATTGTAGGGAAATAGATACTTAAAGTGTTATCAGCTACATTAATACTCCAAGTATACTTCAAATTTAAATCAAATTTAGGTATACAAAAATTGGAGTTGTTACAGGGTCCATAGCATTGCTTGCATTTGTCTCTGACTACTTCAAACTTGGAAAATAGGCTCCTGACATTCGATCATCTCTATCGACTACCAACGTATCTGTATGAAGTCTCCTCAAGCTGGAATCAATCTATCTGATGACCTCGCATCAGGGTAAGCAAACGAACCGCCTGTCCTAGTCCTTCCTCTATGGGTGACTAGCGATCTTCTATCGTATCTCAAGTACAACTCGTACTGCAATATCTCCAACATTTTGGGCGATATCTCGCTATTCGCAGTAACAACTGGCTCACTCATCTGCACACTGAACAGTGACTCAATCATCATGAATAAGCGACACATCAATTTTCATCACATTCTGGCTAACCTCTATCAGTGGCTCAACCCTCTGGTGCTGATCTGTGCGTCCGAGTACTCGTAAAAGCGACCCATCAAACGCTCATGGCGCGAAAACACAAATAAATGACGCCTCCATGCAAATCATATGTCCCTGGAATCACGCCCTGGTCAGTCCTCGTCCGTGACGAGCTCGTGCTGACCATAACTCTAGCCGCAGCTCTCTGCCCTTACAATCGTGGTAATAAAACCATAACTGGTACCGATGAGGATAGATCATAGGAATGAATATAATGCAGTTCTAGGAAATGTACATCCTAAGGCTTCTTAAGCGGAGTATCGTATCGTAAGTATGTCGTGGAACATACATATAGTACGTCACTCTACTTGAGTCACCTACTCCATCAACCAAGAGTCATCCTACACTCCAAAGGTAAAACCTAACGCTCTGATACCAACTTTGTTACGACCCGAAAAGTACAGAACATGACCGGCACTTAAATTACGAAACGTCTCGAGGCGTATGTAATCTAAGTAAGCCGAATCCCAGAAATCCAAACCAAGTAAAGCAGTAGAGTGAAGGAAAAACCATTTTTTTTAAACAAGAAGTTTAACAACATAAGCCGAAGTATGTATTTTTTAAATCTCTAGTTTTTTCTGAAAATTTCGGCAGAGTTTCCTTTGTAAATACTGACTCCAAACGGGTACAAAACCTGATAAAGCATATATAATGAATAAAGGCATCCCCAAGCGGGAGCTAGCTCTTCGTCAAACGACGGACAAAACCACACAATGCAATAATATACAATGCCGAAAGGCGAGGATCAAACTCAAGATAAAAGTCCAGCATCATTAAGAAAACCAGAGGAAAACCATAATAATATAGCACGCGACTCTAAGGTCGAAAGAATATACACTGGTCTTCTATATTTATCAAATAATACAAATCTGGTTGATGGAGCTTACTAGATACAAATGTAATAAACAACAGTACAAGGGTGGTCCCGATACAATGAACCAACCTACTAAGCAAATCACCCTGAATGAAAAGATGTGCCAGCAAGTTGCCAAGGAAACCTGTACCTCTAACTTGTAAGAAAAATTTGGCACAACGGGGGTGAGTTGCCAACTCGTGAGTAGAAAACATCTACGAGTAGAAATCGCATGCATAACGCTATCCTAGATCATATCAAGTAATATCCTCAAAATCATATCATGATCCATCTATGTATAAGTGTAATACTACATGCTCGTGTCAGTGCCTCAAATAGCAACATATAATAAACATGAAGTATGATCAATGTAATCATCATGAAATCAGTGTCAACTATATCATGAAGTCTATAAATATGTGGATATCATCTAACTATGTAATCAATGCCATAACAACATCATGCATGTAAAAGTCATAGAAGCATATACATGAAAGTATGAGGATATAAATCAACGCGTGTCTCTCGCGACACATCAAAATCATGGAACCTGAGTGTCCAGTATCGACACTCGAAAACATCATAAAACCTGTGCCCAGCATTGGCACGTAAATCCCCATATATTTCAGGCTCCGTATCATCTGCGGGATCAGGAACGGATCGTCCTATATCCATCTCGTGACACCGGTCGGTATCCTCCGGATAACTACCGGGTCCAAATACTATCACCAGTAGGTAGTCTGCCCCTGCCAGGCTTATCGTCTACACCTCGATCTTTTTGGCCCGGGGTACCTTACCGGGTCCACCATGTACCCACAGACAGTTCATCCAACTCCTCGAATCGGGTCTCGAAATCCATCTCATAACCGAGAAAACATCATGGTGGACGACTCATACATCATGAGAAAACCACACTTTTCATTTTAAAAAGAGAGAGAGAGAGAGAGAACTTTATATATATTCTTGCGGCTTTCTCCCAAATCCAGGAAATCTCATGAAAATTCGAAATCCAATCATCAATAGCACATAAACAGTGAATATCGGCATAAAACTCCATAATACTGCATAACAGTGAATAATAATATGCATGCAGTAGCAAGTAATAACTGCAATGTCTAAATTAGCAAATAAAGACGAGTACGCTAATACCATGTCGAACTATTAGTTAACAAGCTATGTCAATGAGTAATATTCTCTAAAGTGTTCGTGACATGGCAATTACCGATGATGATGTGTGTGAGCTGGCAAGTAAGTGTATGTAGAACATACGCATCATCGGTAATGGTACTAGTGTCATGACAGCATGATCTCAATAATGGCATATGAAAACACAATATAAGCATGCGGTGCGATGCGAACAGAAAGAATATGCGGGAGCTGAATAATAAACACAATGATAACTAATCTGCATTTATATAAATATGAGTCATACAGGTTTGTCATTTGAAATCACACAAATCGTGGTGTCTTGAAAATAAGGGCTACGGTGTTTTTAAGAAAAGATACATCCTTTGAAATATCCGTAGAACCCCTTGGCCTGTCTTTAAAATACTCATGATTCGTTAGTTTTGAAATAGGTATGACTCGAGTCTAATCTATCATGTGCATGCAAACTACCGGACTAAACTAAACTGGCTGATCGAAAGGTAAGAAAACCGCCTAACATCTGAGTCGATACATATATATATCCAGTAGTCGGTGATCTCGTCTCAATAGTATCATGTACGATACAATATATCATATTACATCCTCTAGTCAAGAGTACGGATCTAACATCATAACTATATATCGTACGGTAAATCTATCATACGGCATCCCAAATCTGGGTACGGATCAAATATCACATTTATCTCATTTTTCATCTGGTATCCACATCATCACATATCATGAGCAGGGGTACTGATCTAATTCGAGTACACTACTAATATCATCAACAATATCCTGATCTGGCTATTGATCTAAAGTCTCATACAATCCGATATCATCAACACATATTATCATACAGAAGTATACATCGCCCAAGCGATCCATTATAAATATCATAACATATCTCATCTCATATCTCAATCATATGCCAACTATCATATATATATCATCATCCATATAGTATCATAGTCCAACGATCCGCCATAACATCATGACATATCTCGGTCACATATTAAATATCCTACGGCAATATGTCCGATCATATCGACTCAATTCCAAGTATCATATAACATCCTCATCATCCAAGCACATGAATACCAATATATATATATATATATATATATATATATATATATATATATATATATGTCCCCAATACGCACAAAGAAATAAAAGTATGCGAGTATGTGTATGTGCGTGTATGCAAATCTCCAATCTAGGTTTTCGTGACAAAGAAATCGACTAAAGTCCTTTCTTCAATTCTCGCTATACTAAACCCGTAATCTCCTAACCTTTTCTTGCTAAGGGTTCAATCTCTCCATAACATATAATTGCATATCTATATCATATCACATCATTTCTTACGACTTTTGCAGGGGAGCTATACGCCATCCACCCGACTTCTCCCCGTAGATATAATCTACTCACTTCGATTCTTGCTTGCCGATGTCGATGTCACCATCCTCTTCTTCATCATATTAAATCTACGTGAAGGTACCTACACATTTAACACAATCACAAATGCGTATTAAAATCACATCGGAAAACAAAAACGACACGCTAAGTTCTATAGGTTAGAACCTATGGACCACACCTTCAAAACCGCCAACAACCCTCGATATCGTCGTACAAACGTCAAACTATCGAGTTAAAACCAATTTTCTGAAATCCAGAAATCAAAATACGCAAAACAAAACCCCGAATCAAAACAGCAACACAAGGAAATGGTCCCAGATTTTACCCTAGGCCAAATTGGTCAATTCGGCACGTATGGAGGGTCTAGTTTACAACTAAAGGGAGCACAAAACAAATACGAATCAATTCCAACCCACCCTGGCCGCAATTTGCTGCCAGATGGAATAAATCTGTGGCCTTGGCTTTGGGTTAGGGGCTCGGGTCTTCATGGTACACTCTAGGTTGTCTGCACGACTCTCAGTATTCGCTAAATAATTTTTAGTGTCTCCGGGTTACTCCAGATTTCCATATACCCTCACAATTCGACACAAAACCGACATAATCAATTCCTAAATCCGTATTCTGGTTTCTATACTCAAACCCAGGTCTTAAACGGCCACTCAACAGCCACTCAATCATCACCAAATCCAAATTTTACTCAAACCCTCACTAGGATTTTCTAAGTTCACAAATCCTCATCTTAAACCCATTTCTAATTAACTAGAATATAAAGAAACTTAAAATTATCTAAATGGTAGAAATTATACCTCATGAATGCAACTCATGAAAAACCCTAGTTCGCCAAGGTTGTCAAAATCCCACTTTTCTTGGTCCAATGTGTAGAGGAAAAGGAGGGGATCAACTTTTGTGAAGTGAGTATAGGGTTTTGGTAAGGTCTTTAAGATGGATCCTAGGGTTTTTGAGGGAGGGAAGTGAGGAAGAAGGAGAAGAAGAACAAAAAAAGAAAAATGGTGGAGGGATTTGTGGCAGCCCTCTCTCTCTCCTCTCTTATTCTCACCCACTCTCTCACTAATTACCCTTTTACCATTCCTCTTTTCTTTTCTTTTCTCTTTTAAAACCAAATCACAATAATACCCACGAAACAACACAAATGTGAAAACATGTAACCAAATGCAATATGACATGGTACACTAGCCACGGAAAAATATAAAAACACGGATTTGGCCTAATTGCGATTAGCAGTGCACTAATCGGGTTTTCATTTAAACTGCGTATAATAAATCTTAAAAATTCCAAATCCTTTAAATATATTTTTAAATGAATAAATCATTTTAATTTCCATTTATTTCATAATTATAGTTATATATTTATACCCTTTTTCGAAAACCCCAATTTCGCAAACCGGGCAGTTTTCGGGAAATATATTATTTTAATATTAATTTCCAAAAATAATATTTTATATTTTCTGAAATGTTACATCTACCAAGGTAGGGCTTATTTGCTCATGGACATGCATGACGAAAGACCATTCCGGCTAATAAACGGTCGGTTCCTTAAAAAATACTATGCTTGATAAGTCACGACTCAGGTCAATGATAGATGACGACGCCTATGTCCGCTCGCTATCTTCTTGAGTCAAGACTCTAAAAGTAGTATCCAACGATACCCCGTCCCATACACGGAAGACCACGGGCCGTAATGTCCTTAAACTAGCTACGGACCGAAACGTCTCTAAACTAGCTACGGACCGTAATGTCCTTAAACTAGCTACGGACCGTAAAGTCCTTAAAACTAGTTACGAACCGAAACGTCCCTAAACTAACAATAGACCGTAATGTCCTTAAACTATCTATGGACCGAAACGTCCCTAAGCTAACTACGGACCGTAATGTCCTTAAACTAATAACGGACCGAAACCTTCCTAAATTAACAACGGACAGAAACGTCCATAAACTAAAAATGGACCGAAAAGTCCTTAAATTAGCTACGGACCGAAACGCCTTTAAACTCTACAAACCGCAGCATCCTTAGGCTAACGCAGCAAAAAAAAGGTATGTCCATAAGCGAAATGGGCATGAATGAAAACCCGAAAGGGCTCCGTGAGTAAAAATAGCAGGGCTACCGGCGAGTTTGTGAAAACCCGAAAGGGCACAGACTCGTAAAAATATTCATGCACGCTTGCAAGGTCCTCTCGACTTTATAAGGAGAAAATACATGCGTGAGATCCTTACGACTCACAAGGGAGCAACACACTTAGGCATCCCTGATCGCACACCAAAAGCGTGTCGGATATTTAAAAGTTCCAAAGTTTAACCACGATCAGGACGGTGTCGCTTTGCAGTTAGCCGTGATGAGCATGGGTCGGTCCACAGGGAGATGGTAAGTTTTATGATCTTGTTTTAACGAGTTAACAATGTGGCGGATTTGCTTGTTATCTAACCTATGTGTATATTCAAGTATAAGGCTTGTTAGGAAACGATAGGATAGTGTAAGTTAATGGATTCCGTATTCAAGTACTTTGAACCGAACACAACTAACGAAGCTAGAACAATCGGCAACAACGTGGATTAGGGGACTTAAACACGGTATTCATGGAATCCGGCTTATTGACCCTTATCCATCCGTTCTTGTCTCTTGCTTTCGCCCCCGGCCAAACCGAATGCAACCGGTCACGGTTAGGAATCACCTTTACCTTGGTAGGGTACGATGCCTAACGGAGCGTTTGCGTAAGGTTTGGGCAGAGTTTCAAATCAAAAAGACAAGAAAAGGAATTGAGAAACGAAATGTTAACTTACAAAATCTTTCTCTTTTCCTAACAACGATATTCACACCATTCACAAAACAACAAAGAGGGAAAAAGAAAAGCTAGAAAGAAAAGAAAAGACTACAAACAAGTAATTAAATGACATGGTAATAAATTGCAAGTAATAAAAGTCAAGAATAAAAATGCATGTAAGTAAAAGAGCGAGTAAGAAAGACTAAGAACCATAGAACCCAAAACAAGACATGGGTTCAATAACCAAATCTTAAACTTGCAAGTTCAATGAAGAGGTTGCAAGATCAAGAAGAGGCAAAGAACTCATGGTGAATGAAGGCACAAAAGAGATATTTATTAATCATCAAGAATGATACAACCCCTTGAGATCAATAACCAACCCTTAAACTTTCAAGCTCAATGAAGAGGTTGAAGGATCAAGAGAAGGTTAAGAACTCAAGAGGACTAAGCTATTTACAAGAAAAGAGAATAGAAAACTTGGACAAAGAATGACAATCCAAGACTAAAGAATGACCTTTGAACCTTTGCCCCATGGTCTATATTTATAGGCTCCAATGAATGGAGGGAAATTCGAATTTTTAAATCAACACATAAACTTTAGCATTAAATGCACATTACTTCATGTCCATTTATGCCTTGATTCTTGTCTTCCCCATCTTGGTGCATGCTGATTTGTCTATTTGAATTTGATTTGCACTCAGTTTTGGAAGGAAATTTGAATCTTTAAATCACACACATAATCTTCACCATTAAATGCTCATTACTCCATTCCCACATGTGGCTTGATTCATGGCTGCCCCATTATGGCTCATGCTGATTTGTTTGATTGACTTTGATTTGATTTCAGTTTTGGAAGGAAAAAATCAACACATGATGTTTAGCTTTGAATGCATATAATATTTTGCCTTGAATCCACATGTGCCTAAAAGTCTTGTGTACACATTTGTTATGTTGGACCATTTAGATAGAAAAATGTGTACACAAACTTGTTGCAAAAAGGGACTCCTGAAGTATCGATCGGATTGCGGTTCTGGTTTCAGTATCGGCTCTCAATTGATATATCCATGCTTTTAAATGTATTTCCAGTATTTTATCACAGATACCTGTAATCTGTATTACTGAGCAGACATTGGTTAATAGTACCGATAAATACAACAAATAGATAATGAATTGGCGGTATTAGAATGCAGTTTTCTGATATGAAAAATCTCCACGATTCCTAAGGAGAAATTACACTTACGAGATCCTCACGACTCGTAAGGAGAATCCTCTTATGAGACCCTCATGGATCATATGATTCAAAAGCCTTAAGCTGCAGGGATCTGAACCTGTTCTTAAGCCATCACATTCCCCAGACTGCCCTACAAACGGTTCAATATTGACTCTTATGTACAATCCACGGGTACAAATAAACGCCTCCCTCACCAAGTTCCACCAATGGCGTGAAATATCCTTATGTATTGAACGACACTTGTAAGTCCTCTCGACTTATAAGGAGAAAACACTCTTGTAAAATCCTTTTACTTATAAGAGAACACGCACTTAAGAATCCTCACGATTCCTAAGGAGAAAACGTACCTACAAGATCCTCACGACTCGTAGGGAGAAACATCTTTATGAGACCCTTACGACTCATGAAGTTAAAAGCCTTAGTCGATAGGATCTTAACCCTGTTTGCTAAGCCACTTTTGTCCGAATCAACAAAGGCAAATGATGATTCGCTCCTGGCAATATTCCAGTCACAGCGATGTTGATGCTAAGATTGGTATCAGGTCTTGAGTTCCATACTCGCAGCAAAAAGTCAGCGAGTCATAAATGCATATGAAATAGCCGAAATGATAGGGTAACTTGCAACAAAAATCAGCAAGTAAAGTATATGCATACAAAAATAGCCGAAATAATTGGGCAACTCGCAATAAAAAGCAGCGAGTAAAGAAAAAGAAAACTAGCCGAAATGATTGGGCTCAGGGAAAAATAACCGAAATGATTGGACAATCGCGACTTTCGCTATATAAAAAGCTGAAAAGATAGAGTATCGCGGAAAGAAATAAAAAATGATGAAAGAATGAAACTTTTGCCCTACAGGCGAGTCCATATTGGCCCCTGTATACAATCTATGAGCATAAACAAAAAGGGAACCACATATCCCAATAGACTCGGTCAAAGGGAGAGTCAGATCTTGACGGTAACGTCTGTATCCCAGAAGATCAACACGGCGTTCCTTCTCGACACCGCAGGAAGCGGAGCAAGTCAACCAATGACCTCCTTGCCGGAACAACGCTCCGTCTCGGAAACAAGTCAGCCAATGACCTCCCTGCCTGAACAGCGTTTCGTCTCGGAAACAACTCAGCCAATGATCTCCCCACCGGAACAACGCTCCGTCTCGGAAACAAGTCAGCCAATGACCTCCCCGCCGAAACAATGCTCCGACTCGGAAACAATTCAGCCAATGACCTCCCTACCGGAACAACGCTCCTTCTCGGAAACAAGTCAGCCAATGACCTCCCCGCCGGAACAACGCTCTGTCTCAGAAACAAGTCAGCCAATAACCTCCCCGCCGAAACAACGCTCCGACTTGAAAACAAGTCAGCCAATGACCTCCCTGCCGGAACAACGCTCCGACTCGGAAACAAGTCAGCCAATGACTTCCCCACCGGAACAACGCTCCGACTCGAAAACAAGTTAGCCAATAACCTCCCCGCCGGAACAACGCTCCGTCTCAGAATCAAATCAATTCACAAAGCCTCTCGATTCAGGGAAATCAACATCCTTGGCGAGAACCTCTCGATTCGCGTCGACCCTTAGGGAAATCAGTGTCTTTGCAGGAATCTCTCGATTCGTCTCGACTTCCAAGGAAATCAGTGTCCTTGGCAAAAGCCTCTCGATTCAGGGAAATCAGCATCCTTGGCGAGAACCTCACGATTCGCGTCGACCCATAGGGAAATCAGTGTCTTTGCAGGAATCTCTCGATTCGTCTCGACCTCCAGGGAAATTATTGTCCTTGGAAAAAGCCTCTCGATTCAGGGAAATAGCATCCTTGGCGAGAACTTCTCGATTCGCGTCGACCCGCAGGGAAATATGTGTCTTTGCAGGAATCTCTCGATTCGTCTCGACCTCCAGGGAAATCAGTGTCCTTGGCAAAAACCTCTCGATTCAGGGAAATCAGCATCATTGGTGAGAACCTCTCGATTCGCGTCGACCCGCAGGAAAATCAGTGTCTTTGCAGGAATCTCTCGATTCGCCTCGACCTCTAGGGAAATCAGTGTCCTTGGTAAAAACCTCTTGATTCAGGGAAATCAGCATCCTTGGCGAGAACCTCTCGATTAGCGTCGACCCACAAGGAAATCAGTGTCTTTGCAGGAATCTCTCGACTCGTCTCGACTCCAGGGAAATCAGTATCCTTGGCAAAAACCTCTTGATTCAGGGAAATTAGCGTCCTTGACGAGAACCTCTCGATTCGCATCGAGCCATAAGAAAATCAGTGTCTTTGCAGGAATCTCTTGATTCGTCTCAACCTTTAGGGAAATCAGTGTCCTTGGCAAAAACCTCTCGATTCAGGGAAATCAGCATCCTTGGCGAGAACCTCTCGATTCGTTTCGGCCCGTAAGGAAATCGGTGTCTTTACGAGAATCTCTCGATTCGTCTCGACCTACGGGGAAATTAGTGTCCCTGTGCATAAAGAAAATTCTCTTGAGAGATCCTTACGACTTTCAAGAGAATACACACTTAGGAGTCCTGATTGAAATTGTTTTCGGATCGTGTTTTGAAAAATATAATCACAACCAAAGAATTTATACCGCAATCAATTAACGATATCGATGTATCTCGTTAATGAATACGGATCGTCCACTGAGATACGAGGATTTGTTCGATCTTGTTTTAGATGAAATGAAAGAAAATAGTAAAGAAAAATTTCAAGAAAGTAATTCAAGATTTAATTGAGTTGTCATTTCAAGAAAATCAAGAAAACATTCAAGAATTAGAAATCAAGAAAATATCCAATATCAATTTGATTTATCAAGAGTATGAAGAATAGCTTGTAGGATTCGATCGAATTCATAGCAATGATGAATCTAAAAATTACTAATTTTATCTATTGATAAATTATAGCTAGAATGATGGTGATGAATGAAGATTAGGGATCTATTGAAGAAACTAGGGTTTCTCCTTCACCATCCCTTGTCTTTTCATTGATCATCATTCAAATCTAGCCTCTAGCAAAGAGAATCATCAATCGTTTGATCCCTAATTTGCAACGAGATACTCAAGAATTGTAATCTCGATCCAAATTAGGTCATTGATGATTCTTTCTACTAAAGTTCATAATCCTCATAAGACTTAAAATTAGTTTAGGATTTCATCACCATTTGATCTACCGAATTCCTCTCGAATTCTTTACAAGCGGAGATTTCACTCACACATCATGAAAATTGAAGAATCAAGAATTAAGAATTTCATAATGAAAGAATTTAAAGAAAGCAATTATAAAAGAATGGTCACCTTTATTAAATCTTCTTCACAATTTACAATCTCTTCAATTCGAGGTTACAAGAAGAATTACTCTCGATCGCTCCTTTGAAGGTGTAAATGTTCCGTCGATCTTCGCTTCGCTCAATCGCCGTGAGTCTTGGATCATCAAGGATCATATGCTCGGATGACGAACGGTCTCACGATAAAGGATCTTGCTTGAATCGCTCGATGAATTTCTCAATGGATCTTGATCTTGAATTGGAATTTGATTTGGATTCTGTTTTGGCTCAAGTTGTGTCACTCAACTTTTGCAATGATTGTTTATCCCAATCAGAGCAAAGCTCTGTTCAAATTCCAAGGCGGGAAACGAAGCAACGCTTCTGTTTCCCCCAATCAGAGCAAAGCTCTGCTTTGAAATTAAAATTCAAAAATTGAAGCAACGCTTCAGATTCCTTGCGCTGTGCGCAACGCGCCACATGTCAAAAACAAATATGCCAGCGCTGCGCCAAAGACAGCACACCCAATCAGAGCAAGGCTCTGTTTTAAAATAAAAAATAATAATAAAAAAATAAAGGAAGCAACGCATCAGGTGACTTGCGCTCTGTGCTGCACGACACGTGTCAGCGCAGTTACGCTAGCGCAATTGCACTGCGCTCTGCGCTGCGCGACACGTGTCAGCGCAGTGGCGCTACGCTACGCGACACGTGTCAGCGCAGTTGCGCTGCGCTCTGCACTGCGTGACACGTGTCAAGCGCAGGTGCGCTTGTGCCAACTATGCCAGCATTTAAACAATAAAATTCTGGAAAGATCTTTTTAAATCTTATTAAAACGATAAGATTCTCTTCTGTAAAATAGAGCCCTTGGATCAAAGATCCGACGGTGAGGAAATATCTCCAGAGCAATCAGAGAAAGATCTCTTTAACTAATTTAACAAATCAATTGGCACTATATAAAGGCCCATAGACTCCAAGTCTAAAACATATAGAGATAGAGATACAGAACTGCTCTAAAAATTTTGAGAAGAGCTCGAAGAGAAAAAAGGTAAACCTTTGGAAAAAAGAAAAAGTTCTTCTAAAAAGATCAAAGATCTAAGAACAAGATCAAGATCTTGAATAAAAATAATAATAAAAAAAAAGAAATAATTTACTTCTCTATTAGATCTTTTGATCTATATAAAGGCATTGCCTTTTGACAGAACCATTGGTTATTGAAATCTTTGGAACAAGAAAAACTTGTTTTCTTTGATCTAAATTTGATCAAGATGCGCTCTGCGCTATAGAACAGTGCCTTGCACATCTGAAATGAGCCTCTGCGCTCTTGGGTTGGCGCAAGTCATCAGAACACGCCACGTGTCAACCCCAGAATAATCTGCGCCTTGCGCTTTAAAAAATGAGTATTGTGCTCTTGGATTGGCGCAAGTCATCAGAACGCGCCGCGTGTCAGCAGCGCGCTAGCGCAGCGCACTGCACTAATAGACTTGCGCTCACCAGAGCGTTACACGTGACACCTCCACATCAGTTTGTGCCTTGCGCTCCTCAATTGGCGCAGAGCGCCTAACAGGCCGCGTGGCGCACTGCCAGATCATTAAATGCTCTGCAGAGCAAATTAAAGGTCTAATAGACCAAAGATAAATGCTGTGCATTATTTAAAAAAAAGGAAGAGCCCAGACAAAGGCCTAATAGGCCTAATATAAATAAAATGTTAGACATTTTCTAACTGGACTTAAGCTAATTCTGGCCATAAGTTCTCAAAATTAAATTGAACTGAGCACAACTGCTCTCCCAAATCAATTTACACACGGTTTAAAGGTACATCTCTGAACTCCTCTGTTATCTGTCATTGTAATCCCTTGTTCAGTTGATAAAACTGCACATTTGTATTACATTTTTCCTACCATTTTCATATTAAAAAAGGACTTTATTATAATATATTATACATATGAGGGTTTATGTGTAATAACACCATTTTCCATTTGTTAATATATTTTAATTATCATTTGGTAGAAAAAAGTATGCAAATAAATCCATTGACCAAATCCTAGTAGAACTAAATCTACTAAATATTATTTGAGATTATTGTACAGAATTTTCCAAGTTGTTATGCAGAATATATCAAGGAAATCAAGTTGTTGAAGAAGACTTGCCTAATTAAGAATCAAAACTTGGAGACCAAGTCTGGAAGCAACCGAGAGAAGATTTCTGAATTCTAAAGGTGCCTCGGATTGCCACGTGTCACAAGAAGCAAGCCCAAGAATTTTGATGAAGAGATCTCAACCATCAAGCGCGGATCCGCGGCCAAACCCCCCTTGGGCCGCGGATCCGCTGCACTTCTATGGAGTTGGGAGCCTAGATTTTCCAGGGTGAATCTTTTCTATATTTTACCAAGTTTCCAACCTAAAGATTCTGGCATTGCACTATAAAAGGGCACCGAGAGCCTCTTGGAAAAGTTATTAAGCCGAAGAGATCACGAAGCTCCCGACGCTCACGCATCCAGACTGATCATCGACTGTTCGACTACCTCCTTAGGAAAGATCGAGAAGCAACTAGTTGTAATCATTTTCTATGGATTAAAAGTGTAGTTTGTTCAAGTCGATTAATAAAGGTAGTTATTTTATTTAATTTTTTTTTTACGTTATGTTTTCCCTCTCTTTCTTTTCATCTTCTTCTCCCAACATGCGTGAGTAATTCTCCGCTTGTTAGGGTTCGTAGGATTAGGGTAGGCTAATAGACGATGAAAATAATTAAACCCTTTTTAAGTCCTATAAAGTTTAGGAACTTTATCAAAAGAATCATTAATATCCTAATCGGGCGCGCTAGCAATTCTTTGCTAAGTTCCGACCGCGATTAGAGATTAGATTAATGATTGTTTTGGTAAATGCTAGATATGAACGGAGTTCCGTGTCAAGATAAGGGTTAAGAGTGGGATTCCTTTTCCCTCCAGAAACCCTAATTTACACGCATCACCGTTGTTCTAGTTCTAAATCTATTAATGGATAAAAGGGTAACTTTTAATTAATCGTCCATAACTACTAAATCCTAACGAACCCTACAAGCCTTCTTATTATATTAATTATATCTTTAAAATAATCTAGATCTATATTTAACATTCTTATTTAACGTAGATCTAGAAATCTTTCAACAAAATTCTTATTTCTTTCTCTTTCTCAACACATCTAAAGTAAAAGTAAAAGGTTCCACGTTTCTCAAAGGACGACCCGTACTCATCTCGGTCTAGTTACGTGCGACACCGTTATTGATTGCGGTTAAACTACAAACAAACACTTTTTCGTATCAATCAAATGGCGCCGTTGCCGGGGATACGTGCGTAATTTTTTATTTTTACTATTTTTGTTGAATTCAACGAGCCATATCATTATTAAAACAAAACTGAAAATTGCATATTTAACGATTTGTGTGTGAATTTTTGCAAGGAGATCTGGAGTCACAGAATTAAGGAGAACAGGAACAGAGACATTTTTAGAGATCCAGAGGAGCACAGAAGGCTATACAAAAATTTTCATCAACTATTCCTTCTGCCACGCGGCGGAACCGCGGCAAAAGCACCCCTTCTGCGGCGGAATCGTGGCCAGTTGGAGGAATTAGGGAATCAATCTTCTCTGGTATCTTTCTTAACTCCTTCTCTCTCCCCTCAAATCCAATAAAATCCATTTTCTGCAGGATTCTTTGCAAAATTGCACCGCTCAAAAATCTTTTTGCAAAAGTTTTGTGATTGGTTTTGTTTTGCATATTTAATACGGACTTTAAGGGGCAATGACCAAATCAAGATTAGGTGGGGATTTCATCACCCTTCCTAAGCCCCACAAATCACAAACCGAGCATATAGATCAACCCTTCATTAATTTAAAAAATATCTAGACCAGACTCTAAGGACTGTCGCGCTCAATAAGGACAGAGGAAGGTCGTGGGTAATTTATCGTTTATCTGCATTACTTTTGTAGTGCCTAGGCAAGTGTGTCAAAGGCTAGTGGTTATTAATTAGGACCATGACATGGTTCCTTCCCACTTACCTGGCACTTACCTGGCTACAAGGGTAGTATGGAGGCGGTAGAGGATTTATCCTGCGGCTTGTCCTTTGGAAGTCTAGAAGCGGTCTAGAGACTGGACCTAGGTGACCTTAGTTCTAGGGTTGCTTGTGCATCTTAGGGTGATTTGTCTTGAGTCCCACTTTTTCAAAAACAAACCAATTTTTAAACCACACACACGCTGCCACTTGCACTAAACCCGCTTAGTGCATGCTCGGCTGGACACGGGATCCTAGTGCCCATCTTGTTCGCGTTCCTGCTATCGACGCCGAAGTCGGTACTTCTTCATCCTCTTTTCCCCCACCACACACCACATCAACCGTGATGGACGGCACTCCATCTAATTATAACACCACGCTGCCACCGCCCGTAGGTGAGTAGAATCCACCGCGCATATCTCTCCAAGAGAGATGCTATCCTATTCGTGGTCCCCTTCCTACTTATCTGTCTCTTCCACCACCTAACGGGGATAATTTCGAAATTAAACCCCACTACATCAACCTGCTGCCCAAATTTCACGGGCTTGAGTCGGAAGACGCGTATGTTTTCATCACCAAATTCGAAAACGTATGCGCAATGATGGGTACTTCACAATTGACTTTAGATGCTATGCGCTTACGTCTTCTTCCATTCACACTGTGCGACTTGGAAGAAAAGTGGCTTTACAATACTGCCGCACACTCTATCACTAATTGGGACGAATTCGTCATAGCATTTCTTAAGAAGTTTTACCCAAATCATAAGACTGCCCACATTAGGAGCGAGATCAACCAGTTCACCCAGCTTCCAAATGAACCATTTTGGAAGTGCTTTGAACGTTTCAAAGATCTGCTTGTCCAATACCCCCATCACGGAATACAAAGATGGGATTTATGTCGGATTATATATGAGGGTATTAATCCAGCGACAAAGCAGATGCTTGAAACAATGTGTCAATGCAATTTCATGTCTAAAGATGACGGTGAAGCATGGAAATATCTGGAAGACCTTACTGAACACACGTTGCAGTGGGAAAGCGTAAGACCACCTTCAACTAAGGGAGGTATTCACCAGCTCGATTTTTCTATCGCAGTAAAAACCGAAATGGCAGCGATACAGAAGAAACTCGACGCTATTGAGAACAAATTCTCATCATTCTCCCTAAATCAGGTCACGCTTCCTAAGACCGTTTATGGTTGCTGTTCGGATCCTTCACACTTAACGGAAGAATGTCCTATGAATACGTCGTTTCAAGCTAATGCTGCTTTTCAGCAGCGACCTAGAAACGACCCTTATTCTTCCACATACAATCAAGGATGGAGGAATCATCCTAACTTTTCTTGGAATCAAAACCAACAAAGTAATTATCAAAGACCTCCTCCACAGCAACCATAACCACAGAATCAGCCCCCCTTTCAGTCACAGAATTTTCAAAATCCGGCCAACATTTCTACACCACAAGTGGCCGGTACTGACAACTCACTTGCACAAACTTTGGATATGTTCATGAAACAATCCATGCAATTTTCGGCTGAGATGAAGTCTTCTATTGATACCCTAACGAAAAACTCCTCCTCCCATGGTGAGAGTATTAAATCAATAGAAAACCAAATCGCACAGTTAAACGCCGCAATGAGTGCGAGAGAGAAAGGGAAACTACCATCTCAACCTCTACCAAATCCTGGCCATTCACAAAGTCATAATGTGAATGCCATTACTACGTTGAGATCGGGGAGAGTGCTGAATAACCGAGTGGGTGAGAAATTTGATGTTAGTGACATATTTGATACCCCTTCTTCTTCTTCTTCTTCCCCTAATTCGTCTAGTCTTCCACCTTCAACCGAGCCTATTCTCCGTTTTCCCCAAGGCTCGAACCCTTCGCCCATTTCGCCAAATCTATCTAAGTCGATTCCCACTCCAATTTTGGGATCGAGTCCGTCCCCACAGTCTTCTCCACAAACGTTGGACCCAAAACTTATTGATCAAGCTCCATTTCCAAACCGATTAAGGGCCAACAGACCTAACCCGCAAATGGAGAAGATTGTGGAAATGTTTAAGCAAGTTAGCATGAATATTCCTCTCCTAGATGCTATTCAACAAGTCCCATCTTATGCAAGAATCCTTAAAGACTTGTACACTAGGAAAAGAAAAACTCAAGTGCCTAAAAAGGTTTTCATGACGAGTAATGTTAGCACAGCTTTTACCCAACAAATACCAAAGAAACGTAAGGACCCCGGCTGTCCTACAATCTTTATTTCTATTAGGGGTAAAAATATAAATCGTGCTTTACTCGATCTAGACGCTAGCGTCAACTTGCTTCCTTATTCAGTATACGAGCAGTTAAGAATTGGAGATTTAAAACCCGCCCATTGTACTCTCCAAATGGCAGACTGATCTATTACCAAACCACGGGGTGAACTAGAGGATGTGTTAATTAAAGTGGGGGAATTCATATTTCCCGTGGACTTTATTGTTTTAGATACACAACCTGTAGCAAACCCACGCAATCAAATCCCGGTGATACTTGGTCGACCCTTCCTAGCAACTTCTAACGTTGTAATTAATTGTCGTAACGGTTCTATGAACTTATCCTTCGGGAAAATGACAATTGAGCTTAATATTTACAAGCTAGGAAGTCAGCCATCAGAACCTTCTGTTAGCTATATGTATGCCCTAGAGGCCATTACTGTACATAGGATGTATATTGTAGTGGATGCTAGGACATATATAGGGAGGACTTTCTTGCTCGACATGATAGTAATGCTATCTGGTTGCACTTTACCTTAACGTGTACGCTGATTGTCTCTCTGTTACATGTTGGTAAAGCCCTTAGGATGTGTGCTTGACTACCTGGACTATGATGCGGATCATACTAGTGGGGACATGGTAGTCCATAAGTACATCCTTCAAGGTCCCTAGTCGTGGGTATATCGAGACGGGGCATCGATATACTAGAGTAGACTAGCGTATACCTTCTCGACCCATACAGATGGGCGATGGATGATCCCATATCCATTGGTGTTTGACATCAGAGATGATATACGGGTGCTCAGTAGAGACTGGGTACACTGGACGGACTCGCCGAGAACTCCCAGATGGTATTATACCTCACGTTAGATGGCAGTTCTCTGGTGACACTGGTACAGGTTAGTCTGTAAACCCGAGATCGTCATAGATTCTTGTGTGATTCCCACTGTGCTTTGATTTCCATCTTACCACGTCCAAAAGGGCGTGCAAAACGGTGGTTTTTGGGTACAGTCCCGAATCACATGGAGGCAATGAGCGATAGGAGGGGATTCGTCTCTCCCGGTATAGGGAGTTGATGTTGCGCTGTGTTCGATTGGCTATAACCGGAAATTTCTGGTCAGGGTTGTTGAGATTTACTGGTAAGTGTTACCAGTAGTTTCTCGAATTGTTATAGACCTCATATCGACACGACTTATCAAGCTACTGGGGTCTGACGTTTACCACCTCTAGGCGAGATATGCGATATATCAGACGAACAGACCGGACTGTACGATAAGTGTTACTGGTTGGATTCATAGGAGTGTGAGCGGGCTTGCTCGTCGATCTTCTGATCGCTCAATACCCGGGTGGCCGTTACGTTTAGCAGACCGCTTGCGGCTTGTGGGTGTTTGATATGATCATCATCTGCTGCCGGCGTATTGACGAGTCTTTAGAGTCCTACACAGAGGTTTCCTGGCTCAAGCAAAACGAAATAGGAGCGCATAGGAGATATGTGCGGGATCAAGAATAATGCATGTATGTGATACCGTATTCTATTCTCGCGATGAATGTATCGATTGGTTGTATGCGATATAACCTAGTTATCGAATCAAGGATTGATTCGATAAGCCGATACATTGCATATTAGTCGGTTATATGCGTTATGACCGGATCGTTAAATCAAGTGTTGATTTAATGATTTAATGCATAATTATATATTTGATATATTACTTTGCATTAACTAGTATTTGTTCACTTTAAAAGGATTTTCTCACTTGATTGTATCATGTTTGATGATACATGATTGCTAGGGTTTGTGTAAAGAATTAAACCTTGGTTAAGTAAATGGTTAGGGTTTTTATTTATTTATTCATTCATTTATCTTTTTAATTTGGATTAAAAAGAAATGGGAAAAGAAAACATAATGGTTGCTTTCTTACATGAAGCTTCTTGATGCTTCATGTAACTTTGACTTAGTGACCATTCTTGTCTTCTTCTTCTAACCCTAACCATTCATCTAACCTTAGTCAATTCTCTACACATAACCATGGTTAATATTATGATAAGAATGATTTTATTTTCTATTTTAATACACTTATCATATTATCATCTTCTTCTTCTTCTTCTTCTTCTTCTTCTTCAAGATGAAGAAGCTTGCAACCATCAATGGTGATTTGATGAAAAGAGTGAGAAATCCAAATCTAAAGTAAACCCATTTCCTATTTCTTCATCCTCTACCTCTTGCCAAGTAGTATAGGGTGTTTTCTTCACAAGTTTCATGACTTGGTGAAGTGGGAGCTTGATCTTGTAATGCCTCGACGTAGATCATCTTCGGTATCGTAGTCGATGACCTAGCCCGTCCATTTCTCCGATGAAGCCGACACTAGAGTCCAAGATCCGATTTGTACAGCTGAGGGACGTCTACGTGGAGCTAAGGAAGTGGAGAACCGGATCTACAAAGATTGTAGCCTCTTTCTCTTAGTTAAGTTGTTAACTAGTTATCGTTTTCGCTTAAACTCTAGTCAACGATCCGTATTAGGGTTTCTCGACACTTGTAAAATTCAAAATTGGCATGGTTGATGCTTTGTGAGACTTCATTAGTGTGCCTAGGAACCCTTCAGTGGTATCAGAGCTACTAGGCATTAGATGTCGACCTATGGGGGGTTCTCACTGTGTGACAGTGTGGTAAAGCATAGGCTCTTACCCCCAGGGTGTCCAGAGACCGGAAGGTGTTCCGGCAGGTTGTAGTCCTCGCGAGGGGGCATGCGTAAAAAGTAGCGGCTGAGGGACCCGTTGGTGCCACGGCGACCCCATTGGATGGGGTGGCTGCCTGACCTTCAGTGGTATCAGAGACTAGCTAGAGCCTTAGGCGATGCGTAGACGGAGTTTGAAGTCCGATCGAACCAAAATCCTAACCCGAAAATGCTCTCTGGACTTTTTTCAAAAACTGGGTTTTTTCCAAATTAAAAATGCTTAAAAAATTCAGCAGGAAATTCTAAGAATTACGGTGCAAAAATTACCTAATGATGTGTCTAAAGCGCGGCGGAACCACGGCATTAGCCGCCTATTGCGGCGGTTCCGCGCCCATTTAGTCTCTTCATTCAACCATTTTTGCACAGTAACTTCTTTATTTAAATTCTGAGTTTTATGGGAATTTTTAATATTTACTCAAGAGTTGAGTTTTCTGGGTTGTATTAGGGACTCGGTATTTCGATCGGATTGTCTAATTTTGTCTGTGTGCTTTTCCGAATAATTTTAGAATATGTTAAAAAAGTTCGATCGGATATAAATACCCACTTTTTCCCCTGCCGGGAAATTTCCAATTGTTGGATTTTTCCATAGTTTAATGACGTTCTAACTAGTGCAAGTAACGCGATGGTCCCTCTAGAAGACAACAAACCTTAACTCGATTATGTGACCGTCTTGAACTGCCCTTTGAACCTTCGGGTTTGGGGCAGTACGGCGTGCCACATGTGAGGCGTTGGCTTGACCCTTCTACGGCTGGACCGTTGGTACTGAGGCACGAAGTGAATGTTTTTAAACTTATTTCAAGAGTTGAGCTGTATCGGGAAAACTTGGGTGTTTGACCGTTCGATCGAAAAGTTTAACATTTTCTGTTTATCTGGAATGTGATACAATACTTGGAATCCACAAGTAGTTATGAGATAACTGATATGAATGTTATAAACATAGCACTTTAGTCTCACTTGATAGGTTGCCACGGAATTTTGATGCGATCAAAAGTCCGTCGCAATCACGTAGCGTACGCGGATACTCGCCGGGTAAACTTAATAGACAACCTCGCCCCATAACCCCGACCAAGTGACTATAGGAGAACCCCGTCGCCGAAAGCATCCGTTCGGGTGCTCGCGACAACGGTGTTCCGCCTTGGTGCACTTCGTCGACGGCGTCGGGAGTGCAGCTGCCTACTAAAGTTTGCGACGAGCATTCGATCAGGATGTCGGGAATCTTGTTGAATTGCCCAACTTGATATTGAAAAGAGTTTTCGATAATGAGACTAAAATGCGGGGTTTATAATTGTTAGGCATGCGATGTCTAAGTATTTCATTTGATTAGGCATGCGATGTCTAAAGAGGTTGCGGATTCCAACTATTGTAGTTTTACACTTTCTTTTATGTGACCGTAAGTGTAGTATGTAGTGGTATTGCCGATTATCGTTGCTATACGTCGACGACAATCGGTGTATGCATACTTACTTACGTTGATGACATGTGATGTTATGTGTTGCTGGATATGTTATATTGGATTGTCGTGTTTGAACAGCCTGGGGTTTTATGTGAGATGAGTATTTTTCATTTTCATTCATGTAAAAACTTGTATGTAATATTCTTTTATTGGGGCACTTCCAGGTTGCGGAAGTTGTCACTTTTTGTATATTATTTACTTTTCCGCACTAGGATAGACCCAAGGAGGGGAGCATAAGTAACCGGGTTCTAGGGTTCAGAGGGAGACCATCTCGAGGAGGCCAATCCGGGTCTCCTAACCCTAGAATTGATAGGGTTTCTTGCCGCTCTCGTAAGAGTCTAGGGGTGTGGGATTGGCTATTCATCACGACCGTGGAATCCGTGTTTTATACTGGCTCGTATTGAAAACACGGACGTCCTAGTATATCCAATATTTCGTATGATACTTTCTGCTGCGTTATCTGTGATGTGATCATGTGATGTTTTGTGATAGATACAGTATATAGTATATATGATATATTATATAGGCGTTACTTATGTTTTACACTCGTGTTAGCCCTGCCCTGCTCTGCCGTTAGTTACCTAACCTAACGGTGCACGAGGGGACATCGAGGCGAATGCGGATGGCATAAGTGCACGTCGTATTTATCTGTGATGTTTAGGTATATAAATGATGGGACTTCATTAATGTGATTAATGAAAGAAAAAGAAACCTAAGATTTGTAGAATCAAATTTCAAAAATAAAACAGGTAGCTACAGTTCTTGCTTTGCACAGCGGTATATATGATATATCCTGCACCTTATTCGATGAGGAAAGGATCGAGATCCCTTCACCGGGAGTGACTCCTTTAGCAATAACTGGCAGATGCTACACACTCGGTTTGTCTTTTGATAGCTTCTATAGTTTCTTCTTTGCACAGTGATATATATGATATATCCCGCACCTCATTCGACGAGGAAAGGGCCGACGATCCCTTCACCGGGAGTGACCCCTTTAGCAAATCTAGAAAGGCCTCAAAAGCACTCCATTTTAAAATCATTTGATTCTACAACGATATCAAGTTCATTACGCAATAGGTTTTCAAAAAAACCTGTCGTAGCCCTCCGTCATTTCAGATAAGTAGTAGTTAGTATTCGTGCTGCGTTTGTTGGCCTTTGTCAAGGCGCAGTGTGCGGTAGCTGGCTGGTGCTTATCTGCTTATGCATATGATGCAGATTGGGTTAGGGTAGTCGTGCGACCTTGTTGGCCTTTGTCAAGGGTCGTGCGGGTGGGTTTAATTCAATCAAGAAATGACGAGTTGAACTTGACTAGCAGCCTATGATTTGTTGGCCTTTGTCAAGGTCATAGGAGGCTAGGGGCAAAATTATCGGGAATTTCAAGTGTTGAAATTTGCAATGAGATTGCATACCTTCTATGAGATAGTTGGATCCCGATACCTGCTGCGAGTAAGAGTTACTCCTGGGAGAGTTTTACATATTACAATTAGCCGATCAAGTAGGTGTCTAGAAAGGTGTCAGCGAGGTTACGCCTCTGGAAAAACGAGGTTTACATTAATTAGGTTCGTGCGAAACCACGGGGGACCTCCCTCAAAGTACCGACACTGGCCTGGCTGAAAGATTGGCGAACTTGTAGTGTGTAATTAATCCCGGCTGGTCTTTCCTTTTAGGGTTTGAAGGAAGATTTGATAAAGAGCAGTGGGAGCCATCCTGATTAGATAAAATAAAAACCAATCTGATCTTGTAAGAGCGCACGCTGAGTGTTTTCTTCTCTCTCTCTCCAGGTAGCGACCATATCACGCCTTAATCAAGATAATAATACGGATATTGACCGAACCCGTTTGTTATACTGAGTTGGGGAACGTTGGTCCCGCTCCAACTTATAATTGTTATAAGACAGAGCAGGAAATTGTGGATTACCAGAATTCCCGTGCCACCCAAACGAAGAGAGTGCATGCTGATGCATCATCTTCGGGTGTGTTCATTACAAAGAATTGTTTCTCAGTATCCTCCGCATCCTGGGTATATGATACCGGATCAGGATCCCAGATATGTAATCTGTTACATAGGGCTACAAAAAGGTAGAAAAACTGAGAACGGGTGATAAGTTTCATGAGACAGAAAACGGGGTAAGTGTTGCAGCCAAGTCTGTTGGTCACTGTCACCCTGTATTACCAATACATTGATTCTGAACAAATGCTATTAGATACCGAACCTGATATACAAAATCATATCAGTCTCTTTATTAGTAAAGAAATGATAAAATTTTGTATTGTTGGATAATGTTTTGAACATTTCCTATATCAAATGTTGATCGGTTCAGGCACGTTATCTAAAAGTATTGACATTCTAAATCAAACTACAGTTCTTAGTATACGGAACACACACAAGAAGAAGAGTTCAGAAATGAACGAATCCTTCTTGAGGCTTTGTAGACTAGGTCATATCAATGCGACCCGACTAGCTAAAGTTACACATAGATGCATATTTAAATCTGTTTGAATTTACATCCTGTGAAACTTGCCAGTCATGTCACAAAGATTAGATGACCATAGCTCTGTTTATTGGAAACAGAGAAAGAGTTAGTGAACTCTTGGGATGATACATATTGATGTATGTAAGGTCCCCTGTCTGCATGTGCCAGGACCGGTTCTTTTTTACTTCATTACATTCTCTGATAATCTCTCAAGATTTAGACATATGTTCCTGTTGAAACATAAGTACGAACCTTTTGAGATATTCACAGAATATAAGCTTGAAGTAGGGAACCAAAATGCGGGAATAAGTATTATGTCCTTTGATGTGTTCGGGGAGGAGAATACTTGAGCACGGAAATCCTGGACTATTCCAAAGGAGAATTAGATTCTCTCTCAGCATTACTCCTCCGTATGCACCATAGCACGATGGTGTATCGGGGCGGAGCAATTACACCTTATTTGATATGGTGTGCTCTATGATGAGTACTACTGAGTTTCCTATCGGGAGTTATGCACTTGAGAAGTTGCATACCTATTGAATAAGGTTCCAATCAAATCAGTTGCCTACCGCTTCATATGTGATATGGAAAAGGAAGAGCCCATATCTTAAGTTAGTTAAGATTTGGGGTTGTCCGGGATATGTCTAAAAGCAAAATCCGGACAAGCTCGAGGCAAGGTTTGTTATGTACAACTGGAAAAGTTCCAGCTATACAAATTACAGCAGATGATTTGGAAGAACCAAAGGATTCAATAGTAACCAACGAACCTCAGCCTCTCCGCCGATCTAGTAGGGTTCCTCACCTACCTGAGAGATACTTTGGTTCCTCTATGACAGTGGGAAAGAAGATTGCATCATGAGATGATGACCCAACTAGTTTCGAGCTGGCCATCAGGAGTGGGACTCTGTAAGAATGGCTGGATGCTTAGCGATCTGAGATGGAATCCTTATACACCAACAAAGTATAGACTTTGGTTGCTTTATCTGAAGGGTTAAATCCCCATCAGGAGCAAAGTATATCTTGAGAAGATTACTTGGTGTACGTAGAAAAGTTGAGACTTTCAAAGCTAGACTTGTTAAAGGTTTGCATCATTGACCAGATATGGATCATGATGAAACCTTTTCTAAGGAGGTATACTTAAGTCCATCCAGATCCTACTTGCCACAGCTACATACCATGACTACAATATCTGGTGGTTGGGTGTCATGACTGCTTTTCTAAATGATGTTTTGGAAGAGAGCGTCTATAAGTACACAGCCAGAGGGCTTCGTAGACAGTGGGAGCAGCGGAAACGTGTGCAAGATGTTTTATGTGATAAAGCAGGCATCGCGGAGTTGGAACGTCTGTTTTGATGAGTTAGTCAAACAGTTTGACATCATCAAAATGGTAGATGAACCTTGTATATATGAAAAGGTAGTAGGGAGTATGGTGATGATCCTCATAGAGTACGTGGATGACATACTCTTGATAGTGAAGGAGTTTCCTATGCTACGCTCGGTCAATCTCCGCTTATCACAAGGATTCTCCATATAGGATCAGTAATACCTCCTGAATCATGAGTTTTCATCTATGAGATAGATGTAATTGGATGTTAGGATACTCACTAGATGTAGTGAGATGGTATCAATCGATCCTGGGGAGAATCACTGGAAGGATTCCAGGGTGATAAAGACGACTGAATGTCAGTCACAAGCATTGTCTTTACCCTCAGTAAAGGGACGGTATGTTGGAAGAGTTCCAAGCTAGATACCGTGGAATACTAGACGATTAAGGCTGGATACATCGCTACTTAAGATGCTACCAAAGAGGCTGTCTGGATGTATATTAGTTCATGAGATGAACTTAGTTCCTCCCATTGTGTGACAATAGAGTTGTGGCTTATGCCAAGGAACGTCTGTCCCATCAGTGATCCAGACATATTCTAAGGTAGTATCACCTGATCATGGAGATGGTTGATCTCAAAGGAGATCGAGGTTAGGAGAGTAGAATCAGAGAATAAACACGGCGGATCCACTCACAAAGGCCTTTTCCCAGAGAGAGACTTTTATGGGATAGTTGAGTATGAGATACTACAACCACTGCTATCAGAAGGCCCTAGTGCAAGTGGGAGATTGTTAGTTATATGTATGCCCTAGAGGCCATTACTGTACATAGGATGTATATTGTAGTGGATGCTGGGACATATATAGGGAGGACTTTCTTGCTCGACATGATAGTATGCTATCTGGTTGCACTTTACCTTAACGTGTACGCTGATTGTCTCTCTGTTACATGTTGGTAAAGCCCTTAGGATGTGTACTTGACTACCTGGACTATGATGCGGATCATACTAGTGGGGACATGGTAGTCCATAAGTACATCCTTCAAGGTCCCTAGTCGTTGATATATCGAGACGGGGCATCGATATACCAGAGTAGACTAGCGTATACCTTCTCGACCCATACAGATGGGCGATGGATGATCCCATATCCATTGGTGTTTGACATCAGAGATGATATACGGGTGCTCAGTAGAGAATGGGTACACTGGACGGACTCGCCGAGAACTCCCAGATGGTATTATACCTCACGTCAGATGGCAGTTCTCTGGTGACACTGGTACAGGTTAGTCTGTAGACCCGAGATCATCATAGAGTCTTGTGTGATTCCTACTGTGCTATGATTTCCACCTTACCACGTCCAAGAGGGCTTGCAAAACGGTGGTTTTTGGGTACAGTCCCGAATCACATAGAGGCAATGAGCGATAGGAGGGGATTCCTCTCTCCCGGTATAGGGAGTTGATGTTGCGCTGTGTTCGATTGGCTATAACCGGAAATCCCTGGCCAGGGTGTTTGAGATTTACTGGTAAGTGTTACCAGTAGTTTCTCGAATTGTTATAGACCTCATATCGACACAACTTATCAAGCTACTGGGGTCTGACGTTTACCACCCCTAGGCGAGATATGCGACATATCAGACGAACAGACCGGACTGTACGGTAAGTGTTACTGGTTGGATTCACAGGAGTCTGAGCGGGCTTGCTCGTCGATCTTCTGATCGCTCAATACCCGGGTGGCCGTTACGTTTAGCAGACCGCTTGCGGCTTGTGGGTGTTTGATATGATCATCATCTGCTGCCGGCGTATTGACGAGTCTTTAGAGTCCTACACAGAGGTTTCCTGGCTCAAGCAAAACGAAAAAGGAGCGCATATGAGATATGTGCGGGACCGAGAATAATGCGTGTATGTGATACCGTATTCTATTCTCGCGATGAATGTATCGATTGGTTGTATGCGATATAACCTAGTTATCGAATCAAGGATTGATTCGATAAGCCGATACATTGCATATTAGTCGGTTATATGCGATATGACCGGATCGTTAAATCAAGTGTTGATTTAATGATTTAATGCATAATTATATATTTGATATATTACTTTGCATTAACTAGTATTTGTTCACTTTAAAAGGATTTTCTCACTTGATTGTATCATGTTTGATGATACATGATTGCTAGGGTTTGTGTAAAGAATTAAACCTTGGTTAAGTAAATGGTTAGGGTTTTTATTTATTTATTCATTCATTTATCTTTTTAATTTGGATTAAAAAGAAATGGGAAAAGAAAACATAATGGTTGCTTTCTTACATGAAGCTTCTTGATGCTTCATGTAACTTTAACTTAGTGACCATTCTTGTCTTCTTCTTCTAACCCTAACCATTCATCTAACCTTAGTCAATTCTCTACACATAACCATGGTTAATATTATGATAAGAATGATTTTATTTTCTATTTTAATACACTTATCATATTATCATCTTCTTCTTCTTCTTCTTCTTCAAGATGAAGAAGCTTGCAACCATCAATGGTGATTTGATGAAAAGAGTGAGAAATCCAAATCTAAAGTGAACCCACTTCCTATTTCTTCATCCCCTACCTCTTTCCAAGTAGTATAGGGTGTTTTCTTCACAAGTTTCATGACTTGGTGAAATGGGAGCTTGATCTTGTGATGTCTCGACGTAGATCATCTTCGGCATCGTTGTCGATGTCCTAGCCCGCCCATTTCTCCGATGAAGCCGACACTAGAGTCCAAGATCCGATTTGTACAGTGGAGGGACGTCTACGTGGAGCTAAGGAAGTGGAGAACCGGATCTACAAAGATTGTAGCCTCTTTCTCTTAGTTAAGTTGTTAACTAGTTATCGTTTTCGCTTAAACTCTAGTCAACGATCCGTATTAGGGTTTCTCGGCACTTGTAAAATTCGAAATTGGCATGGTTGATGCTTTGTGAGACTTCATTAGTGTGCCTAGGAACCCTTCACCTTCTGCTCAATTGCTGGATGTTTGTTCCATCCACGAGATAGCTTCCGAAAGCTGCATGGATGAGGAGCTTTGCTTTGATGTTCTCGACAACATTAATGAGACATCGTTTGATCTTGCACCACTTTACAGTGAGGATATATTCAATAAGTCCTACCTTGAGATTGAACCCGTTGACTCGTTGCAAAAGTCAGCAGCACTTTCCGAGTCAATATCTTATGCAAGTTTTGAACCTCTTCGGGAGTCCGAATATCATTCGCTTACCCCACCTTCTATAGTCTCTCCGCCAATTCTTGATCTCAAACCGCTACCTTCTCATCTTAAATATACATATTTAGGAGAGAATGAGACTTTGCCAGTAATTATTTCCGCTTCTCTAGCCTTAGAGCAAGAGAATGCACTTTTAGCAGTGTTGAGATCGAATCGGGAAGCATTTGGTTGGACAATGGCTGACATCAAAGGGATTAGTCCCTTAATTGTTGAACATTACATACATCTGATGGATGAAGCCAAACCAACCCGAGACCCACAAAGACGGTTAAATCCCGTTATGAAGGAGGCGGTAAAGAAAGAAATCGTCAAGTGCTTTGATAGTGGAATAATTTACCCCATATCTAATAGTCAATGGGTAAGTCCAATTCATGTGGTCCCTAAAAAGTCTGGCATCACGGTCATCACTAACGAGGCTAATGAGTTAATCCAAACACGCACCCAAACTGGGTGGCGCATATGTATCGATTACAAGAAACTCAATGCCGCGACGAGGAAAGATCACTTCTCTCTACCTTTTATTGACCAGATGTTAGAACGATTAGCGGGACACGAATACTATTATTTCTTGGCCGGATACTCTGGTTATAGCCAGGTCCCAATCGCCGAAAAGGATCAAGATAAAACCACTTTTACTTGTCCTTTTGGAACTTTTGCTTATAGACGCATGCCTTTTGGGTTATGCAACGCTCCCGCTACATTTCAGCGGTGCATGATGGGGATATTTTCAGATATGGTGGAAGATTTTCTGGAAATTTTTATGGACGATTTCTCCATTTTTGGGGACTCCTTTGAGGACTGTCTTCGTAATCTTGACGCTGTTCTTACCCGCTGTAAGGATAAGAACTTGACTTTGAATTGGGAAAAATGCTATTTTATGGTCCAAGAAGATATTGTACTTGGACATATAATTTCACATAAAGGAATTGAGATTGATAGAGCTAAAATAGATGTCATTCAAAACTTCCCTCGTCCCAATTGCGTCAAAGATATACGATCCTTCCTTGGCCATGCAGGATTTTATAGGAGATTTATTAAGGACTTTAGCAAAATTGCTAGACCCTTAACCCTTCTATTGGCCAAGGACACTACTTTTCACTTCGATTTGGATTGTGAGGCTGCTTTTGAATCGCTTAAAGAATCACTCACTACAGCCCCCCTTTTATCATCTCCGGATTGGAACCACCCGTTCGAGCTTATGTGTAATGCATCAGATTTTGCTATTGGTGCGGTCTTAGGACAGCACATTGATAAGATGCCACATGTAATTTACTATACAAGTAGGACCTTGAATGATGCACAAATAAATTACACAACTACCGAGAAAGAACTCTTGGCAGTTGTATTTGCATTAGAGAAATTCAGGCCCTACTTGATTGGCTCGCCTATTGTGGTTTACACAGATCACTCCGCCCTACGACATCTTTTATCGAAGAAGGATGCGAAGGCCAGGCTAATACGTTGGATCCTATTGTTACAAGAATTTGATCTTGTCATCAAAGACAAGAATGGATGTGAAAACGTTGTAACCGACCATCTTTCACGCATCACTTCTTCGTCAACTGTGACCGTGCCGATAAATGACTCATTTCCCGGCGAACAGCTCATGAATGTATCTTACGAACCTTGGTTCGTGGATATCGTGAACTATCTTGCGACTGGACTTATACCTAGCGATTGGTCGAAACAAGACAAACTTCGATTTTTATCCCAAGTAAATATTTTTACTGGGATGAACCATATCTATTCAAGTTTTGTTCCGATCAAATCATTCGCAGGTGTGTCCCTAACGATGAATTTAAGAGCGTGTTATCATTTTGTCATGATCAGGCATGCGGCGGTCATTTTGGACCTCGAAAAACGGCGAAGAAAGTTTTGCAATGTGGCTTTTATTGGCCAACATTATTTAAAGATGCATTTGAATATTGCAAAACTTGTCCGCGATGTCAACATTTGGGTCGGATTTCACGAAAGAATGAGATGCCGCTCCAACCTATATTGGTTGTGGAAATATTTGATTTTTGGGGTATTGATTTTATGGGCCCTTTTCCCAACTCCTATGGGAATCTATATATCTTGTTAGCGGTTGATTATTTCTCGAAGTGGGTAGAAGCTATAACGTGTCGCACTAATGACAACAAAGTTGTCATTAAGTTCCTTAAAGAAAATATCTTTTCGCGATTCGGACACCCTCGCGCTATAATTAGCGACAACGGGACACATTTCTGCAATAGGTCTTTTGAGGCCTTGATGCGGAAATATTCAATCACCCACAAGATTTCTACGCCCTATCACCCCTAAACAAGCGGGCAGGCTGAGATCTCAAATAGGCAGATCAAACAGATATTGGAGAAGACGGTTTCCAAAAACCGTAAGGATTGGTCAACCAAATTGACGGATGCTCTTTGGGCATTCCGCACCGCTTATAAGACCGATCTTGGTATGTCTCCATATCGCATTGTGTTTGGGAAGGCATGCTACCTCCCTGTCGAGATTGAACATAAAGCAATGTGGGCTATTAAAGAGCTTAATTTTGATCTTGAGCATGCAGGCAGCTATCGGAAGCTGCAATTGAATGAGCTAAGCGAACTCCGCGATGAAGCTTACGAATGCGGTGATAGTAAAGAATAGGACTAAAGTGTTCCACGATAAAAATCTTTTTAGAAAAACCTTCACATCGGGGCAACAAGTCCTTCTTTATGATTCCCGTCTCCATCTTCATCCGGGTAAGTTTAAATCTCGTTGGAAAGGAACTTTTGTAGTGCGGTATGTACACCCGCACGAAGTAGTTGAAGTCGAAAATTTGAAAAACGGTTCAATTTTTAAAGTAAATGGGCATAGATTAAAACCATATTTTTCTGCTGACCCTGCGGAGGAGCTCCTATTTTTACAGGAGCCGCTTTATCAAAACTAAATTTCCTCCGCCTCACCTCCATGTTTTTATAACATTTTCTCATTTTTAAAATGGAGGTGAGTAAAAAATGGATTTGATTGAATATCTGTGCGTGTCAAGGAAAAAATTTGGGGGAATTTTTCATTTAACTATTATTTTACCCCTTGTATCTCTCCCTTAGTGTACAGGTCCATGTTCTCAAAAGGCTACATTGTAAGTACTACGGTAGCGCCTCGGCCGTCTACAGACGCCAAATGCGGAACAAAAACTTTTTAACTGGTGCTATCGTATACTATAACCCGGATCTGCCATTATTGCTAAACTAAAAATCTGTAAAGAGTGTAGAAAGATTATACTGAACGATCCGAGTCCTTCGTTCTTCAACCATCATACCACGCTCCTTTGCGGCTGCTCCGATATCGTCGATCTCCGATATGCTCGTCCAGGTGGCACCACATCAACGATTCTTTAAACGGGCTCCCGCCTCTGACTCGAGGCAACTCGGTCGTCAAGTTTGCTAAAAGAGACGACCAAGAATGAAGTAGAATATGAGTAGATTATTTTGTCTCACTTCGTCCAAAACCGTGGATGATCGGTTATTGAAGTTGCCATTTTAATCGGGTGATGGAACGAAACGAGATATGAAATTTCCATACACCCAAAACCATAGTCTTTTCTCTCAAAAATGAAATCAATCTCTCTCATTCTCACTCAAAGGGGCCGGCCACTATTTATGAAAGAGGGAGGTGAGGGTAGGAGAAAATGAAGGAGGGTAACAATAAACATAAATCTTATCCTCATCATTAATGAAAAGAAATGAGTCAGTAAGAAACATTGAACCAAAAAACCCTTAGTCATCAAGCATTAATGGCACCATTAATGCACTAATGACTCACCAATCCATGTCACCCTCTCTAGAACCTTCTAGAACACTGACTCACCTCATCTGAAGAAAAGATAAATCCGTCTTTAACCGAATGTTAAAAGACGGCTGATAGAAAACTGGAAACTGGCAACTTCCAAAAGTGATCCTGAAACGAATTTCAGGACAACCCCGAAACTGTATAAATATACCCGCATTTGTATTACGACCGAATACAAATGCAACTGAGACAAAGATATTATATCTACTCAATACAATACTCGGATCCGGCTTAAACCAAAGCCGACCAGTATGATCTGTCCGAAAACCGACACGTGCGTAAACGCACGTGCATTTTCCGAACCCTGCCATAAAACCATACGGCCTCTACAACGTTTTGCCCGAACTTGGGAAACTGTCTGTGGGGGACTCTAATGACTCGTCAGTACCCTGGCAGTGGGTTTAACCACAAACCGTCAGCGGCACTAGCAGTGCGTAACGGCTGCCCATGGACTGACCTCAAGGGATGCCGATGAGCGAACTCTTCCAGAAACCCTACTGAGCCTAACAGTGACCATGTATATACAGTCCGGTCCGTTCGTCTATGAATATCGCATATCTGCCCAGGGGGTTAGTAACGTCAGACCCCCAATAGCAGTATAAGTCGTGTCGGAGTATAGCCTCAATACACCCTGAGATACTACTGGAGTACCTACCAGTAAATCTCCTGCCACGGCCGTGGGCTTTGTGTAATGGCTCTCCTAGACACAGCACGATCTCACCCCCAATACCGGGAGAGACGGATCCCCTGTCGATCCGCTCACGTGCCTCCATGTGGCTCGGGACTGTACCCAAAAACTACCTGTTTGCACGACTCCTTTGAGCCGTGGTAGGGTAGAAATCAAAGCACAATGGGAACTCACACGAGACCAATGACGACCTCAGGTCGATGAACTAACCTGTACACATGTCACCAGGGAACTGCTATCTGACGATAGGTATAGTACCAACTAGCAGATTCCCGGCGAGTCCTGTCTGGTGTACTCATAACCCAATAAGCACCTGTATACATCTTAGGTGATCCAACTGACACCAGTGGCTTGTGAGACCGGCCACCGCCCCTCATCGGGGTCTCGACTGTATACACTAGTCTACTCCGGAGTATCGATGCCCTGTCTCGAAACTCCCACGACTGCGGACCAAAATCAAGGATATGCATATAAACCACCCAACTCTCACGTATATGATCGCCATCATACTGTTGGTAGTAAAGCAAGATCCTAAGGGCTCTATCAAAGTGTAACAGTGATCAGTCACCTGAACCTGTACACGACTGATAAAATCAAACCAGATAGCACACTATCATCTCGAGTAAGACTGTCCCACCGGTATCGGTCCTCCGCAATCATTGCAATCACGTACCTGCGATCCAATAATTGACTCTGAGGGCAATATATCCAACAATCTCCCACTTGCACTTAAGGCTAATTATTGCGATGTCGACTACTCACAGCCCGTGTGAAACCGAACATCCAACTCCTCTAATAATCAGTTTCACAAAGCTCGTTTACAAAACTATTGTGTTCGAGAAATAGCCTCAGTGAGTGGATCCGCCCTGATGTTTCTTTCTATATCTCTCTTAATCTCAAGTTCGCGGAGAAAACCATCTCCCGAATTGAGTAATACATGTCTTAGAATATGTCTGGATATCTGATGGGACCTAGTTCATAAATGAACTCCAAATCCAAACTTCTTAGACTATATTGATCACTGAACTTAATCAGTATCCAGCACCAAGCCTCCCACTGTATCCTCTTGGACCACCTGTCCATAATACTGTCCCTCGTCAGATGGAAAATTATAACTCTGACAATCACTCTGTCAGCCTTGTCACCTTTGAAGCTTGAAATGATAACCGTCTCCCGAAAGAGGCTGCCGTCATCAAATCCATAGAACATGTACTTATGTTCTAATACTGCTTCCTTATGTTTCTCTAGGATTGGATTAATACATACTTATTGCATATAGTGCAAAACTAACTTCTGGTGTGGTACTTGACATCTCACGATTGACTCAATTGCCTAAGCAAGTGATCTGCCAATCATGCACATCCCTCTCCCCTTTAGTCTATACGACACCTTTAGAGAGGGTGACTCCATCACCTGCAGGTACACCACCATGCCAGGAGTCATCTATTCCAAAAACTATCAGAATACTGTCAAAGTACCCATATTGGTAAACTACCCAAATCTATATCTAAAACCATAGATCTAGTAACCAGAATGTCAAATATTATATCCATATCCTGTCTGGAGAAACAACTGTGTGACGACCACAATACAACCGATCGTAGTATAGGAATTTTACTTCCTACTCTGTGTATGTCATCTAGATACCATGACATCACACCCCCACTACCTTCTTAACAGATCCATCCCCTGTTCTGATGAAGTCAAACCTATGACTATTACATCAAAACTAGATGATCTATCTCCACTATAACTGCTCAAGTCTATAAATAGCCATAAGCTACTTGCCCACTATGCTTCCGTTGCTCCCACTGACAACGACAACCCTCCTACCGGGTCTCATAGCCTGGAACAACAGTAGTGTCAAGTCTGGGTAGATAAGAACCTCCCTGTCACCGTCCTTGAGGCTACTAGAGTACCCCTCGGGTGTCTGAGGTTACCCACCAAATCTGTGGAGTGGCCAATGGAGTGTCAAACCTGATTGAATCTTTAGGTCCTATTAAATTTTTCGTAATCGTTCATGGTTCTGGAATCACTTCCAGTTCTACCATACTCCCACTACTGTTTTCTGAAAAAAAATCATTTTAATAAAACTGTGGCGAGTCAAGAACAATATCACTATTGATTTTCCAGATGGTAGAAAGTCAACCCTCGTCATAGCCTGGGCCAACCCACAAACAGCCATTACAGAAACGTGCCCTGAGTTATCCAGTGTCTGGTTTTAAGCATAAGCTGGACAACTCCCCATACCTTAACATCGTTAAGACATGACCCATTCTATATCCAATATAGAAAATTTGGCACTTATTTAATTGGAACCATATTCAATCATGCAGCTGTCTCCAGTGCATATCATCTTAATGGAGAGAGGCTAATCAGCATTACTCAACTTAGGAATCCATCCATTTATGAGCAACCTGATAGAGAAACAAGTTTCTCAAAACCATTACTATTTTCTGAATACTAATCACAAGAATCTACATCTTCGATCTCTTTGAAGAATCCCGATACTTGTGACATCTGGTTCTCTACTTTATTCTTATACCCACAACTTCTCAAAACTTAGACACTGTATTTCTACGAAACACTTGTCTAAAAACTAGAGAAGTTATAAGTAAATAGAACATAGTACGAGGACCTACCCCTTTGTCCTGAAGGACACTGGACAACATACAATACTCTGTATAAGTCCGCTGAGTTTAATAACTCAAAACTTGTGCGTCGTATGTTGAAAACTGTACCCTGGCGATTTCTCCAAATATCACCAATTACAACGAATTCCGATATAATGAGGATGATCACCTAATTCCCAATAACTTACTCCCACTCATCATCTGTAAAACCATACAGATATAAGAATGAAACCTGGTAAATACATACCCTTGGAGTAAGTATCTAATCAGGAAAACAGCTTTCCTTTAACAATGCACTGAAACATAAAAATGTTTTGTAGGAGTATCCTGGTATTCATAGTAATGCCTCTTCCATAATCCAATTCATGACTATAGCCGTATATTTCGTTGCCATCTCTCAAAATCCCTTTATTTGTCTTTAGTCGTTACCTTCTGTACACCATCGTTAGGCTAAATGGTTTTCTCCCTTCCCTACCGTTCGGCACCAGCCTATGGTTTGGAAGAAGACTATCTAGTAAGCATAATAGGTGTACCCTCCTAATCCTAGGAGTACTCGCAACTTGAGAGAAGGTGATGATAAAAGACAACTGAATAATACCTTATTCTATCAAAGGCGAAATAGGAGTGGCGATGAAGTACGCGGTTTGGTCGTGAATAATAACAGTCACAATTTACTTTGCTCTCTTTCTAATCCCTTTATTTGTCTTTACATATTACCTTCTGCACACCCTACTTAGGCTAATTGGTTTTCTTCATTCCCTACCTTTCGGCACCTGCCTATGGTTTGGAATAAGACTATCCAATAAGCGTAATAGGTGTACTCTCCTAAACCAAGGAGCCATCGCAACCTGAGAGAAGGTGATAATAAAAGACAACTGAATAAACCAATTCTATTTCTCCTGAACCTTGATCCATCCTCGAAGAAATTCCTTCGAGTTCGTATATAACCATACGATGGATCTATCCAATGGAAGTGGATGTCCGTAATAATACGAGGTGTTCTGAGAAATTAAAAGGGTAAAAGAAGGAGTGGCAATGACTTATGCAACATAGATAATCCAAAAGCCAGTATTTTAAGAAGGTTCGGTCAACATGATCACTGAGTCATAGTCTAGGGTCGGTCAAAGGTCACTGCCAAAGAGAGAGAGAAAAGAAACACTTTGCGTGCACTCTAACCTAGATCAGAATGGTTATCATTTTATCTAATCCGGAAACCTCCCACTGTCCTGTCAAATTCTCCTCCAAACCTAAAGAAGAATCAATCGGGATCACCCGAAGAGTAAACCAACTCATCAGTGGGAATCGGGATCCAACTCTCATCGCATGATAACGTGATGGAATGCATCCGCGTTACTCATACTCCAGAAGGTATGCGCATACTTGGCAAGTTTCAGTTTCTTTAGAAACTCCCGATATCATTTTTGCCCCATGCTCTTATGACCTTGGCGTTAGGTCAAAATATCATAAGTCACATGCCAAGTTCTACCCGTCACTATCTTGTCAATTTGAACCCACCCGCAAATGCCCTTGGCGTTAGGTCAAAATGGCAGAACGGCTGTCCCAAACCAACTCATCTATCTATGCAACAATTGAATACCCAGCAGCTACCAAACACTATGCCTTGGCGTTAGGTCAAAATACATAGCTTGAATACTACTGAATACCCAAAAGAAATGACGGAGGGCTACAGCTGGTTTATGGCGAAAAAACCTTTAACGTAGTGAACTTGATATCGCTAAAGGAACCTGATAGCTTTTTATAAAAATATAGTGGCGAAAACTTTTTGCTAAAGAGGTCATTCCCAGTGAAGGGATCTCGGCTCTTTTCTCGTGGAATGAGGTGCAGGATATTCCACTGAATACCGCGATGCAAAACAACTTGTAATCGACTATAGTAAAGTTATTACCCTAACGCAAACTTCTGTTCAAGGGGTCTTTCCCGGTGAATGGATATCAGCCCTTGCCTCGTCGAATGAGGTGCAGGATATTTGCACCGAATACCGCTATGCATAACAAAAGGAAACATTTTTGTAATAACACCTTTTAAAATTGTTCCAACAACTCAAACAGGCTTGTATTCCTTTTGCATTGATAAGAATCAATGCAGTCCCATCATCAATCACACCAGAAAAGAACGAAAATAAAATGTACGTATATGCCATCCGCATTCGTCACTAGGTCCCATCATCACCCGTTAGGTTACTTAACTAACGACAGAGCGGGGACTGGACTAGCGCGGGTGCAAAACATATACAACATCTAATAGTATATATACCAATATACAATAATCGCTCCAGGCGTGATAATATGCAACATTATAGAAAAGTAATAAGCATCACAGAACAATACAGATAATCTGGGATCCCCGGGTTTCACAGAGCCGCTGCTGAAACTCGACGTTCTCCTGGTCGTATGGATAGCCTGTGCAATGAAAACTTAGACCCCTACGGGTGCGGCAAGTTACCCGCCAAAACCTGAAGAGAGGCAGCCCCCTACAGCATAGTGAATGGACCACCCAGCACTTCACGGAATCCGGTAGCTTGTGCACCCCTCCTTGGGTCAACCTATACCCTCTATAAGTGCGGCGAATAGTCTGCCAATTCAAGAGTGAGGCCCCTCTGCTTCTCAAAGCCATGAGATGCGGACCCGTTGCCCTCCAGAACCTGGCTATTCGTGCACTCCATCGCGGGATAAACCTAGTACAGAAATAAATAATAATACAACAGGTACATCGACCGCAACCTGGTCGTGCCCCAAAAGAATATTATACTACAGGCAGTGACGGCAGTCCACATGTTGGACGCTCGCCCCGCAATATCAAATGTACAAATAAATCCAAACTGTACTATCATTGCACACTGCTATCCACCACGACTTATCCGCAACATCACAGCACAACACAGAACATCAACGCGAATGTCACGTTCGCAAACCCGTCTAAAAGAACTATAGCAATCAGACGCGGTTTACCGATAAAATGACATTCCCGGTCGGAGATATAATGTAAGTACTGAAAAATAACATGCTTAAATTTCGATCGACAAAATATCACGAAGTGGGCCCCACGAACAACTTTTGAACAGTAACAAAATCTGGGCCCAAAAGATATATACCAAAAACCCCAATTTCCAAAGAAGAATACACTGTGCAAGTTTGGGGGCATGATGACACAGTACGGCCGCGGATGTGCGGCCAAACCATGGGTTTGGCCGCGGTTCCGCGGCAGTCTTGTCGATTCATGAACCTAAATTTGTACGGTGTTCTAATAAAACCCTGCACAGATTTTTGAGATATGTAGAATAATTTTAGGACATCATTTAAAATCGACAGAAACTGTGAAGTAGGATTTTGCAGTTTTTGATTTCCGGTTCGATCGATGTTTTAAACGCGTTAGCACAAGTTAGCATAGCATAATGGTGAGGCTCTGATACCACTGTAAGTACTACGGTAGCGCCCCAGCCGTCTACAGACGCCAAATGCGGAACAAAAACTTTTTAACTGGCGCTATCGTATACTATAACCCGGATCTGCCATTATTGCTAAACTGACAATCTGTAAAGAGTGTAGAAAGGTTATACCGAACGATCCGAGTCCTTCGTTCTTCAACCATCATCCCACGCTCCGTTGCGGCTGCTCCGATATCGTCGATCTCCGATTTGCTCATCCAGGTGGAACCACATCAACGATTCTTTAAACGGGCTCCCGTCTCTGACTCGAGACAACTCGGTCGTCAAGTTTGCTAAAAGAGACGACCAAGAATGAAGTAGAATATGATTAGATTATTTTGTCTCACTTCGTCCAAAACCGTGGACGATCGGTTAATGAAGTTGCCATTTTAATCGGGTAATGGAACAAAACGAGATATGAAATTTCCATACACCCAAAACCATAGTCTTTTCTCTCAAAAATGAAATCAATCTCTCCCATTCTCACTCAAGGGGGCCGGCCACTATTTATGAACGAGGGGGGTGAGGGTAGCAGCAAATGAAGGAGGGTAACAATAAACATAAAGCTTATCCTCATCATTAATGAAAAGCAATGAGTCACTAAGAAACATTGAACCAAAAAACCCTTAGTCATCAAGCATTAATGGCACCATTAATGCACTAATGACTCACCAATCCATGTCACCCTCTCTAGAACCTTCTAGAACACTGACTCACCTCATCTGAAGAAAAGATAAATCCGTCTTTAACCGAATGTTAAAAGACAGCTGATAGAAAACTGGAAACTGACAACTTCCAAAAGTGATCCTGAAACGAATTTCAGGACAACCACGAAACTGTATAAATATACCCGCATTTGTATTACGACCGAATACAAATGCAACTGAGACAAAGATATTATATCTACTCAATACAATACTCGGATCCGGCTTAAACCAAAGCCGACCAGTATCATCTGTCCGAAAACCGACACGTGCGTAAACGCACGTGCATTTTCCGAACCCTGCCATAAAACCATACGACCTCTACAACGTTTCGCCCGAACTTAGGAAACTGTCTGTGGGGGACTCTAATGACTCGTCAGTACCCTGGCAGTGTGTTTAACCACAAACCGTCAGCGGCACTAGCAGTGCGTAGCGACTGCCCATGGACTGACCTCAAGGGATGCCGATGAGCAAACTCATCCGGAAACCCTACCGAGCCTAACAGTGACCATGTATATACAGTCTGGTCCGTTCGTCTATGAGTATCGCATATCTTCATAGGGGGTTAGTAACGTCAGACCCCTAATAGCAGTATAAGTCGTGTCGGAGTATAGCCTCAATACACCCTGAGATACTACTGGAATACCTACCAGTAAATCTCCTGCCACGGCCATGGGCTTTGTGTAATGGCTCTCCTAGACACAGCACGATCTCACCCCCAATACCGGGAGAGACGGATCCCCTGCCGATCCGCTCACGTGCCTCCATGTGGCTCGGGACTGTACCCAAAAACTACCTGTTTGCACGACTCCTTTGAGCCGTGGTAGGGTAAAAATCAAAGCACAGTGGGAACTCACACGAGAAAAATGACGACCTCAGATCGATGAACTAACCTGTACACATGTCACCAGGGAACTGCTATCTGACAATAGGTATAGTACCAACTAGCAGATTCCCGGCGAGTCCTGTCCGGTGTACTCATAACCCAATGAGCACCTGTATACATCTTAGGTGATCCAACTGACACCAGTGGCTTGTGAGACCGGCCACCGCCCCTCATCGGGGTCTCGACTGTATACACTAGTCTACTCCGGAGTATCGATGCCCTGTCTCGAAACTCCCACGACTAGGGACCAAAATCAAGGATATGCATATAAACCACCCAACTCTCACGTATATGATCGCCATCATACTGTTGGTAGTAAAGCAAGATCCTAAGGGCTCTATCAAAGTGTAACAGTGATCAGTCACCTGAACCTGTACACGACTGATAAAGTCAAACCAGATAGCACACTATCATCTCGAGTAAGACTGTCCCACCGGTATAGGTCCTCCGCAATCATTGCAATCACGTATCTGCGATCCAATAATTGACTCTGAGGGCACTATATCCAACATACATCAGTGAGGACACTGCTGAAAATAGGTTTGGGGGGGAGGTTTGTATTCACTAAATTATCTTTGACACCGGGCATTAAAATTTTTTTTTTATAACAAAAGAGTAGAAAGTGAAAAGTTATATCCAAAAGATAGGAATAGTTTAAGAAAACCAAGAAAATTAGAAGTTTTTTTATACGAACTGGTAATAAGTAGTTATGAGTTGTTGTCCCACGGGTTAGTAAAATGAAGGAAGTCACTAATCTGAGGATAAAAATGAGTCTGAAAAATAGTTTCTTCAAGAGTTTGGATTGTTCTCTCCGACTGGCCATCTGTCTGAGGATGATAAACTGTGCTAAACTTCAATCGCGTCCCCAAACTTTTCTGTAAACTCCTCCAGAAGTGCGATAAGAATCGGGTGTCACGGTCGGACACGATGCTCACAGGTATTCCATGCAATCTCACAATCTCCTGTATATACCGTTCTGCTAACGTTTCCGTTGATTAACCAACTCGAAACGGTATGAAGTGAGCTGCCTTGGTCAATCGATCAACAATCACCCAAACTGCATTGTTGCCCTTTGGACTCCGTGATAAAGCTGTCACGAAATTCATGGTTATATGTATCCATTTCCATTGATGAATCGGAAGTGGTTGCAATAAACCAGCAACCCTTTGATGTTCAGCCTTAACTTGCTGACACACCAAACACTTTGCTACAAAGCGAGCAATCTCCATTTTCATGCCTTCCTACCATAAATGCTGTCGTAGATCACGGTACATCTTCGTGCCTCCTGGATGTACGGAATATGCGGAACTGTGTGCCTCCTTCATAACTTCTTCACGAATGTCTATTTTTGGCACACACAAACGGCTACCATATCGCAACGAACTATCTTCATGAATCAACGAGTCCGTCCGAAGTCCTGCTTCAACCTGTTCTTGAAACTTCTGCAATCTTGGGTCCTATGACTACACTGCTTTAATATTCTCGATCAACAATGACTGTACTTGCAGCTGCATCAACTGTCCCGAAGAATGCGGTAGCACGATCTCCAACTCGAATCTTCGAAAGTCTTCGATAAGCTCCTTCTGTGCAGTCAACATCCGAATTGCTGGAAACCGACTAAGCGCATCCGGCACAATATTAACTTTCCCCGGATGGTACTTAAGATCAAGATCGTAGTCAGCCATCAGCTCCAACCATCTACACTGCCTCATGTTAAGCTCTTTCTACATGAACACATACTTTAGGGTTCTGTGATCGGTGAATACTTCGACCCTTTCACCCAGTAACTAGTGTCTCCAAATCTTCAAAGCGAAAATCACTGCTGCGAGCTCCAAATCATGAGTTAGGTAATTCTTCTCATGGGTCTTCAACTGTCTCGATGCATAGGCTATAACTTTCCCATGCTGCATCAAAACACATCCCAAACCTTTTCCAGATGCGTTGCTGTGAATCACCAATCCTCCGGAACTGTCTGGCACGGTCAAAATAGGAGAGGTTAACAATTTTTTCTTCAACGCCTCAAAAGCTGATGCACACTTATCCGTCCATACGAACGGTACTTCCTTACGCGTAAGCTTGATCGAAGGCTCAGCCAAACGGGCAAAATTCTCCACGAATCTTCTGTAATACCCGGCAAGTCCAAGAAAACTTCTGATCTCTACTACGTACTTCGGAATCGGCCAATCTTGAACTGCTGCAATCTTTTCAGGATCAACGGCGATTCCATCTCCGGATACGACATGCCCCAAAAACTTCACTTCTTCAACCCAAAACTCACACTTACTCATCTTTGCATATACTCTTTCTTGCCTCAATATCTGCAGTGCGATCTTCAAGTGTTCTGCATGCTCTTCAATGCTCCTCGAGAAGACCAGAATATCATCGATGAACACCACTATAAACTGGTCCAAGAACGGTGAAAACATTCGGTTCATCAAGTCCATAAATATCGCCAGTGCATTCATGACTCCGAATGACATCACTAAATACTCGTAATGTCCATATCGAGTTCGGAACCCAGTTTTGCAAATATCCTCTGATTTAACTCGGACATGATGATATTCGGACCGTAAATCCAGCTTTGAGAATACCCTCGCACCTCTAAGCCGCTCGAACAATTCTCAAATGTGAGGGATCGGGTACTTGTTCTTAATAGTCACCCGGTTTAATTCTCGATAATCGATGCACATCCTCCTTATTCCATCCTTCTTCTTTACTAGAAGAACAGGAGCTCCCCAAGGTGAATTGCTGCTGCGAATCCAACCCTTCTCTAGCAATTCGGTAAGCTACTTCTTGACTTCTTCCAACTCCACTGGTGCCATCGGATAGTACGCCTTTGAGATTGGCGCTGCACCAGGAACAAGATTGATCGCGAACTCCACATCTCGTTTTGGAGGTAAACCCTAGATATTCTCGAACACGTCCATGAACTCTCGAACTACAGCTGGCACTTCCTCCTTGTCAACTTCCATCGACGATAAAACATTATTTGTCGGCTTAGCCCTAAACTCGACTGGCCCGACAGAACTACTACCTCCAGCAACAACAAACTCTGGATGTCCGGGAATCTGGAAAATCACTTTCTTTGCCCTACAATCAATGTGAGCGTGGAAAGTACTGAGAAAATTCATTCGCAAGACAACATCAAACAACAACGGGATACACCAGAATTGAATAATTCTAATGCAGGAAAAATATGAACAAGTAGGATACCTGAAACAACTTCATCTCAAGTCAAAATACTGAAGAAGATAAGCACGGTAAACAGGATTCAAGCTTGCGATAAACATGAACTGGAAAGCAAGAGAAGCAAGGCAATATAACGACCATGAAATAAGGAAGTAAATCAAGACTAGGACTCCAAATTACTTAAATAGAGTACCGCATTGTAACCATACTGCAGTTCATAGTTACAATTACATAACTCCGTTCAAGTCGCCCAAATCCTAGTATCAGAATCAAAGGAATAGGATAGAAGAAATAATAGGGAACCAAAAGAATTTCAACTCGAGATGCAAAGTTGTTTGCATATCGTCAGGACAGGGGTTAAGAGAAAGATATGATTCAAGAATTACGATAACAATATGGCAGGACATGTTCCTAATCATGGATTTTCTGATTCATGTATTGGCCAATACCCAATTACAAAAGAATCAAAATCGATTAACCTAAATCATATGGCTCTGATACCAAACAAATACTGTCATGCCCCGCTTCCCCGAGTGCGCTAAGATCGGCACGTGACAGAGCCAACCATGCTACCTATGGTTAGGAAACATCCCTCCACAGTCACATTACGGCTGTCTATACGATATCAAGAACAGTAGAAATAAAATAAACTATCTAGTACATGTCCATAAGCCAGAATAAACGAATCATGAAATAAAATAATGCGGAAGCTAAAAGATCCAATACAATAATAAACTGGAATGTACGTCCCATAATGCGGGCTCACATCAGGAATGAAAATACTGAAAGAAAACTAAACTAAACTAATAACAGGTCCTCACTGCTCGGCCTGTGAATCAATATACTCCTGGATTTCCTGCGATTATGATAATGGATCTGGGCCATGCAAAACCCAGACGTGAGTGCGTCATAATATCAATAATGTTACGCAAGCAGGATATAACGAGATATGCAGGCATGAAGTATGAACAGTAACAAGTCATCAGTAATAGGTTAACAATAACATGAATATATATCAGTGAACCGGATATAAACAGGTGAAGTGCAGTGAGTAATCTAAACTGTACTATAGGGTTAACTACTCTAAAGTCATTTGAAATCATTTAATGCAATCTTCATCGTAACCCATCGTTCTATGCCCCGTTCATTCCCCACGGGACCATAGTAAAATGATGTAATAGACTGTGAGTCTATATCCCGTTCATTCCCCATGGGACCACTGTAAAATGATATAATAGCCCTTTGAGTTACGTTCAGCTACATTCTTGATTTCCCCATACCCCCAAGTCGTGTGTGTAAGTCAGGAATTTATAAATCTGAGACTAATACCAACACAGGATCAAGAAGGAACAAGTTTGTCTGTATAGACAACAGGAAATGTCCATAGGGACAACATGTCAGGATTATCGGTATTAGTAACAAGATCAGGTAACATATCAAGTAGTGATATATCAGGTCATGTCAGGTAGTGTACATGTATCAAGTCATGTCAAGTAGTGATGTATCAGGTATCAAGTCAAGCAGTGGTATATCAGGTCATGGCAGGTAGTGCACATGTGTCAAGCGGATGTTCGTACTAAAACTGTAGCAAGTATGGATGCACGGTAAAGCATGGATGCACAAATATTTTGTCAGGGATTACATCATGACTATGTATGATGCACAATTATCGAGCATGGTGCACTAATACAACGGTAACATGAAATAATATGGTCTCGGCGTGCAACTAGATATGTAATAAACCGTACGGATGCAGACGGATACTATAAAACTGTAAATCGGTAAAATTTGCTGAATATTAAAACACAAGCACTATTATTTATTAAATAGATATTGATATAACAATATTAACATGGATAAAATATTCAAACCGATTAATAACTATAAAAGTGGTATTGATTAACCATGTACAAGAAAGTTTCGTTCAAAAATTCAGCGTCGCCCTGATTTGTAAAATAGGTTAAAAATAACAAACGTTCTCCAAAAAGGACATGTCTTATACCAAAACAAATATAATTCAATAAGGTTTGCATTTTTATAAGTATAAGCATCTCAGGTTGTTCCTACAAAAAGTTATGAACATTCTAAATTGAAAGTTTGCTGCTGGAATTTCCCTGGACAGCAGTTTAGATATATTTTCATTTGCATTTACATTATTTAAACAATTTATTTTGCAAGTAAATATTTCATAGAGTTATATTATTCTGAGTTAGCTTCGTAACGAAGTAAAGGACGTATACTAATGATTTTTCTATGATTTATAATGAATTTTATAAGGTAAGGTATACAGTAAATTTCAGATTTGTCGTATCCGCTTTTCAACGACATTTCATGTGTAAACTATAATATTTTCAAATGTATAACATTATAAAATGCAGACTATAAACTAATTAAAGATAATAATAAGAAATATTACGACGATATATATTTTAAATGATATGGATGCAAACGAGTATCACATAATCGTAAAATGATCAACTAACAAGTGCGGAACATATAACAAAGCAATATGAAATGTAACTATTCAATTTGATGCAGTATATGATAGTATAGTATGTAACAAGATAAGTTTTCATGACCTAGATCTGAAATGATATGAATGGATGCAAACGGAATATCGAAAAGTTATAAAACTAAACATGGGGTGCATAATTTTAAATACATGTATTCCATTTGTTAAAATAGATGCATCTAAAGTAATGTAGCATGTAATTAAGATTGGTTTGCATACTCTAAATCTGAAATGCATTATAAAAATGTAAACGGAACGTCGAAAGGCTGTAATATGAAACATGGTATGCTTGATTCAAAATACATGTGTGATATTTATTTAAATAGGTATATAATGAGTTATATAGCATGTAACAAGATTAACTTGCCTAGACGGAACAAGAATAGATATGTACGGAACGCCCTTCGTCGGAGAAATATCACGACGCTCGCACGGTACACAGAACGGTTCCAAACAATGCACGAGGGTGATCACGCAAGTCAGGTACGCTTACTGGATCACTCGGATCGTCAGTGACGAGCACGGCTCCGGTGGTGATCACCGGAATCAAGAAACAAGATCAAGAAAAATAAAGAAGAAAGAAGAAGAAGAAGAAGAAGAAGTAAGAAGAAGAGGTTGTGTATTAAATAAGGAAAGAAAAATATTAAATAAATAAAATATATATAAATATATATATGCAGAGGAGAGAGAGAGAGAGAAAGGGTTGTCAGTTTGTTAGGAAATTAGTTTAGATTTAAATTTAAAAAATCTTTTATTAGTTAACTAAATTTTAATTTGTATCAATTTATAAAATTAATATTATATAAATAAAATTTGTCATTCTGGTAAATACAAATATAGTCCAAAATATGCCCGGGTCGGGTCTAAAATTCAGTAAACCAAGAAACTACCATAAATAAAGAAATACATGAACTAAAATTGGTATAAATGAACTAGAGTATTACAAGACCCTGACAGGATCTTTCTGAAATACTACACGATAAAACTTGGACCCAGGATTAGATGTATCGCACACACTCGGTGGGCCAGTGTTTGCTATCATTAACGCGATACGTCATGAGTGACCATGTTAATTGGTTAGGAGATCTTCAGAAAAACGCTAGAATAGAACTGTTTCCGTTATTACTCCGAATAGGGTTGTCGAGCCGAGAAGTTATATAACTGGTAGTCCGCAGAGAGAAATAAGGAACTAAGAATAGAGAACGTCAGACCATGGATAAGAGGCAAGTGGATATACTTGCTCTGCCACCCTTGGATGCACCGGCACCTTTCGACATTGAAAGAGGGGCACCTCGATGTCAGTTTTTATGATATGCGACTGGGTGATTCGGATATCACGTTTTCGTCGTTTTGATTTCGGCTTTTTGAAGATTTGTTTTATGATTGATATTTTCTATGTGCATCACAGTTGCACTTGATTTGCATTTTTATATATCAGTTGTACTGATTTTCGTTTTGTGCATACCCGTCTGCACTTGATTTGATTTCGCACATATAGCATGAATATGATTTTGATTTATGTTTTGTGCACACAGCGCACACGTTTACGTGTTCATATACCATGGTATGCTTGATTTTGATTTGGTATATGTCGTATACCATTGATTTCGATTTTGATACTCGATATTCGTTTTCATGCACCCTAGTGCACTGGATTTATGTTTTCTGATTAGGATTCTTGCGCATACTTGGCGCACTATATATGATTTTGTACACACCAGATGCACTTGATCGAGATTCTTCGTGCACATTAGATACACCCGGTATTATTTTCAGGCACACCCGTTGCACTTGATAGATGCTATCGTGCACACCATTTGCACTTAGTTTTGTTTCTGTGTCTATTCGTAGAAGCTGTATTTGATTTCGATTTCTGTGCGCACTAGACGCACATGGCTTTTTATATACCTTATTTGAGATCGATTTCATTTCGAGCATCATGTCTTTACAACATATACTATACGGTTTAGTAACCAAACATGACTGGTCTAAGAACAGTATCTGAGTATTTTTGCATGCATCGATATTTACGGAAGGGATTTATAAAAAGAAGCTATAGTCTCCATATTTTTCTACGTTTCCGTGAGTGAAATGAAAACTTTACTAAGAAAACCCATCTAAATTATTTTCAAAATGCGGGACATACCTTTAAAACAGATTATATATATATATATATATATATATATATATATATATATATATACCTTATGAATGCATGTCCGCTACTTGTGCCGTGAATTGCGCATCGCACGGCGATTTGAAAAGGATTTAGCATGCACTATTATTCAATTGTTTCCACGATTTCATGAGATGCGTAATATACATACGTTATAAACCTAATTATATCATATGTGATTTTCATAATGATTTTTGACAATAGTGTTTCCACATTAACTTCCAGGATGGCATGACGTTTGACAAAGTTTTGATTTTGAGTTTTACAGTTTTTTTCATACACATGCATTACACTATGATATGTTTTATGTACTCATAATTTCGGAGCCCCAACGACTTGATAGTTTTGCTGAAATATTTTTGTATTTGGGGTTTAAATTTAAATTCAGTGACCGAATTTATTTAAGGAGTGAAGATTGTAAGATTTCAGGAAAAATAAATATTATTTTCGGAATTTAAATAATTAAAATAATAAATTTTTGGATATTATATAAAGTATGGAAATTGGTTTTTACGAAATAGTATGATTATATACTTATAGTTTGATGAATAATTGGAAAATTTATATGAATTATTGATTTTGAAAGGAATTATGTGAATTGAACATTTATAGATTATTATATAATTATTTGTATACAATGTTAATACTAAACTTGATTAATATTTACTAATATACATTAATTATGTTTATATGCATGGTATGCAACAAAGCATGTTGCAAATGCTTGTTACATTTTATTTGAACCATGGTTTCATTTGTGATTTTGTGGTTTTGGACTTTGTTTTAAAAAAAATAAAAGAAAACGAAAAGGGAAAGATATTTGTATGAGGGGGACAAGGAGGTATAGGCTAGGTGAGAGAGAGAGGGAGAGAGAGGGGGGTCTTCTCACCACCATAGCTCCATTTCTCATTACCTCTTCCTTCTTCATTTCTCTTCTTCTTCCTTCATCACCTCCCTCCACCTCCTATCCCACCACAAACCACTCCAAATCTAAACCAAAAACCTCAACTTCCTTCACAAAATTTGATCTTAAGATCACTACAAAACCTTTGGATGCTTCAAGTGAAGATTTTGAAAACTTTGGGCAACTAAAGAAAATTCTTGAGTTTTCAAATGAGATATATTCCTACACTTTTGGTTAAAATTTTAGTGTTTCTAATGTACTTTAGTAGTTTAGAGTTAAATCAATATGGTTTGGTGATATTAGAATTTTCCTAGATGAGGGTTAGTGGATTTTATGAATTATAAATGTGTATTTGAGGTATAGTGTGTGTTTTACATGACCTTAGTGATATTTATTGGCCTAGACCAGAGAATTGAAACCAATACTCGATCTTAGAATTTTTCCGTGTCGGTTTTATAGATTTTTTAGGACTACAGGGAATCTGGAGCAACTTGGGATATTTCTACGAAAAACAAATAACTTATCTAACTTAGATAGACCCCTAGAAGACCACCACTGAAGTTCGAGACTAAAATTCTTACTTAGGCCGGCGACACCGGTCAAAATTGTAATCTCACCGGGCCAATTTTGAGCATTGGTGTAGGGATTTGGCCTGTAGCTCACTTACCTTATAGCCTAGCTTCTGTATTGTTAGATTTTTCCCAGTACACTTGAGCAAAAATCTGGGAGCATTTTGAGTTGATTTTGGTAATGTTTTTCCGATTTCTAAAACTTGGTTTTTGGTATTTGTACTTGGATTTGGTCGTTGGGCGTTTGTACGTCAACGACGAGGATTATTTGGTTGTTTTTGCATGCATAGGCTATAGGTTCTAACCTATGTGCACTTCGTATTCCGTTTCGGTTTTCTCGTGTTGATTCTTGTTTACGATATGATGTGTTTGAATTGTAGGTACCTTCGCGTGGACTTCATGACGATAAGGAAGAGCAAGACGTCATCGACTTCGGCAAGCGAGGATTGAAGGTGAGTAGATGTATAAATCTAGGGGGGAAGTCGGGTGAATGGCATATAGAACCCCCGCAATTCGTAAATTATGATGCGTATATTATTATATATTTGTTAATATGAGATACAGATACTTAGCAAGTAGGGCTGTAGAAGTCTCTAGGTTAGAATAGACATACTTATAGGAAGTGCTTATCCTTAGTCTTTTTTCTATAGTCGAGACCCGTTAGTTTATATTTTCGCACACATACACACTCACACTCATACGTGTTATGATATGGGTGTATATATATGTATATATGTATGTATATAGATGTTCACCGCCGGAAGCCGGGTAGATTGGACGTCTTGTCTGAATCTGGGGGCAGATGCTAATTGGTGCTATCCGTCCACCTCTCCGAAGATACCAAGTTGATTTATGGCACCGTGTATCGAAGATTTAGACGGATGCGACCGATGTAGCAGACTTCGTCAGATTCCCCCTCGTTTGAGAGGTTTTTGATTGTGAGGACGTTCTTCCCTGTAAGCGCAAGCCCCTACAGTTAATTACGCTACCGCATCGCGGTAACCACTTTCTCCTTCTCCATATGGTCACTTCGTCTCGTGGGTGTTTGTTTTGTATTTTGGTTGCCCGTGGATTGTATACGGAGACTAAGTTATGTTGTTGCCCGTAGGGCGTGGACTAGTCCAAATCCGTATCTTTCTTAGATTTGGGTTTGGGGGGTTTGTGTTTACGGATACGTTAGCCTTATTTGAGGCTAAGATAAATTTAAACGTTTGCTAAGGACACGTCAGTCTAATTCTAGACTAAGATCAACTTAACGGGATCGTTTAGATCCGACAAGAGAGCAATTGGGCTCTATTGTTTAGTTTAATGACATTGCGGTCGATAATCAGTTTAAGGACATTACGGTCCGTTATTAGTTTTAAGACATCACGGTCAAGGTTAAGGATATCATAGTCCGTAAGTTTAAGGACCTCACAATCCGGTGTTAGTTTTAAGACATCACGGTCGAGGTTAAGGACATCATAGTCCATGGATTTAAGGACTCCACAGTTAGACGTTAGTTTTAAGACATCACGGTCAAGATTAGGGACATCATAGTCCGTGAATTTAAGAACTCCACAGTCCAATGTTAGTTTTAAGACATCACGGTCGAGATTAAGAACATCATAGTCCATGAGTTTAAGGACCCCACAGTCTGTAGTAATGTGTGGTTGTCGGGACCCGTCACCTCTCTGACGACGTTGAAGGATTATAACGACAGATATCAGAGGAGTAAAGAGATGTACCCTCAAACCGGGTGTAAATTGATTGAAAGAGCAGATGAGCTCAGTTCAATTTAAATTGAGAACATATGGCCAAAATTGGGTTAAGTCCAGTTAAAAATGTTTAACATTTTATTTTTGTTCTGCCTGTTAGGCCCTTTGTTTGGGCTCAGCCGTTTTAATAATGCTAAGTATTGGGCTCTGACATTTTTTATCTTATATTGAATGCATAGCATTTATCAGAACAAAGTATGTTCTGACAGCGCGCCACGTGGCGCACTAGGCGCTTTGCGCCAGTCAAAGAGCACATTGCCCTTCTGGCGGTTAGCGCACACGAGGAGGACACGTGTCACACTAAGCGCTAGTTTGTTAGCACTGCGCTTTTAATTTATGAGCGCGCTGCGCCAATTTATGGGTGTGCCAGTGAGTGACATATGGCGTGCTTGGCGCTTAGCGCCAACCCAAGAGCGCCGGGCGCTGTTTTCAGGAGTGCAAAGCGCAGATCGTGTCTATGCTTGACACGGGGCATGTTTTGGCGCTGAGCGGCAGTCCAAGGAGCGCAAAGGCGCAGTTCATGAGTGCAAGGCACTGTCTAATAGCGCAAAGCGCATTTGATCAATTTTAAGATCAAAGAATAAGTTTATGTTCTTCAAAGGAGGCCTTACCTCAAGATCCAAGAACAACAGTTCTTGTTTTTATTAAAAGGCTCTGCCTTTATAGATCAGAAGATCTGTGAAATACAAATACTTCTTTTTTTATATTTTTATGATTAGGTCTTTTGATCTTTTCTTTTTAATCAAATACTTTGGTCTTTTTTTATAGATCTAAGATCTCTTTAGAAGACGTTTTTTCTTTTTACGAGATGATTTCATCTCTGTTGTTCAAGAATTAATTTTTTACCTTTAAAGATGAAGAAATGATCTTCTTTTTTCTAAAGGCTTGCCTTTCTTTTTCTTTGAGTTTTTCTCAAACTTTGTAGAGGTTTTTTCTATGAGACTTGAAGTCTTGGGCCGTTTATATAAGGCCAATTGATGTGTTAAATTGGTTGAAGAGATCTTTCTCTAATTTATTTGGGAATATTTCCCACCGTTGGATCTTTGATCCCAAATGTTCTGTTTTACAGAAGATAATCTTTTTGTTTTAATAAGGTTGAAAAATCTTTCCATAACAGAATTTTAATTCTGATTAATTAATAATTTATTATTAGATCTTTTGATCTAACGGTGGGGAACTTCTTTAATTCCAGCGCTGGCGCATTTGGTGCTAGCGCACCTACGTTTGACACGTGGCGCGCAGCGCAGAGCGCAGTGCAATTGCGCTAGCGCGTCTGTGTTTGACACGTGGCGCGCAGCGCAAAGCGCTAGATCTAAAGCGTTACTTCAACTTTTAAAATTTGAATTTTGAAACAGAGCTTTGCTCTGATTGGGGTGTGCTGCCTAAGGCGCAGCGCTCCTGGCGCTGGCGTTTCTGCTTTTGACACGTGGCGCGCAGCGCACGGGATTTGAAGCGTTGCTTCAAATTTTAAAATTTGAATTTTGAAACAGAAATTTGCTCTGATTGGGGTGCGCTGTTTAGGACGCAGCGCTCCTGGCGCTGACGTGTCTGCTTTTGACACGTGGCGCGCAGCACACGGGATCTGAAGCGTTGCTTCAATTTTTGAATTTTGAAATTCAAAACAGAGGTTTGCTCTAATTAGGGAAACAAATGCCCCCCCCCACCGTTGCGCTCACGTGGCGCATACGTGAGTGTCGCGGTGGCAACATCTGAGCTTTTGGATCAACTCAGAAGTTGAGGAGGCGGTTCAGTGCCTATAAATAGGACATTTTGGTCCTCAGATTAATTTCATCTTCTTTTTAAGAATTTTATTCAGAGCCTTGCTCTTTTGTTCAAGAACTTTCAAGAGTTAAAACTCTACTAAATTTAGGTAAAATTAAATTAAATTAATTCTAATAAATTAGGGTTTTTACCCATTAACAGAGCCTTGCTCTTCATAGATCTTTTGATCTAAAGAAAACCCCTTTAGGGTTTCATAAACAGAGCCTTACTCTCATGAACTCATAGATCTAAACAGATCTTTTCTTAGGGTTTCTTAGCCCATGAGTCAGAGTTCTGCTCTTTTGACAATATATAGATCTTTTGATGAAGAACTCTTAAGAGTTTTTTCATGGATCTTTAAGATCCCAAAATTTTAATTCTCAAGAATTAATTTTCATTAATCTTTGATGAATTTTCCATCATCATTACCGAGCTAGACTCTTTAAGGAATTTTATTCCCTCGTGACCAGAGTTTGACAAGTGTCACTCTGTTATAGAGCTTTGCTCTGAAAGGGAGATTTTCTCCTTCTTCCGAGGGATTTCTCATTCAATGAGAATATTCTTTGAGGATTTCCTCATTAATTGGCAGTCTTATCCAATGATGAGACTGTCTTATTAATTGATGCATTGTTATCTGGATTTTATGGGTCCCTCTTTGGTCCCTTCTCCACTACATTGCAGTGTGGTACAAATTTTAAATTACCGAGCGTCGGGATTTTTTATTTTAAAATTAAATTATGACACTGATAATTGAATTTCGTTCTTTCTCGCAGGCGACATGTCTTCTGATCTTTCTTTCCCGTTTTTCCGCTCAGAGGGGGGATTCCCTGAAACACCGGTAGACCGGGAGGTTCTTGTGCTTATTAGGGACTATGACCCGGTATAAAAAACCTTCACCTATGGGGTAGGTGGTACGACCAAATTATCACAGGTCGCTGAAGCTTTTCTTGTGCGACGCCGTCGGATTCGATCTCGTCGATGTCGTATGCAGATGCACCCCCGGTGAACTATGCCGTGGAGGTCGTTAATTGGACTTTGGAGGGTCTTCTTCAACCTTCGATTGCCGCCATACCCATGCAGCTGCCGGAAGCTTTGGATATTTTAGGGCGGCGCATATGCCAGGGCGAGTCACGCCTTTGGAGAAAACCCTACAACATCGGGTTGACCCCTCGACATTCGGCCGGGTATTTGCAGCGGGCCAGGTATATTTTGTCAGCGAAGAAGGTGCACCTGCTGAAGATCGGTTTATACCCTGCGGTTTACGCCTCGCTGTTCTAGTATTATGCTCCTCCGACATGGTGGATTAAGGCGTTCATGGAGCAATGGAACATCCCCACCCATACCTTTCTTCTAATGGACAGAGAAGTTTCCATCTCTCTAGAAGAATTTGCTGAGATTTCCGGTTTGCCGGTGAGGGGGGAGCACTATGAGGAGCTGCTTCCTCCGGATGAATACGTTTTTGCCACCAAGCCGTTGGTGATGGACCTAATGCCAGAGAACGCTATTCAGCACCAGTTTCCGAGTCTGATAAAGGTGCTGAATATGTACGAGAGTCTTTTCTTGGAATCCAGAGGCCGGGGAGTTAGTTTCGCAGACTTCATTGCCCGTTTTCTTCGACCGGAGATTCTATCGCAACGGGGCGAAAAATTTGCCAAGCTCGACGATCCCTTCGGCTTTGGCTTAGATTGTCGACCAGTATTGGAAGATGATCAAAAAGGCTTTTATCTCCCCGATGCCGCGATCATTCCTCTGTCAGAAATCGCTGCTCCAGGCATCGACGATGAGACTTTCTTTCTCGGGTTTTTAGGGCTATGGTGTGCTGGTTCGTGCTTCCCATGCACCCTCGCTATATGAGGTCGTCAGTCTTTTACCCAGCACATCGAATGGTGGTCGGCATACAATTGGCCATCGGGATTGCCAGGCTGGCCCACCTGTACTATGGTCTTAGCGTGGCGGCGGACACAACTGAACCGGGGGTGCAAGCTACCAATTTCCCGATGCACCACTTTACTTCGTGGATGGAAATGCACATGCTCGGGGTGTTTGGTATTCATAAAAGATCAAGATCATAGTCAGACATCAGCTCCAACCATCTACGCTGCCTCATGTTAAGCTCTTTCTGCTTGAACACATATTTTAGGCTTCTGTGATCGGTGAATAGTTCGACCCTTTCGCTCAGTAACTAGTGTCTCCAGATCTTCAAAGCGAAAATCACTGCTGCGGGTTCCAAATCACTAGTTGGGTAATTCTTCTCATAGGTCTTCAACTGTCTCGATGCATAGGCTATAACTTTCCCATGCTGCATCAAAACACATCCCAAATCTTTCCCAGATGCAACGCTGTGAATCACCAATCCTCCGGAATTGTCTGGTACGTTTAAAATAGGAGCGGTTATCAATCTCTGCTTCAACGCCTCAAAAGCTGGCGCACACTTATCCGTCCATACGAACGGTACTTTCTTATGCGTAAGCTTGGTCAAAGACTCAGCCAAACGGGCAAAATTCTCCACGAATCTTCTGTAATACCCGGCAAGTCCAAGAAAACTTCTGATCTCTGCTACATTCTTCGCAATCGGCCAATCTTGAACTGCTGCAATCTTCTCAGGATCAACGGCAATTCCATCTTCGGATACGACATGCCCCAAAAACTTCACTTCTTCAACCCAAAACTCGCACTTACTCATCTTTGTATATACTCTTTCTTGCCTCAATGTCTGCAGTGCGATCTTCAAGTGTTCCGCATGCTCTTCAATGCTCCTCGAGTAGACCAGAATATTATTGATGAACACCACTATAAACTGGTCCAAGAACGGTGAAAAGATTCGGTTCATCAAGTTCATAAATATCGCCAGTGCATTCGTGACTCTGAATAACATCACTAAATACTCGTAATGTCCATATCGAGTTCGGAACGCAGTTTTGCAAATATCCTCTGATTTAACTCGGACTTGATGATATTCGGACCGCAAATCCAGTTTTGAGAATACCCTCGCACCACTAAGCTGCTCGAACAATTCTCCAATGCGAGGGATCGGGTACTTGTTCTTAATAGTCACCCGGTTTAATTCTCGATAATCGATGCGCATCCTCCTTATTCCATCCTTCTTCTTCACTAGAAAAACTGGAGCTTCCCATGGTGAATTGCTGCTGCGAATCCAACCCTTCTCTAGAAATTCGGTATGCTGCCTTCTTCCAAATCCACTGATGCCATCGGATAGTACGCCTTTGAGATTGACGTTGCACCAGGAACAAGATCGATCGTGAACTCCACATCTCGTTTTGGAGGTAAACTCGAGATATCCTCGAACACGTCCATGAACTCTCGAACTACAGCTGGCGCTTCCTTCTTGTCAACTTCCATCGACGAAAAAACATTGTTTGTCGGCCTAGCCCTAAACTCGACTGGCCCGACAGAACTGCTACCTCCAGCAACAACAAACTCTGGATGTTCGGAAATCTGGAAAATCACTTTCTTTGCCCTACAATCAATATGAGCGTGGAAAGTGTAGAGAAAATCCATTCTCAAGACAACATCAAACAACAACGGGATACACCAGAATCGAATAATTCTAATGCAGGAAAAATATGAACAAGTAGGATACCTGAAACAACTTCATCTCAAGCCAAGATACTGAAGAAGATAAGCACGGTAAACAGGATTCAAGCTTATGATAAACATGAACTGGAAAGAAAGAGAAGCAAGACAATATAACGATCATGAAACAAGGAAGTGAATCAAGACAAGGACTCAAAGTTATTTAAATAGAGTACCGCATAGTAACCATGCTGCAGTTCATAGTTACAATTACATAACTCCGTTCAAGTCGCCCAAATCCTAGTATCATAATCAAAGGAATAGGACAGAAGAAACAATAGGGAACCAAAAGAATTTCAACTCGAGATGCAAAGTTGTATGCATATCGTCAGGACAGGGGTCAAGAGAAAGATATGATTCAAGAATTACAATAACAATGTGGCAGGATATGTTCCTAATCATGAATTTTCTGATTCGTGTATTGGGTCCAATACCCAACTACAAAAGAATCAAACTCGATTAACCTAAATCATATGGCTCTGATGCCAAACAAACCCTGTCACGCCCCGCTTCCCAGAGTGCGCTAAGATCGGTACGTGACAGAGCCAACCATGCTACCTGTGGCTAGGAAACATCCCTCCACAGTCACATTACGGCTGTCTATAAGATATTAAGAACAGTAGAAACAAAATAAACTATCTAGTACATGTCCATAAGCCAGAATAAACGAATCATGAAATAAAATAATGCGGAAGCTAAAAGATCCAATACAATAATAAACTGGAATGTACATCCCATAATGTGGGCTCACATCAGGAATGAAAATACTGAAAGAAAACTAAACTAAATTAATAACAGGTCCTCACTGCTCGGCCTGTGGATCAAAATACTCCTGGATTGCCTGCGATAATGATAATGGATATGGGCCATGCGAAACCCAAACGTCAGTGCGTCATAATATCAATAATGTTAAGCAAGCAGGATATAATGAGATATGCAGGCATGAAAAATGAACAGTAACAAGTATCAGTAACAGGTAAACAGTAATATGAATATATATCATTGAATCAGATATAAACAGGTGAAGTGTAGTGAGTAGTCTAAACTGTACTATAGGGTTAACTACTCTAAAGTCATTTGAAATCAATTAATGCAATTTTCATCGTAACCCATAGGTCTAGCCCCGTTCATTCCCCATGGGACCATGGTAAAATGATGTAATAGACTGTGAGTTTATGTCCCGTTCATTCCCTACGGGACCACGGTAAAATGATATAATAGCCCTTTGAGTTACGTTCAGCTACATTCTTGATTTCCCCATACCCTAAGTCATGTGTGTAAGTCAGGAATTTATAAATCTGAGACTAATGCCAACACAGGATCAAGCAGGAACAGGTTTGTCTGTATAGACAACAGGAAATGTCCGTAGGGACAACAGGTCAAGATTGTCGGCATTAGTAACAAGATCAGGTAACATATCAAGTAGTGATATATCAGGTCATGTCAGGTAGTGTACATGTATCAAGTCATGTCAAGTAGTGGTGTATCAGGTATCAAGTCAAGCAGTGGTATATCAGGTCATGACAAGTAGTGCACATGTGTCAAGCGGATGCTCATACTAAAACTGTAGCAAGTACGGATGCATGGTAAAGTATGGATGCACAAATATTTTGTTAGGGGTTATATCATGACTATGTAGGATGCACAATTATCGAGCATGGTGCACTAATACAACAGCAACATGAAATAATATGGTCTCGGCGTGCAACTAGATATGTAATAAACCGTACGGATGCAGACGGATACTATAAAACTGTAAATCGGTAAAATTTGCTGAATATTAAAACACAAGCACTATTATTTATTAAATAGATATTGATATAATAATATTAACATGGATAACATATTCAAACCGATTAACAACTATAAAAGTGGTATTGATTAACCATGCATAAGAAAGTTCCGTTCAGAATTTCAGCGTCACCCGGATTTGTAAAATATCTTAAAAATAACAAACATTCTCCAAAAGGGACGTGTCTTATACCAAAACAAATATAATTCAATAAGGTTTTCATTTTTATAAGTATAAGCATCTCAGGTTGTTCCTACAAAAAACTATGAACATTCTAAATTGAATGTTTGCTGCTGGAATTTCCCTGGACAGCAGTTTAAAGATATTTTCATTTGCATTTACATTTTTTAAACAATTTATTTTGCAAATAAATATTTCATAGAGTTATATTATTCTAAATTAGCTTCGTAACAAACTAAAGAACGTATACTAATGATTTTTCTATAATTTATAATGAATTTTATAAGGTAAGGTGTACAGTAAATTTCAGATTTGTCGTATCCGCTTTGCAACGACGTTTCATGTGTAAATTATAATATTTTCAAATGTATAACATTATAAAATGCATACTATAAACTAATTAAAGATAATAATAAGAAATATTACGACGATATGTATTTTAAATGATATGGATGCAAACGGGTATCACATAATCGTAAAATGACCAACTAACAAGTGCGGAACATATAACTAAGCAATATGAAATGTAACTATTCAATTTGATGCAGTATATGATATTATAGTATGTAACAAGATAAGTTTTCATGACCTAGATCTGAAATGATATGAATGGATGCAAATGGAACATCGAAAAGTTATAAAACTAAACATGGCGTGCATGATTTTAGATACAGGTATTCCATTGGTTAAAATAGATGCGTCTAAAGTAATGAAGCATGTAATTAAGATTGGTTTGCATGCCCTATATCTGAAATGCACTATACAAATGTAAACGGAACGTCGAAAGGCTGTAATAGGAAACATGGGATGCTTGATTCAAAATACAGGTGTGATATTTGTTTAAATAGGTATATAATGAGTTATATAGCATGTATCAAGATTAACTTGCCTAGACGGAACAAGAACGGATATGTACGGAACGTCCTACGTCGGTGAAATGTCGCGACACGCGCACGGTACACGGAACGGTTCCAAATAACGCACTAGGGTGATCACGCAAGTCAGGTACGTTTACTGAATCACTCGGATCGTCAGTGACGAGCACGGCTCCGGCGGTGATCACCGGAATCAAGAAACAAGATCAAGAAAAATAAAGAAGAAAGAAGAAAGAAGAAGAAGAAGTAAGAAGAAGAGGCTGTGTATTAAATAAGGAAAGAAAAAAATTAAATAAATAAAATATATATAAATATATATGCAGATGAGAGAGAGGAAAAGGGGTTGTCAGTTTGTTTGGAAATTAGTTTAGATTTAAATTTAAAAAATCTTTTATTAGTTAACTAAATGTTAATATCAATTTATAAAATTAATATTATATAAATAAAATTTGACATTCTGGTAAATACAAATATAGTCCAAAACATGCCTGGGTCGGGTCTAAAATTCAGTAAACCAAGAAACTGCCATAAATAAAGAAATACATGAACTAAAACTGGTATAAATGAACTAGGGTATTACAAGACCCTGACACGATCTTTCTGAAATACTACACGATAAAACTTGGACCCAGGATCAGATGTATCGCGCATACTCAGTAGGCCAGTGGTTGCCATCATTGACGCGATACGTTATGAGTGACCATGTTAATTTGTCAGGAGATCTTCAGAGAAGTGCCATAACGGAACTGTTTCCGTTATTACTCCGAATAGGGCTGTCGAGCCGAGAAGTTATGTAATTGGTTGTCAGCAGAGAGAAATAAGGATCTAAGAATAGAGAACGTCAGACCATGGGCAAGAAGCAAGTGGATATGCTTGCTCTGCCAGCCTTGGATGCACCAGCACCTTTCGACATTGAAAGAAGGGCACCTCGATGTCAGTTTTTATGATATGCGACTGGGTGATTCGGATATCACGTTTTCGTCGTTTTGATTTCAGCATTTTGACGATTTGTTTTACGATTGATATTTCCTATGTGCATTACAGTTGCACTTGATTCGCATTTTTATATATCAGTTGTACTGATTTTCGTTTTGTGCATACCCGTCTGCACTTGATTTGATTTCGCACATATAGTATGTATATGATTTTGATTTATGTTTTGTGCACGCAGCTGCACACGTTTACGAGTTCATATACCATGGTATGCTTGATTTTGATTTGGTATATGTCGTATACTATTGATTTTGATTTTGATACTCGATATTCATTTTCATGCACCCTAGTGCACTAGATTTATGTTTTTTGATTAGGATTCTTGAGCACACTTGGCGTACTAGATATGATTTTGTAGACACCAGATGCACTTGATCGAGATTCTTCATGCACATTAGATACACCCAGTATTATTTTCAGGCACACCCGTTGCACTTGATATATGCTATCGTGCACACCTATTGCACTTAGTTTTGTTTCTGTGTCTATTCATGGAAGCTGTATTTGATTTCGATTTCTGTGCGCACCAGACGCACGTGACTTTTTATATGCCTTATTTGAGATCAATTTCATTTCGGGCATCATGTCTTTACAACATATACTATACGGCTTAGTAACCGAACATGACTGGTCTAAGGACAATACCTAAGTATTTTTGCATGTATCGATATTTAAGGGATTTACAAAAAGAAGCTATAGTCTCCATAATTTTCTACGTTGCCGTGAGTGAAATGAAAACATTATTAAGAAAACCCTTCTAAAGTATTTTCAAAATGCGGGACATACCTTTAAAACAGAGGATATATATATATATATAGCTATTTTCCTTATGAATGCATGTCCGCTCCTTGTGCCGTGAATTGCGCATCGCACGGTGATTAGAAAAGGATTTAGTATGCACTATTATTCAGTTGTTTCCATGATTTCATGAGATGCGTATTATACATACGTTATAATCCTAATTATATCATATGTGATTTTCGTAATGATTTTTGACAATAGTGTTTCCACATTAACTTCCAGGATGGCATGACGTTTGACAGAGTTTTGATTTTGAGTTTTACACTCTTTTTTCATACGTATGCATTACACTATGATATGTTTTATGTACTCATGATTTCGGAGCCCCAACGACTTGATAGTTTTGCTGAAATGTTTTTGTATTGGGGGTTTAAATTTAAATTCGGGGACTGAATTTATTTAAGGAGTGAAGATTGTAACATTTCAAGAAAAATAAATATTATTTTCGAAATTTAAATAATTAAAATAATAAATTTTTGGATGTTATATAAAGTATGGAAATTGGTTTTAACGAAATAATATGATTATATACTTATAGTTTGATGAATAATTGGAAAATTTATATGAATTATTGTTTTGAAAGGAATTATGTGAATTGAGCATTTATAGATTATTAAATAATTATTTGTATACAATGTTAATACTAAACTTGATTAGTATTTACTAATTATACGTTAATTATGTTTATATGCATGGCATGCAACAAAGCATGTTGCAAATGCTTGTTACATTTTATTTAAACCATGGTTTCATTTGTGATTTTGTGGTTTTGGACTTTGTTTTAAAAAAAATAAAAGAGAAAGAAAAGGGGAAGATATTTGTATGAGAGGGACAAGGAGGTATAGGCTAGGTGAGAGAGAGAGGGAGAGAGAGGAGAGTCTTCTCACCACCATGGCTCCATTTCTCATTACCTCTTCCTTCTTCATTTCTCTTCTTCTTCCTTCATCACCTCCCTCCACCTCCTATCCCACCACAAACCACTCCAAATCTAAACCAAAAACCTCAACTTCCTTCACAAAATTTGATCTTAAGATCACTACAAAACCTTTGGATGCTTCAAGTGAAGATTTTGAAAACTTTGGGCAACTCAAGAAAATTCTTGAGTTTTCAAATGAGATATATTCCTACACTTTTGGTTAAAATTTTAGTGTTTCTAATGTACTTTAGTAGTTTAGACTTAAATCGATATGGTTGGTGATATTAGAATTTTCCTAGATGAGGGTTAGCGGATTTTATGAATTGTAAAGGTGTATTTGAGCTTTGGTGAGTGTTTTACATGATCTTAGTGATATTTACTGGCCTAGACCAGAGAATAGAAACCAATACCCGATCTTAGAATTTTCCCGTGTCGGTTTTGTAGATTTTTTAGGACTACAGGGAATCTGGAGCAACTTGGGATATTTCTAAGAAAAAAAAATAACTTATCTGACTTAGATAGACCCCTAGAAGACCACCACTGAAGTTCGAGACTAAAATTCTTTACTTGGGCCGGCGACACCGGTTAAAATTGTAATCTCACCGGGCCAATTTTGAGCATTGGTGTAGAGCTTTGGCCTGTAGCTCACTTACCTTATAAGCTAGCCTCTGTATTGTTAGATTTGTCCCGGTATAATTGAGCAAAAATCTGGGAGCATTTTGAGTTGATTTTGGTAATGTTTTTCCGATTTCTAAAACTTGGTTTTTGGTATATGAACTTGTTTTTGGTCGTTGGGCGTTTGTACGTCAACGACGAGGGTTATTTTGTTGTTTTTGCATGCATAGGCTATAGATTCTAACCTATGTGCACTTCGTATGCCGTTTCGGTTTTCTCGTGTTGATTCTTATTTACAATATGTCGTGTTTGAATTATAGGTACTTTCGCGTGGACTTCGTGACGACAAGGAAGAGCAAGACGTCATCGACTTCGACAAGCGAGGATCGAAGGTGAGTAGATATCTACGGGGGAAGTCGGGTGAATGGCATATAGAACCCCCGCAATTGGTAAATTATGATGCGTATATTATTATATATTTGTTAATATGAGATACAGATACTTAGCAAGTAGGGCTCTAGAAGTCTTTAGGTTAGAATAGACATACTTATAGGAAGTGCTTATCCTTAGTCTTTTTTCTATAGTCAAGACCCGTTAGTTTATATTTTCGCACACATACACACTCACACACACACGTGTTATGATATGGGTGTGTACGTACGTATGTATGTATGTATGTATATGGATGTTCACCGTCGGAAGCCGGGAAGACTGGACGTCTTGCCTGAATCTGGGGGCAGATGCTAATTGGTGCTATCCGTCCATCTCTCCGAAGATGCCAAGTTGATTTATGGCACCATGTATCAAAGATTTAGACGGATGCGGCCGATATAGCATATTTGTCAGATCCCCCCTCGTTTGAGGGGTTTTTGATTGTGGAGACGCTCTTCCCTGCAGGCGCAAGCTCCTGCAGTTAATTACGCTACTGCGTCGCGGTAACCATTTTCTCCTTCTCCATATGGTCACTTCGTGTCGTGGGTGTTAGTTTTGTATTTAGTTGCCCGTGGATTGTATACGGAGACTAAGTTATGTTGTCGCCCGTAGGGCGTGGACTAGTCCAAATCCGTATCTTTCTTAGATTTGGGTTTAGGGGGTTTGTGTTTAAGGATACGTTAGCCTTATTTGAGGCTAAAATCAATTTAAACGTTTGTTAAGGACATGTTAGTCTAATTCTAGACTAAGATCAACTTAACGGGATCGTTTAGATCCGATAAGAGAGCAACTGGGCTCTATTGTTTAGTTTAATGATAGTGTGGTCGATAATTAGTTTAAAGACATTACGGTCCATTGTTAGTTTTAAGACATCGCGGTCAAGGTTAAGGACATCATAGTCCGTGAGTTTAAGGACCTCACAGTCCGGTGTTAGTTTTAAGACATCACGGTCGAGGTTAAGGACATCATAGTCCGTGGATTTAAGGACTCCACAATCTGACGTTAGTTTTAAGACATTACGGTCGAGGTTAAGGACATCATAGTCCGTGGATTGAAGGACTCGACAGTCCAATGTTAGTTTTAAGACATCACGGTCGAGATTAAGGACATCATAGTCTATGAGTTTAAGGACCCCACAGTCCGTAGTAATGTATGGTTGTCGGGACCCGTCACATCTTTGACGATATTGAAAGATTACAACGACAGATATTAGAGGAGTAAAGAGATGTACTCTCGAACTGGGTGTAAATTGATTGGACGAGCAGATGAGCCCAATTCAATTTAAATTGAGAACTTATGGCTAGAATTGGGCTAAATCCAGTTAAAAATGTTTAACATTTTATTTTTGTTCTTCCTGTTGGGCCCTTTGTTTGGGCTCAACCCTTTTAATAATGTTAAGTATTGGGTTTTGACATTTTTTGTCTTATATTGAATGCATAGAATTTATTAGAACAAAGTATGTTCTGACAGCGCGTCACGTGGCGCACTAGGCGCTTTGCGCCAGTCAAAGAGCGCATTGCGCTTCTGTCGGTTAGCGCACACGAGGAGAACACGTGTCGCGCTTAGCGCTAAGCGCTAGTTTGTTAGCGCACTGCGCTTTTAATTTATGAGCGCGCTGCGCCAATTTATGAGTGCGCCAGTGAGTGACACGTGACGCGCTTGGCGCTGAGCGCTAACCCAAGAGCGACGTGCGCTGTTTTCAGGAGTGCAAAGCACAGATCGTGTCTATGCTTGACATGGGGCATATTTTGGCACTGAGCGCCAGTCCAAGGAGCACAAAGGCGTCGTTCATGAGTGTAAGGCACTGTCTAATAGCGCAAAACGCATTTGATCAATTTTAAGATCAAAGAACAAGTTTATGTTCTTCAAAGGAGGCCTTGCATCAAGATCCAAGGACAACAGTTCTTGTTTTTATTAAAAGGCTCTGCCTTTATAGATCAGAAGATTTGTGAAGTAAAAATAATTCCTTTTTTATATTTTTATGATTAGGTCTTATAATCTTTTCTTTTTAATCAAAGACCTTGGTCTTTTTTATAGATCTAAGATCTCTTTAGAAGACGTTTTTTTCTTTTTACGAGATGATTTCATCTCTGTTGTTCAAGAATTAATTTTTTACCTTTAAAGATGAAGAAATGATCTTCTTTCTTCTAAAGGTTTGCCTTTCTTTCTCTTTGAGTTTTTCTCAAAATTTGCAAAGGGTTTTTTTATGGGACTTGAAGTCTTGGGGTCTTTATATAGGGCCAATTGATTTGTTACATCAGTTGAAGAGATCTTTCTCTGATTGATTTGGGAATATTTCCCACCGTTGGATCTTTTATCCTAAGGTTTCTGTTTTACAGAAGATAATCTTTTTGTTTTAATAAGGTTGAAAAATCTTCCCATAACAGAATTTTAATTCTGATTAATTACTAATTTATTATTATTAGATCTTTTGATCTAACGGTGGAGAATTCTTTTAATTCCAGCGCTGGCGCACTTGGTGCTAGCGCACCTACGTTTGACACGTGGCACGCAGCGCAGAGCGCAGCGCGTCTGTGTTTGATACGTGGCGCTAAGCGCAAAGCGCAGCGCCACTGCGCTAGCGCGCCTGTGTTTGCCACGTGGCGCAACGCAGAGCCCTGGATCTGAAGCATTGCTTCAATTTTTAAAATTTGAATTTTGAAACATAGCTTTGCTCTGATTGGGGTGCGCTGCCCAGGGCGCAGCGCTCCTGGCGCTGGCGTGTCTGCTTTTGACACGTGGCGTGTAGCGCACGTGATCTGAAGCATTGATTCAACTTTTAAAATTTGAAATTTGAAACAGAGCAAAGATCTGATTGGGGTGCGCTGCCTAGGGCGCATCACTCCTGGCGCTGGCGTGTCTGCTTTTAACACGTGGCACGCAGCGCGCAGCGTAAGGGATCTGAAGCGTTGCTTCAATTTTTGAATTTTGAAATTCAAAACAGAGCTTTGCTCTGATTGGGGGAAACAATGGATATATATATATATATATATATATATATATATATAAGATAAGGATATGTGATGTTGAATGGATATGAATCGATATGATCAGGCATGATGCCGTGAGGTTATGATATGTGACTGAATCGAAACACCGTATATGATGTGATATATTAAAGGATCGTTGGATGATGAATACAAAATATGCGATAACATGTGACTTGATGAAATAATAGATTGTACGAGACCTTAGACCCATACCCCTGATTATGATATTGTACGACGATTGATACAGTACGAACTATATGATATATATGATATTTGATCTGTATCCTCGATTTTGAAGATGTCATACGATGGACTATACCGTACGTGATGATATAAGGCTGGATTGCCGACTATTAGGTATATCGACTTGGAAATATTATACATTTTCTTATCACTTCGACTAGGTTCTTAGTTTAAACTCTTAGTTTAGCTTTTAGTCTTTTAATTACTTAAGTAGGTGTTAGAATATAATTAGAGTCATACATATTTTCAAAACTAACGAATCATATGAATTTTCAAAAGATAATCCGAGGGACACTACGGATTTTCAAAACACATATCTTTTCTCAAAAACACCATAGCCCCTATTTTTCTAAAAATAACGATTCGTGCTATTTTAAATACTATAACAGTATGACCCGTATATAGATATATAGTATATTATGTTGTTACTTTAAATATTTACTTTTTGTTGCACTCATACTGTTCTCATTACATTGTAGATATATTCATGTGTTTTCATTAGTTGTTATGATATCGACTGCTAGAACACCTTCACCATTACCGATGATGCGCATGTTGCACATACACTTACTTGCCGGCTCACACACATTATCATCGGTAATTACCATGTCATATACATATTAGAAAATGTTACTTCACTTGTATAATCTGATAGCTTGTATCTAATTGCATTGTTTAGTATACATGATTTCACATACTAGTTTAGATATTCATTTCTTACTTAGATACCGCATGCATTCATATATTCATTTTGTTATGCATTGTTGTGGGGCTTTATACCGATATTCCATGTTCATTGATTCATGATTATGAGATTTCAGTTTTCCATGAGATTTCTGGATTTTGGGAAACCGCATGTGAATTTGAAAATTTATGCTCCTTTTAAAAGAGAAAGATGCTGTTTTTCTTGATATGATGTGTGGCGTCCAACATGAGTTTTCTCGGTTCTAGAGCATATATGATATATGATTACCCAATTCGAGGAGAGAGGAGGAACTTTCTACGGGTACATGGTGGACTCGGTGCGGTACCCGAGGTAAGAAAGCCGTATAGAGAGATGTTGAGCCCAGCCGGGGAAGAGCCCAACAGGGGTGTACTACAGACCGGTAATATTTGGCACAGCGGATATCCGGAGGATACCGACCGTAGTCATGAGATTTGATGATTTGGGCCGATCTGGACTGACGGAGCCCGAGATACGAGGATGATTTGTCGCTGATGGACACGGTTTTCATGATATTTTCGAGTGTCGATGCTGGGCATTCAGATTTTCTGATGATTTTGTATGTCGATGCTGGGCACACCCATTTGATGATGCATTCATACATAATATTCCTGACAAATAGTTACTTTGTAACACGGACACGGGTACTTGGTATTATACTTATGCTTATATTATTGCCCTTGCCACCACTAGATGTTTCAGTATTATATTATTATATTATTGTATGACCTAGGAAAGCGTCTTTCATACGATTCCTACTCGGTGATGTTTTCTACTCACGAGTTGACAACTCACCCCTGTTGGGCCACAGTTTTCTTACAGGTTGACCGCACAGGTTCCGTTGCGGTTTGCTGGCACACTTCTTCCTTCCAGGTGATTGCTTGGTAGGTGGTTTCACTTGCATCGTGACCACCAGTTGTATTTGTTATTTATCTAGTTGTATCTAGTTAAAAGCTCCATCGACCAGACTATGTATATTTAGTAGACTTAGAAACCACAGTTTGTATATTCTTTCGGCCTTAGAGTTGTGGTTATGTATTAATCTTTATTCCTGGTTTACTTGATGATGCATGTTTTCTTTATTTTCTTTCTGAGTTTTGATCCTCACCTTCGGCATTGTATATTTATATTATTGTGTGATTGTTTCCGCCAATTGGCGAAAAGCTAGCTCCCGTTTGGGGATGCCTTATATATTATTGCTTGTATTCGTTTTTGGGTTAAAAATTAGAAGGGAGGTATTGATGAAAATGTTTTCAAGTTAGACACAAAGATTATGTTTTTCATATATTATTACTTATATATTTTAAAGAAAGAACTTGATTTCATGATATCATTCTTTCAAAACTCCACCTCCACTATTTTCCCTAAAAGGTTTAAATTTCTGGGCTTTTGGTTTACCTGAATTATGTGGAGTCCTATAGACTTCACATGATTCAAGTGGCTGTCACGTGCCTTATTTGGGTCATGACAGTCCTCTTTCATCGTAGATGATCCATCCGAGAGATGTGGTCCATGGCTCTAGCTCCTAACTAAATATTAAAAGGAGCAATTAGAGAACTTGGGATGCTAATCCAAGAACTTTAGGATGTAGTATGAGGTTCTAAGTGTTTTTCTATTTCTAACTCACCTCTTCTCTTGTTTCTCAATACATGAGAGTGTAGAGAGGAGGTAGATGATGGTGGTGGTGAAGCTCAAGTGAAGGAAATGAGGGTGAAGAAAAATGGTGAGAGCAAGAGAAATGAGGCAACCATGAGAGAGAAAAAACCTCACAATGGTTTTGTATATCAATATCCAAGAATAAAAAATATCGGCCATACTTCAATAGTCGCCACAAATGAATTAATAATTCATTTGTCAACTATTGAAGCCATGATTCTCACCATACTCCCCTCTCCTTCAATTTACACCGCATTTCCATTTAATAGATAAATGGAAAAAATCTAATGAGATGTCTACCTTCTAGAATGTTATCCATAATAAAATACGGATTAAAGTCTACTGTATATACATATCTGTATTCGCATAAAAACACGAATGCCCAAAGAGATAGAATAACACGAAAAACGTAATAATAGAATATACATATCGAAATATATATATTATTAAATCAATACCTGATTTAATAATCTGGCTCAAACCTGAACCGGCTAGTATTACTGACTGTCCGATCGAAAGTCCGGATACACAGTACATCAATCGATCGGAACCCTACACGTATCCAATACGGCGACTACATCATTTCATCCGAACCAGAGAAACCCTCTGTGTGAGACTCTAAAGACTTGACAGTATGCCGGTAGTGAGTTACTGGATAAATCTATAACCATAAGTACATTAGCAGTACAAGCTGTACGTAACGGCTACCCAGGACCTGTCAAAAAGGAAGTGTTTACCGCCGAATTCTCCCGAGGTCCAATTTGGGTCTATCCATCCACCTCTCCGAAAATACCAAGTTGATTTATGGCACCGTGTATTAGAGGTTTGGATGGATACAGCCGTTGTAGCAGACTTCATCAGATTCCCCCTCGTTTACGAGGGGTTTTTGATTATGGGGACGCTCTTCACTGTAGGCGCAAGCCCCTGCAATTAATTAAGTTACCGCCTAGCAATAACCACTTTCTTCTGCTCTAGATATTCACTTCGTGTCGTGTGTGTTTATTTTATTTTTGGTTGCCCGTGGATTGTATACGGAGACTAATTTATGTCGTCGCCCGTAGGGCATGGATTAGTCCAAAGCAATATAATCTTAGATTTGGGGTTTTGGTTTGATTTAAGGATCGTTAACCTTATTTTAGATTAAGATCAATTTAAATGTTTGTTAAGGATACGTTAGTCTAACTTTAGACTAATATCTACTTAACAGGGGTTTTCGGATCATTTAGATTTAACAAAATAGCATTTGGACTCTATTATTTTAGTTTAAGAACGTTACGATCCGTAGTTAGTTTAAGGACGTTGCGGTCCGAAGTTTAAGGATATCATAGTCCGTGGGGTTTAAAGACATCATAGTCTATGAGTTTAAGGACATCATAGTCCATAAGGTTTGGTTTAAGGACATCATAGTCCGTAAGGTTTTTGGTTGTCGGGACCCGCCACCTCCCTGAAAACGTTGAAGAATTACAACAACATGTATCAGAGGTGTGAAGAGATGTACCCTTGAACCAGTGAAAGTTCATCAGGAAATTTGGTGGTCTCATTTGAGACTAAGCCCAAAGAAGGGCATATAGGCTCGGTTAATTAAGAGTTTGGCCAATCTTGGGCCCGGCCCACTTGATTTTTTATTTGTGTTTGATCCCCTTTCTGCATCAGCAATGTTGAGCATTGATATGGGTTCTGACACCCTTTATTCTTTTTGTTTTATAATTGATAGCGCTCACGTGGGTAGCACGTAGAGTGCTTGGCGCTGAGCGCCAGGCGCTTTTTATTAAGTAGCGCTCACATGAGGGGCACGTGGAGTGATTGGCGCTGAGTGCCAGATTTTGAGTGCTAAGCGCTCTTTATTGAATAGTGCCCACGTGAGGGGCACGTGGAGCGCTCGGCGCTGAGCGTCGGGCATTGAATTTTTGTTGTGGTCAATTCAGTTCTTCTGAGAATTAAATTCTTGTTTGTGAGAAATTTTTTCTCATAGATCTAAGATCTACAAAAAAACTAAGTTCTTCTTTTATGGCTTTGACCATGTCTCCCAAAGAATTTCAGTACATATGGCGCGAGACGATTCCACATATCGAGGTCGGAATGGGATCCGGTGTTTTCACGTTAATGATCTCTTTTATTTTTCTTTACCTTGAAGAGAGGTAGTTTTTCGTCTTGAATTCTGAAGTTTATGGGGAGGTTTCTGTACAAGACTTGAAGTCTATGGCCTTTTATATAGAGAAGGCTGATTTGTTGATTTAGTTGAGTAAATCTTTCATTGAAAGATTTCTAATTGATTTGGAGATTTTATCCACCGTTGGATATTTGATCCTAGGCTTTCTGTTTTACAGAAGATTTTTCTATTTTTTTTAATAAGATTGGGAAAATATTTTCCCATATAGAGCTTATTCTGTATCTTGATGATTTTTTTAATCACCATTGGATCTTTGATCCAACGGTGCTCTGTTTTACAGAGAGCAATCTTTTCTGTTTAGGAAGATTCGAGGAATATTTCCTCAACAAAATTTGATTCTTTAACTTGATGATTTTATCATCTCGTTGGATTTTTGATCCAATGGTGGAGAACTTTTAGTTCTCGCGCTACCTCAGTTCAAATTTTGAATAGAGCTTTGCTCTCTTTTGGGGGGGAAACAAATGCCCCCCCACCGTTGCACTCATGTGGCTCACACGTGAGTGCAGCGGTGGCAGCCTTTCCACTGTTGGATCAACTTGGAAGTTGGATCGTCTTCCACTGCCTATAAATAGGGCCTTTGATCTTTGAGATGATTTCTATTCATTTTCTTCTTTCATTATTTCTGAGAATTTAGTTCTCTCATCAGAGCTCAGATCTCTGCTCCAGGAAACTCTTTTAGAGTTAGAGCTTTGTTCAGACATTTGGTAAGAATTATGCTCGAATCCATTAAAAAGAGCTTTACCCTTTTTAGATCACAGATCTTAAAGATGCTTTTTAGGGTTAACCCGTTAAATGAAAACAGAGCTTTGCTCTTCTTAGATCATATATCAAAGAATCTTCTTTTAAGGTTTCTTAACCCATTAATAAAGAACTCTTAGAGTTCGTTTTGTAGAACTTAACGATCTCGGAGTTTTTACTCTTGTAAAAAGTTTTGCTTTTTAGGGTTTTGATGGATTACTTCATCGTTCTCACAGAACATAGCTCTTTAGAATTTTTGGAAAATTTTTATTCCCCTCATAATTACATCTGACAGATACGATTTCTGTCTACAGAGTACTGCACTCGAGGGAGTTTAACTCCTTGGCCCGAAGAGTCTCTCATTAAATGAGAATCCTTTTAAGATTTCCTCAATAATGAGTGACTGTCTCATCAATGATGAACCGTCACCTTGACTTTGTGGGTCCCCTTTTGTCCCTTTCCACTGCATTGCAGTGTGGTACAAATTTAATATACCAAGTGTCAGAATTTGGACTGTAACATTGACAGCTAAACCCTCGTTCCTTTTCACGCAGGTACTATGGATTCCCATCTGTATGAACTTGAGGCGATTATCTCTTATGAAGACATGTGAATCCAAGGCCGCGGTCAGGGCCAGGAGTTTATGGATGCCCAGTGCGCCGAGGTGATGTGTCGTTTTGACGATTACAACAGCCAGATACTCCCCCGCCGCTCTGCTCTTTTGAAAATTATCGTGGGGGAGATTTGGAGTGTGCTTCCTGGATTTGATGAGACTATGCCGCTCGAGGCCCTTGATAATGCAGAAGATAAGGCGCACTCGGTATATCTGATGTACTTGATCTCAAAAAGACAGCAAGATAATCTTGTCAATATTTTGCATCGCGTCTTCCAACAGACGGCGATAATATCTGCCTACTACAGGGTTGAAGATATCAGCGGGGATCCTAACGCTCTCATTCATGAGAGAGTGCATAGGAGAATGGTCAGAGAGGCCAGACGCGATTTACTTGAACTTGCTTCCGAGTTCCTAAATCCATGCCCGGAATCCAGCGTTTTTCCATTGTAAACATTTTAATGATATTTTTGTTTTACTGTTTTCATCAATGTAAGAATTTTCTGAAGTATGAATGACAGATTTTCCTTTCTATGCCTTTATTCTATGCATTAATCTTTTTCTTGTATACATGAGTGGGTACACTTCGAACGCTTACTTGGATGTAAATCGAATGTTTTCTTTACTGTCTTGCATGGTATGTGGTTGGCGTAAAGTAGTTTATGTATTTTTGAGTAGCACCTCTATTTCAGTGGTATGCAACTTTGGCAAGTGTGATCCGTAGCTAGTCTGTCTGGATCTCTTTGTGGGGTGGTGATGGCTTAGGAAACAGGTTCAGGTCTGTTGCCTAAGACTTTTCGACTTTATGAGCCGTGAAGGTCTCATAAAGACTTTTCTCCCTATGAGTCGAAACGATCTCGTAAGTGTAATTTCTCCTTAGGGGTCGTGAGGACTCCTAAGTGCGTTTTCTCTTGAGAGTCGTAAGGATCTCACAAGAGAACATTCTTTTACAGTTTGAGAGGTTCAGGGGTTGACTTATTTCTGAGATGGAGCATTGCTCTGGCGGAGAGGTCATGGGTTGACCTGTTTCTGAGTCGAAGCGTTGCTTACGACGGGGAGGTCATGGGTTGACGTATTTCCGAGTCGAATCGTTGCTTACGACGGGGAGGTCATGGGTTGAAATGTTTCCGAGTCGAAGCGTTGCTTCCGATGGGGAGGTCATGGGTTGACGTGTTTCCGAGTCGAAGCGTTGCTTCCGACGGGGAGGTCATGGGTTGACGTATTTCCAAGTCGAAGAGTTGCTTCCGACAGGAAGGTCATGGGTTGACGTGTTTCCGAGTCGAAGCGTTGCTTATGACGGGGAGGTCATGGGTTGACGTATTTCCGAGTTGAAGCGTTGCCTACGACGAGGAGGTCATTGTTTGGATTCGACTTCAGCATTGTTGTACCAGAATATGGTGCCGGGAGCGAATCAATATTTGCCATGCGAGGACTTGGAGTTTGATATTCATTTAAGCATCAACATCGCTACTACTGGAACGTTGCTAAGAGCAAATCGTCGTTTTCCCTTTCCGATTTAAACAAAGGGAAGCTTAGTAAACAGGGTTAGGATCCTGCCGACTAAGGCTTTTGACTTCATGAGCCGTAAGGGTTTCATGGGGGTATTTCTTCCTACGAATCGTGAGGATCTCATAGGTGTATTTTCTCCTTAAGAATCGTGAGGATTCCTAAGTGATATCTTCTCTTGCAAGTCGTAAGGATCTCCCAAGAGCATTTTCTCCTTACAAGACGAGAGGACCTACAAGTGTTGTTCACCGAAGAGGGGAATTTCACACCATTGGTAGAACTGGGTGAGGGAACGTTTATTTATGCCCATGGATTGTATACAAGGGCCGATATTGATCGCATGTAGGGCATGGATTTAGGGGATTTGATGACTTAAGAATAGATTTAGATCTCTGTATCTTAAGACTTTTGAATTCTGTGAGCCGTGGGGGTCTTATAGGGGGAAAATTCTCCTTATAAGTCGTGAGGATCTCGTAAGTGTAATTTCTCCTTAGGAATCGTGAGGATTCGTAAGTGCTCTGCTCCCTTGTGAGTCGTAAGGATCTCACGCGGGTTTTTTCTCCTTACAAGGTTGAGAGGATCTTGCAAGTATACAGGATTTTTGTACGAGTATGTGCCCTTTCGGGTTTTCACAAACTCGCTGGTAGCCCTGCTATTTTTACTCACGGAGCTCTTTCGGGTTTTCATCTCTACCCATTTCGCTTGTGGACATACCGTTTTTTATTATCGCGTCAGCCCAAGGATACTGCGGTTCGTAGTAGTGTAAAGACATTACGGTCCGTAACTAGTTTAAGGATATTTTGGTACATCGTTAGTTTTAATGACATTTCGGTCCGTTGTTAGTTTAGGGATGTTTCGGTCCACTGTTAGTTTAGGGACGTTTCGGTCCACTTTTAGTTTATGGATGTTTCGGTCCACAGTTAGTTTTCTGCGACGAAGTTTTGCCGGATACTACATACAGAGTTTGGTATCCAGGAAGACAGCGAGCGGACACAAGCGTCGTCATCCATCATTGACCAGGGTCGTAACTTGTTAGGCGTAGTATTTTTTCAGAAATCGGCTGTTTATTAGACGGAAGGGTCTTTCGCCATGTCCATGAGAAAGTAAGCCCCACCTTCATAGACTTTGTCTATGATGTACGGGCCCTCATAGTTTGGCTCGAATTTCCCCCGTTTGGTACGATTGGGAATCATAGGTCTTTTAACGACTAGCACGAGTTCGCCTTGACGGAATGATCTCGGCATATTCAATTTTTCGTATGAGCGTGTCATCCTTACTTTTGTAAGCTTCCAGGTTTTGTTGCGACATGAGTTGAGTTTCATCGAGGCATCGAGCTCTTCAAGCCAAAGATGAGTATTCTCTTCTTCTGTTAGCTCGTAATGAACCGCCACTCGTAGAAAAGGTAGCACTATCTCTAAAGGGAGTACCGCTTCTGTACCGAATACCAATTTATATGGCGTTGTATTCGTGGCCATTCTGAACGTGGTTCGATATGCCCAGAGAGCTTCATGCAGTCTCTCGTGCTAGTATTTTTTATTTCTGAACACCGTCTTCTTTATGATCTTCGTCAAGGTCTTGTTGAAAGTCTCAGCTTGACCATTGGCCCGAGGGTTATAGACCGAAGTGTATCTCCAGTCTATAATATGTTGCTGTGCGAAGCGGCTGATTTTGTGACTTCTGTAGGCCGGCCCGTTATTAGAGATAATCCGTCGTGGAGTGCCGAACCGGTAAATAACGTGTGTTTTGAAGAAATGGAGGATGTTCTCCGTCTTCACCTCTCTTAGCGGTACTGCTTCTGCCCACTTAAAGAAGTAATCAGTTGTTGCCAGTATGAACCGATGCCCTTTGGATGATGCTGGTTCGATGGGTCCGATTATGTCGGTTCCCCACATTTTGAACGGCCAGCTAGCCACTGTTGAGTGTAGCGGATTTGGATACTGTTGGATGAAGTCCCCATGAATTTGTCACGAGTGGCACTGCTTTTCGTATTCGAGGTAGTCTTGGATCATCGTGGGCTAATAGTAGCCCATCCTTTTGATCTTTAGTTTCATCTTTGGCCCGGCTTGATAAGAACCGCAGAGTCCGTCGTGAGTTTATTGGATGACTCTCCTTCCTTCTTCCTGTCCCAGGCATCTCAACCATAGAGAGTCGAATGATCTCTTATATAGAGTATCATTAACGAAGGCGAAAGACAGAGCTCGTTTCATAAGCTGATGTGTTGAGGATGCATCTTCAGGTGTTCGACGGGATTTGAAGTAGTCTATGAAGACTTCTCTCCAATCCTTAGCTTTTTCTTGGTCCTCTATTTGTAGGGTTATTTGCTTGGTCGCTTCCTCTTCTTCAGACGACCCCGGAGATATTTCTTCTGGTGCGAGAACCCAGCGGCTTTGTATAATGATCCTTACGTCATCCAGATTTTCGTCGGCCAGTTCTTTAGCGAGTTTAGCTAATACATCCGCTTTGCTATTTTCTGTACGCGGTATGCTTTCCAGAATGTAGGAAGGGATTTGAGTCAGCAGTTGCTGTACTCTCTCGCTGTACTTTACCAACTCTGGTTTGCACGTTTGATAGTCACCGTTTACTTGACTAACGAACAGCTGGGAGTCTCCGTATATGAGGAGGTTTTCGATCCCCATATTGACAGCGATCTCAAGACCCGCTATCATAGCTTCATATTTCGCTTCATTGTTTGTTCTTAGCTCCGTCAACAAAAGAGCAAAGCGCATTTTTCTTTCTTGTGGAGTCACGAAGATAAAGCCTACCCCAGATTTGATTATGGGGGTGCTGTGCTTTCGCTTCTTCATGGAAGATGCTCCGTCGCATCGGGTATCACTCCTTCCTTTCTCCCCGTCGATCGTGTTAAACGCGTGCTCGTCTGGCAATTCGCAATTTAGGGGTGATTCGCCAGGTATCGGATGCTCAGCGAGGAAGTCGGCAATGGCCTGGCCTTTCACTGCCTTGAGAGGTCGATATGTTATCGAGAACTCCATTAAGAGTAGGGCCATTTAGCGAGCCGTCCTGTTAGTATGGCTTTCGACATCAAATATTTGAGACGTTCCATCTTTGATATAAGATGGACCTCATGCGCCAAAGCATAATGCCGAAGTTTCGTTATTACGAAGATTAACACCAGGCAGTGTTTTTCGATAGGGGAGTAGTTGTTTTCTTCCCCCAGGAGAACTCGACTCAAATATTAGAGGGCCCTCTCCTCCCCTTGATCGTTCTCCTGTGCACATAGCGCGCCTAAGGAACCTTCAAGGGCCGCTGCATATAGAATGAGGGGTTTTCCCTTGACTGGAGCAGTCAGTACCGGTGGATTTTGCAGGTATTGCTTGATTTTATCCAGTGCACTCTGGCATTTACGATCCCAAATGAACGGGGTCCCCTTCTTTATCAGGTGACTGTAGGGATGACATTTTCCGGAGAGATTGACTATGAACCGTCGGATATACGTGAGCTTTCCTTGGAGTGACCGCAACTGTTTTAGAGTTCTTGGGTAGGCATTTCCATGATCGCCTTGATCTTTGATGGGTCTATTTCAATGCCTCTGTGTCGTATGATGAATCCCAGAAATTTGCCCGAGGAAACTCCAAACGCGCATTTCAGAGGGTTCATCTTCAGGTTATACTTACGAAGACGTTGGAACACTATTTTCAAATGCTCCCAGTGTTCCTCGTATGATTTGCTTTTCACCACGAGGTCGTCGATATAACATTCGACAATCTCATGTATGAGATCATCGAAGATCTTTATCATGGACCTCTGGTAGGTGGTGCCAGCGTTCTTTAGACCAAAGGGCATTACTTTATAGCAAAATATGCCCAGAGGAGTCCGGAAAGCGATATACTTTTGTTTTTCGGGATGCATCTTTATTTGATTGTACCCTGAAGATCCATCCATGAAGGAGAAGACTTCATGAGTGGATGTGTTATCTATCATCAGCTCGGTAACCGATACAGGGAAGTCACCCTTTGGGCAGGCTTTGTTAAGGTCCCAAAAGCCCACGCAGATGCGCACCGTCCCATTTTTCTTCATCACTGGGACAATGTTGGCGATCCAGTCAGGGTATTGAATTTCTTGGATGAATCCGGAATCATTTACCTTCTTGACTTCGGCATAGATGCTCATCTCAAGTTCGAACCACATTCTCCTTGGTGCTTGTTTGACTGGCTTGACGTCCGGAGATATCGCCAATTTCTGCACAGCTATTTCTGGATCTAGTCCCGGCATCTCGGAATATTTCCATGCGAAGCAGTCTTTATATTGCATGAGCACGTCTTTTAGAATAGCTACCTGCTCTTTTGACAGCAGCTCGCTGACGAATGTTGGTCGCGAGTCGTTTACCGTCCCCAAATCGATTTTTCTCAGGTTGTCCGCAGTAGTGTGTATCCCATCCTCCAACTCTTTTGGCACCGGTGGAAATCCTGAGATCAACTCATCTTCATCCTCATTTTCAAAGCACTAGGAAAGGTCATCCATATTCTCGGGCCCTCCTTCTTCCGACAGTGTTATCACGTGACAGGTACGAGATCGTTTCCGAGACCGATGCTGATCTGGTTCTACTTTCGCTGTTGCTTTTGGTGCATGCTTTTGTGGTGGGGATACCCTCTAACTGTTGGATAGAGCAAACTTGCCTTACTGGTATTGGTCTTTGACCTAGTTTTTGAAGGGGAAGCAGTCTTCAAGAGGATGTCCTATCGCTCGGTGATAGGAGAAATAATCCGGGTGATGGATCTCATTTGCTTGTTCGGGGTGCCGAGACTTCAGGAGTGTCATCATTTGATGTTTTATAACAAGGTCAAATATCTTCCTTGTCTTATCTTAGGGGAAACAATATGCTCGACCCATCTTTTTCATCAGCGATGGATTCCAGCTGACCTTTTCTTGATCGCGTGGCTTCTTGGATCCGCTTTGCCTCTGTCGCACGTTTTGTCCGTTCTTTAACTTGTTTTTGCCTCCGTGTCGGGCCTTTTTCTTGTCTAGGGAATGCATGACGGGCTGACAGTGAAGGGGATCGTCATCATCTGTAGCCTGCTGAAGGATGCGTTGCGTCCTGGCTTTCTCGTAAATGGCCATTTCGCGGCTGTAGTCATCCCAGACCTTTTGGCCAGCTTCTCTTTTTAGCTTTTCCATCTGTTCTTCAAACGACAGACTTGGCATTTTTATGGCAGGACCACGTTCTGGTTCGACTTCAGCGTCTTCTAAAAGAGCATCCCTTTCTTCATCGAGGTCATTTATGACATGGTAGCCATAGAATTGCTCCCATTTCTTGGATTGGACTTATCCAAGCCCAATCGTTTCCATTCTCCCGTTGGCAATTTTCGCTGTGTTCCGAGGACATTCCAGATCCTGTTGTAGAACCGAGCTTGTCGAGCAGTTTGCTTGAAGGGTACGCCTTGGGCAGACGGATTGGTTGGAGCCTATCAAGCGCAGGTTCGGCACCATGCCAGACTTCTCTTTCGATTTTAGTCTCCATGGATCGGTAGAAGAGAATCACCTTTTCACCTATTCATCTAAGAAGGACGTAGAATGTCTGTAGCTCTTGCACGCTATATGTATTGAGCGCATCTAGTTCCTTGTAATGCTGTCGTGGAACCATAGTGATTTGCAAACTCTGGTCAGCTCCAGTGAGGGCCTGCATTGATGGATGGACCGAGAACACTGCATTGACTTCGTCTTCAGAGTCACTGCCAAAGACCAGAATAGGGGTAGATGGTCCTGGCTTGTTGCATTGGGACGGCCATGAATAGACTATCTCCTCGTCCTCCTCGGTATCACTCCCGAAGACCGGGATAGTGGTGATGGCTTTTTGTTTATTCTCCGATTTGCGACATCTTTCCGTATCTTCGAAGTCTGGTAGGAAGTATTTGGCGTCTTCATATTTACGGACTTCGTTCACGGGGAATGGGTTCAGTTCTCCTGTCACGGTATACTCGAGACCATCTTTGAAATATTTCATACACTGATGTTGTGTAGAAGGGATGATATTGTACTCGTGTAACCAAGGCCTGCCAAGCAGAGCGTTATAGTAAGTCTTGGCATCGATGACGTGGAATTTGATATTTGTGACGAGCGACCCGAAGCGTAATGTTAGTATCACAGACCCGAGCGTCCGTAACGACTGGGAATCAAAACCGGAGATTGTAATTTTATCCCAAGCTAGGTGTTGCGCGCACATGCAAATTTCTTTTAGCACCCTCACGTTGAGAAGGTTAACAGAGGACCCACTGTCAACTAGGATCTTCCTTATCTTGATATCAGGGCAGTACCCGGTGACGTACAGAGGACGGTTATGCTCGCACGTTCCGAGGAGGAGGTATTCATCGCTGAAGGTAATGTTAGCTGTGTGAACTTCTTCCAGCTCGTCCTTCATCTTTTCTTCGGCAAGAAAAGCTTGAAACTGCTCGGGCTCTTGTAATGCCTTGATCAGAGAATATCGTTCCTCTTTAGGTAAGAGAAGGGTGTTCCCCTCCGAACGGCGGCCAAGACATGGACTGTCTCGCCTGAGGTTCGGGGCAGATGCTAATTGGTGCTATCCGTCCACCTCTCCGAAAATGCCAAGTTGATTTATGGCACTGTGTATCGGAGGTTTAGACGGATGCGACCGATGTAGCAGACTTCGTCAGATTCCCCCTCGCTTGAGAGGTTTTTGATTGTGGGGACGCTCTTCCCTGCAGGCGCAAGCCCCTGCAGTTAATTACGTTACCGCTCCGCGGTAACAACTTTCTCCTTCTCCAGAATTTCACTTCGTGTTGTGGGTGTTTGTTTTGTTTGTGATTGCCCGTGGATTGTATACGGAGACCAATTTATGTCGTCGCCCGTAGGACGTGGATTAGTCCAAATCCGTGTTTTCTTAGATTTGGGTTTAGGGTTTTGGTTTGAGGATACGTTAGCCATATTTGAGGCTAAGATCAACTCAAACGTTTGTTAAGAATATGTTAGTCTAATTTGAGACTAAGATCAACTTAACAGGATCATTTAGATCCGACAAAAGAGCATTTGGGGCTCTATTGTTCCAATTTAGGGATATAGTGGTCTATTTAATGTGTGGCCATCAGGACCTGTCACCTCCCTGACGACGTTGAAGGATTACAACGACAGATGTCAGAGAAGTTCAGAGATGTACCCTTGAACCAAAGTTGATTAGGAGATTTATAGTCCGATTTGGGACTAAAGTATGTTTGAAGGTTTAAGGATACGTTAGGCATATTTGAGGCTAAGATCAACTCAAACGTTTGTTAAGGATACGTTAGTCCAGTTTGGGACTAAGATCAACTTAATGGGATCATTTAGATCCAACAAAAGAGCAATTGGCTCTATTATTCCAGTTTAGGGACATAGTGGTCCATTGCATGTATGGTCGTCGGGACCCGTCACCTTTCTGACGACGTTGAAGGATTACAACAACAGGTGTTAGAGGAGTTCAGAGATGTACCCTTGAACCAAGCTTGATTGGGGGATTTATAGTCCAATTTGGGACTAAAGCCTGTTTGAAGGTTTAAGGATACGTTAGCCATATTTGAGGCTAAGATCAACTTAAACAGGATCGTTTAGATCCGACAAAAGAGCATTTAGGGGCTCTATTGTTCCAGTTTAGGGATATAGTGGTCCATCTCCAGTTTAGGGACATGGAGGTCCATTGCCAGTTTAGGGACATGGTGGTCCATCATTCCCGTTTGGGGACAAATGTTAGTTTAAGGACGCATTAGTCCATGAGTTTAAGGACCCCACAGTCCGTATTAATGATGGTTGTCGGGACCCGTCACCTCTCTGACGACGTTGAAGGATTACAACGACAGATGTCAGAGTAGTTCGGAGATGTACCCTTGAACCAATGAGTTGGTTGAAAGAGCAGATGTGCTCAGTTCAAGATGATTTGAGGACTTATGGCTAGTTTGGGCTAAGTCCAATTATGTTTGGAAAATTTGGCCGTTTGGGCCATTAGACATTTTTCTGGGTTCAGCCCCTCGTCATTCAGCAGTGTTAAACAGAGATTTGGGGGCTCTGACAACATTTTGTCTTTGATTTCCTCAATTTTGAGATTCATTTGGAGGAGGGACTTTTGCCTCTGGAAAATTAGCCAATTTGGCTAAAAATAGTGTTAAACACTAAAGAACAACAGTGTTAAACACTGGAGGTAGAACTCTCAAATTAGTGTTAAACACTAAAAGACACTCAGTGTTAAACACTGGAAATATAATCTTCAATTTAGTGTTAAACACTAGAAACAATCAGTGTTAAACACTGGAAATATAATCTCCAAATTAGTGTTAAACACTAAAGAAAGAGGGGTCACGTGTGGACACGTGAGAGCGCCCAAAGGTGGGACCAGATCCCTTTTCTTCGTTCTGCAATTAAGTGATAAACACTTCTTCATCTTTTGAGAATCACGTGTTGACACATGATGGTGATTTATGCGCTGACTGATAAAGCGTTTGCTAAGGGGTCACGTGGAATCACGTGAAAGCGCCCAAAGCTTTCATTTCTTTTGATCTTTCTTTCTGCGTTTTGGGAGTTACGTGGGAGCATGTGATGGCATCAAAAAGTGGGGTCGGATCCCCTTTATTTTGTTCTGCAAACAAGTGTTAAACACTTTTAATCTTCATAGCCATCACGTGTGGGCACGTGATGTATAATCGTGCCCTGATTTATTAGAAAATTTATTAGGGGTCACGTGGTAACACGTGAAAGCGCCCAGAATTGTTTCTGCCTTTGCTTTTGTTCCATATATAATGAGGGTCACGTGGGAATACGTGAGGCATTGCCTTAAAGCTTTCCTCTTCTCATTTTTGGGGATCTGTTCAGGGGTCAAGTAGGTCACGTGACCTTAGTCTTTTCATGCACAGAGATCTTTTAAGTCTCCTTATCTTTAAGAATTAAATTCTTATTTAGGGTAAAACCCTAATTTTTGTTTTGGAGGAATTAAATTCCTATTATGAAAGAATTAAATTCTTATTTAGGGTAAAACCCTAATTATGATTCTGTAGGAATTAAATTCCAATTAGTTTGGGAGAATTAAATTCCCATAGAGGGTTAAACCCTAGTTCTGTCCATGTTTGAAGGAATTAAATTCCTATAACATAAGGTGAAACACTAATTTTATCCCAAAAGAATTAAATTCCTATAATTTTGTGAGAATTGAATTCTCAAAACTTAATTCCTCCTCTATGTTTTGGATCTGCATGACAGGATCTCAACCCAATGAGAATTAAATTCTCAATTCATGGGGAGATGTGCACTTTGCAGATCCTCCGCCAGAGAAAGAACTAAGTTCTTCTCTTTATCTAAGAATTAAACTCTTTTTTGAGAATTAAATTCTCTTTTTAAGCCTCTCTTTTCTCACCCAGGGTTTTCTTTATTGAGAATTAAATTCTCCTTTCTTTTCTTCCCTCTTGAGAATTAAATTCTCCTCTCTCTGTTTTTCTCTCCAGAAAGGTCTATCCCTCCTCTTCTCTCCTTGGCTCCTATTTATAGGAGAAGGAAGAGAATCAATTTATTTAGAAAATCTCTCATTGAAAGATTTGATTTGATTTTATAATTAATATGATCTTTTAGATCATTCAGTGAATTTTATTCACCGTTGGATTTTAAATCCAAAAGATATTCTGTTTGTTATTTCGGTAAGATTTTAGGAAATCTTTCCTTATCTAGGATTTTTTCATAAATTGGTGATATTTAATCACCCTTAGATCTTTAATCCAACGGTTCTCATAATCAATTTCCATTAGGAAAGATTTAGAGAAATTTAGAATTTTAATTCTATTTCGAAAGATTTTAGAGAAATTTAGAATTTTAATTCTATTAAACTGTAAGGCTTTCAAAGCCTGTCACGTGCTGGCACGTGACCCTTGGTCACGTGTGAGCACGTGACCCCCAAATTAGTTCCTTTAACAGCCGCTTATTCATATTGTTGTTTTAAGTATCACGTGTCAACACGTGACCATTGGTCACGTGTGAGCACGTGACACCTCATTGAGGTAACTTCTGAATTTTAATAAGGGAACAGATTTTAGAATTTAATTTTATTCATTATTTTAGAGGCCTTAAGAGCCCATCACGTGTCTGCATGTGACCCATGGTCACGTTTGAGCACGTGATGCCCCATTGGGGTCTTTTTTGAGTTTTTATTATATTTTTTAACTCCTCCAGCGGGTTCTTAAAAGTCCATCACGTGTGGACACGCAATTCCTCGTAACTTTTGATCCCGGATGAATTACGAGGCCCATAATATATCAAATCGAAGGGTTTTTCAAGCTGCTTTCGATACCATCAGAATTTATCTGTTTCTCCTTCAGGAGTTTATCAAAAAATATGCCGGAAGATACTGGTTGGAATTTTCATAAGTGTATCACTACCATTTGATACCTTGGGCTCTTTTGCGCAGAAATTTTTGGTGGGAACAAATGCCCCCCACTACTTTGCCCACGTAAGTTTGTACGTGGGTGAAGTAGTGCAGAGTTATGCATAGTTATGCATGACGTATAACCAGTTTCGGGTTGGTGTATCACTTTCAGAATCTTGATCTGAGAAGATAACGAGCGGACACAAGCGTCGTCATTTATCATTGACTCAAATCTCAACTCTTAAGGGATATAGTTCCAAACCCTCATCCCCATGAGCCGCACCCTTCAATTTCTTTATGTCTTACTCTGGCGTGAAATAGTTTATATGCTCATGAGTAGCTTCTCCCTTTCAGTGGCATGTAGCTTTGGCAAGTGTGGCTCATAGATGGTCGGTCTATCTTGACTTCTTTGCAGGGAAGTGATGGCTTAGGAGACATGGGTAGGATCTGCCACCTAAGGTTTTTTAACTTTACGAGCCGTGAGGGTCTCATAAAGACTTTTCTCCCTACGAGTTGTGAGGATCTCGTAGGTGTATTTTCTCCTAGGGAATCGTGAGGATTCCTAAGTGTGTTTTCTCTTATAAGTCGTAAGGATCCTAAAAGAAAGTTTTCCCTCTTACGAGTCGAGAGGACCCGTAAGCGGTTGTTTCCCTCCTTGTCGAGATTCGACTTTGGAAAGTGTGATCCGTGGATAGTATGCAAAAGACCGTTTTGGGCCAACTTGCAGGGTCCCAGTGCTTAGGAAATAGGTTTTTTAATCCCTACTGCCTAAGGCTTTATCCCATGAGTCGAAACGAATCGAGAAAATCTCGCAAAGACATCAATTTCCTCACGAGTCGAAACGGATCGAGCAGATCTCGCAAGAATATCCTAACGTCACAATTAACCTCTGCTCTTTACGACAGAAGTCTGTTAGGGTCTGTGGTACTTAGGGTTTTGGCCGTCGTACCGTCGCATGAGCTGATATATTCCTCGATAGGCAATCGTGCTGTTCGAGTAGCCCTGCGACTGCCGTGTCTCTGATCCTTTCGGGGGCTGGACAAGACGTCTTCAAGCAATCCTCCTTGGCAGTTTGACCGTCGGAAGAGCAAGCGCTAGGAATTTGCCATGCCACTTTTTACTTGAGGTTAGGCTCATTTTGGAGAGCCCCGATGAGTCATAACCACTCCGCGCTGGTGTGGGATGATCTCCGATAGTCTTTCAGGCTTTATATGACTTGCCGTTAAGACCCTAAAGCTAGGAATTTGGCCTTTGCTTCGTTTGCTGGCATTGCGTCCTCTGTATCGAGAAGAAAGTCGCGGTAGTCTCTAGGTTGCTGTGAACCGTCGAGGTTTTGGAACTAGGGATTTTTCCGTGGCTCCATTTGGTGATGTTGCATCTGCTGTATCGAGACGAACGTCGAGATGGTGACCACTCCACACTGGTGCGAGATGATCTCCGATTGTCTTTCCGGTTTTATATGACTTTCCGTTAAGACCCTGAAGTTAGGAATTTAGCCTTCGCTTCGTTTGCTGGCATTGCGTCCTCTGTATCGAGACGAATGCCGTGGTTGTCTCTAGGTTGCTGGTGAACCGTCGAAGTTTGGAACCCGGGATTTTGCCGTGGCTTCTTTTGGTGATTTTGTGTCTGCTGTATCGAGACGAACGTCGAGGTGGTGACCACTCTGCCTTTGTGCGAGATGATCTCCAATTGTCTTTCAGGCTTTATATGACTTGCTGTTAAGACGTTGAAGCTAGGAATTTGGCCTTCGCTTCGTTTTCTGGCATTGCGTCCTCTGTATCGAGACGAATGTCGCAGTGGTGATCACTCCATGTTGATGCGAGGACCAGGATCCGCTCTGGACGTTTCCCACGGGGTCGAAGAATGACGTTATCCGCGTTCCACGTAACTAAGAAATTTGCACTAGATACTTCACACGGGTTCACTGCCGTACTTGGCGAGGACTAGGCTCCGCTCTGGATGCTTCACACGGGTTCACTGCCGTGCTCTGCAAGGACCAGGATCCGCTCTGGACATTTTCCACGGGGTCAAAGAGTGACGTTATCCGCGTTCCACGTAATCAGGAATTTTGCACTAGATGCTTCACACGGGTTCACTGCCGTGCTTGGCAAGGACTAGGCTCTGCTCTGGATACTTCACACGGGTTCACTGCCGTGCTCTGCAAGGACCAGGATCCGCTCTGGACGTTTTCCACGGGGTCAAAGAGTGACGTTATCCGCGTTCCACGTAACCAGGAATTTTGCTCTAGATGCTTCACACGGGTTTACTGCCGCGTTAGGCGAGGACTAGGCTCCGCTCTGGATGCTTCATACGGGTTCATTGCCGTACTCTGTGACGACCAGGATCCGCTCTGGACGTTTTCCACGGGGTCAAAGAGTGACGTTATCCGCGTTCCACGTAACCAGGAATTTGGCTCTAGATGCTTCACACGGGTTCATTGCCGCGTTAGGCGAGGACTGGGCTCTGATTTGGATGCTTCGCGCGGGTTCACTGCCGTACTCTACGAGGACCAGGATCCACTCTGGACGTTTTCCACGGGGTCAAAGAATGACGTTATCCGCGTTCCACGTAACCAGGAATTTTGCTCTAGATGCTTCACACGGGTTCACTGCCGCGTTAGGCGAGGACTAGGCTCCGCTCTGGATGCTTCGTGCGGGTTCACTGTCGTGCTCTGCGAGGACCAGGATCCACTCTGGATGTTTTCCACGCGGTCAAAGAGTGACATTATCCGCGTTCCACGTAACCAGGAATTTTGCTCTAGATGCTTCACACGGGTTCACCGCCGCGTTAGGCGAGGACTAGGCTCCGCTCTGGATGCTTCACACGGGTTCACTGCCGTGCTCTGCGAGGACCAGGATCCGCTCTGGACGTTTTCCACGGGATCAAAGAGTGACGTTATCCGCGTTCCACTTGACCAGGAATTTTGCTGAATATATCCGCATTTCACGGAGTGGAGATTTGACTCTCGGTGATCTGTATATCACCGAGCCATAGAACTGGGAGTTGCCGCTGTTCCTTTTGGTGATGTTGCGTCTGCTGTATCGAGACGAACGTAGAGGTGGTGACCACTCCGCGCTTGTGCGAGATGATCTCCGATTGTCCTTCAGGCTTTATATGACTTGCCGTTAAGACTCTGAAGCTAGGAATTTGGCCTTCACTTCGTTTGCTGGCATCGCGTCTGCTGTATCGAGACGAATGTCGTGGTGGTGATCACTCCATGTTGGTGTGAGATGATCTCTGATTGTCTTTCCGGTTTTATATGACTTACCGTCAAGACCCTGAAGCCAGGAATTTGTCCTTCGGTTCGTTTGCTGGCATCGTGTCTGTTGTATCAAGACGAATGTCGCGGTGGTGATCACTCCATATTGGTATGAGATGATCTCTGATTCTCTTTCAGGCTTTATATGACTTGCCGTTAAAACCTTGAAGCTAGGAATTTAGCCTTCACTTCATTTGCTTTGGCGTGTCCGGATCCTGTTGGAGGAAGGACGCCGTGCTGATATCTCGTCTGTTGTATCGAGACGAGCGTCGAGGTCATAGTCGGATTTTACCATCACTCCGCTTTGTTTCGACCGTGAGGTCTTTTGTTGACGTTGCGTTCGTATCCTATGGGACTGGTGAGGAACGTTGTCGTTGACATCTTATCTACTGTAATGAGACGAATGCTGAGTTGGGGCTGGGATTTCGCCGTCACTCCGTTTGATGGTGTAACATCTATGTCCTGCTGGAATGAGGAGGCACACCGTTGTTGGTCTCCAGGCTGTAGATGTGGCCATTGAGATTTGGAACTAGGGACTTTGCCATGGTTCCGTTTCGTTGCGACTCTGAGGTCGGTTGTTGACGTCACGTCCGCATTTGATTGGAGTGAGGAGAAACGTCGTTGGTGATCTCTAAGTTGTTGATGTTGACGTCGAGACCCTGAAGCTCGGGATCTTCCTTTTTCTTCTTCTGTTGACATTATGTCTACAATATTGCGACAAATGTCGAGGTTGCCTCTAGGTTGTCCATGAACCGTCGAGATTAGGCTCCGCTTTCTGATAGAGCTTGGTGGGGAAGTATGGTTCCCTCTTTGTTTGTGCCCCTGGATTGTATACAGGGATCGATGTGATATCACCTGTAGGGCAAAAAGTTTCATTCTTATTTTTTTTTTTCGCGATGCTCTATCATTTCAGCTTTTATATCGCGAAGGTCACGATTGCCCAATCAATTCAGCTATTTTTCGCGGTGCCCAATCATTTCGGCTATTTATTTTGTTTTTACTCACTGCTTTTTATTGCGAGTTGTCCAATCATTTCGGCTATTTTGCATGCATACATTTTTACTTGTTGATTTTGTTGCAAGCTGCCCCATCATTTCGGCTATTTCGTATGCATTTTTGGCTCGTAGACTTTTTATCGCGAGTGTGGACTTGGAATCTGATGCCAATCTCAGCATCGGCATCGCTACAACTGGAATATTGCCAGGAGCGAATCATCATTTGCCGTAAAAGGGACTTGGAATTTGATACTGATTTAGACATCAGCATCGCTACAACTGGGATATTGCCAGGAGCGAATCATCATTTTCCGTAAAAGGACTTGGAATTTGATACTGATTTAGGCATGAGCATCGCTACAACTGGGATATTGCCAGGAGCGAATCATCATTTTTCTCTGTCAATGTCGAACAAAAGTGGCTTAGTAGACAGGATTAGGATTCTGTCGACAAAGGCTTTTAACTTCATGAGCCGTAAGGGTCTCACAAAGGTATTTCTCCCTGCGAGTTGTGAGGATCTCGTAGGTGTGTTTTCTCCTTGGGAATCGTGAGGATTCCTAAGTGCATGTACCTCTGTAAGTTGTAAGGATCTTACAAAAGGGGTTTCTCCTTATAAGTCGAGAGGACTTACAAGGGTTGTTCACTATATGAACATATCCCTAGTCACGGATGGGACTTGGTTAGGGAAATGTTTATTCGCGCCCGTGGATTGTATACAAGGGTCAGTATGAGCCTCTTATAGGGCAATATCGAAGACTGTGGAAGTTGCTTAAGCACAGGTTTAGGTTTCTGTAACTTAAGACTTTCAAATCTTATGAGCCGTGAGAGTCCCATAAGAGTGTTCTCCTTACTAGTCGTGAGGATCTCGCAAGTGTAATTTCTCCTTAGGATCGTGAGGATCCCTAAGTGTGTTGCTCACTTGTGAGTCGTAAGGATCTCACGCGGGTGTTTTCTCCTTACAAGGTCGAGAGAACCCTGCAAGTGTCCTTTAACGAGGTTGCGCCCTTTCGGATTTTCACAAACACTCGCCGGTAGCCCTGCTGTTTTTACTCACGGAGCCCTTTCGGGTTTTCATCCGTGCCCATTTCGCTTATGGACATACCGTTTTTATTATTATTTTTTTATTTTTTTTCTAACGAGGTTGCGCCCTTTCGGGTTTTCACGAAGACTCGCCGGTAGCCCTGCTATTTTTACTCACGAAGCCCTTTCGGGTTCTCATCCGTGCCCGTTTAGCTTATGGACATACCGTTTTTTTTTGTTTTGTTTTTTTTATTTATTTTTTTTACCTCAGCCTGAAAAGGCCGCGGGTTGGGAGTAGTTTAACGACGTTTCGGTCATTTACAAGTTTTAGGACATTGCGGTCCGCCGTTACCGTATTTGAGACAAATTTCTTATTTACGGACCTTTCGGTCCATAGTCAGTTTTAGGACATAGTGGTCCAACGTCGCCGTATTTGAGGCGAATCTCTAGTTTACTGACTTTTCGGTCTATGGGGCTTTCCCTATGAATGAGCATGATGCCCGCGGCATATCTATCTTTCTCGGAGCGTGTGGTTGTGGCGGATTCACCTTCCAGTTTTCGGACAGCGCGAACTTTCCCTGTTGGTGTTAGTCTTCAACCCAGTTTTTGAAGACGTAGCAGTTTTCGATCGGATGACCCAATACTTGGTGGTAAGGGCAATAATTAGAAGTATTGACATCATTCAGTTGTGGCTGGTGTTTCGGCTCTGGTAGAGTGATAAACCTGTTGCGCACTGCCACTTCGAACAGCCTCCTTATTTCATCCCGGGGAAATGAGTAAGGATGTTTCAACTTCTCATAGAGGGGTTGCCACTTGTTGTTTTGGTGAACAACCGGTCTTGGGCCACTCGATTGTTGTTGAGTGTTGGCGACGAAGGCCGTCTTTTTCTTTCCTTTATCCTTTTTGTCCGATCCGTTGTTTGCGGGTCCAAGATTTTTTCCGGGTAGTTGGCGATTGCATGGCTGAATGTTCTCGCAACTCCTCAATTCTTTCGTTTTAGAGATGGATTCCTTGAAGAGAGAGCCGAAGGCTACTTTTTTGTCGGAGTCGCACTTGAAGGTGAGAACTTGCGGTCCCTCGGGATCAACCTTATGACAATCGCCAGCAATTCTTTTATGCTCATCTGTCGCATTCTTCCGCTGTCTACAAGCTTCACACTTTGTCTTATTGAAGCGTTGCTTGTGAGCGACATACCCTTGCCACCAACACCTAAAGGAGTTGCAGTCCTCAGTAGGATGTGCGATCTTCTGATGATATAAGCAGAAGTTAGAATGTACGTCCGCTTTATCAAGATGTATACCACCAGGAGAATTTTATCTGAAAGAGGGCAGCCTCATCCCCATCGATATGGCTTTGGCGAATCTTTTCCTTGTCTTGATCCTATTTTCATTTGCGGCGGATTTACTTTGATCTGGTGGGAGTGTTTCGACTCTTTTGTCCAGTCGCCGGCGTTTGGCTTTTCCGAATATGGCTATCTCGCGCTCTCGATCAGCTTTGCTTTTAAGACGGGCTTCATTCAGGAATGCATCAATCATCTCATCTGACGGCCACAGAAGTTCTGGTTCAGGACCCGCCCTCGGTTTCTCGGTGCAAGGAGCCTCTTCATCATCTATCAATGAGTGAGAGATCACGTAACAACTTGCCCCCAGTGTGTCCGCCTTCTTTGGAATGTACGGTTGTGGTTGGTTTACCTTCCACTTTTCAGACAGCGCAAACTTGCCTTGTAAGTACTGATCCTCGATCCATCCCTTAAAGACGAAGCAATTCTCGATCGGTTGACTTACCGTTTGGTGGTAAGGGCAATAATTGGGATCGCTGACATGTCCTGGCTGCAACGGACGTTTTGGATTCGGCAGATTGATGAGTCTGTTGAGCACTGCCAGCTCGAACAATCTCCTCGTTTTATTCTGAGGAAACGAGTCAGGACGTCCTAGTCTTTCCTCAAGGGACGGGCGTAGACGCATATTATTCTGGTGAACAACCGGCTTTAAGTTGCTCGGCTGTTGTTGAGTATTAGCAACGACGATCGCTTTCCCTTTCTCAGTTCGAGATCCTGGCTTTAGAGGAGACGGTTTATGTCCCATCTGATCTATTTGGGCCAAATTGTCAATCAAGGCCTGGAAAGTAGTTGGCTTGAAGAACGTCATGAACTGGGAGATGGCCGCTTGAGGGTCAAGAGTGCCCACGAACATGCCCACCGCCAGCGCTTCTTCGATCTGCTGTTCACATTTCGATCATAAGTTTCGCCACCGTATTGCATATTGGACCCATGTTTCGCCTGGCCTTACCCTGGCGTTGATCAATGCAGTGATCGGAGTGCATTCACTAGTACTCACGAATCTTCGTGTAAATAATATCTCCATTTCTGCAAATGTTTTGACAGAGTCGTTAGGTAGCTCCGAATACCACTCGAAGTCCGTTTCTGCTAAGCTGCCGACGAATTGGCGAAGCAACAATTTGTTATCGCCTCTAGTGTTGCCGCATAAGGCCTTGAATTGAGCGACATGCTGATGTGGATTCCCTGTCCCCTTGTACACATGGAATTTAGGGATCGTATATCCCGGCGGGTAACTGATTTGGTTATACCAGCTTGGGTAGGGTCGTCCGGTTCTAACAATTTGCACAGCCGCTTCATTCGCCTGATGAGCCCATATTTTCTGAGCTATATAGTCATCCAGTGCGGCCTTGGAAAGGGTTTCTTCCTTGGCTGCTGAAAGAGCCGAAGGAGAATTAGATGTCTCCCTTCTATCGTCTTCAACAATGATTGGAGGGTCATCAGCTGGAGGGACCGGCTGTAACATCATCCCTACCATATCTTGAAAGAGGAGCGCCATTTGTTTTATGTTAGCCGCTTGTTCTGCGGCTTATTTATCCTTCTTTTCGAGGACTCTGCGTAAGAAATCAACATCAGTCTTTTGTTCGTGACGCTGTTCTGTTGGCACCTCCGAGCTTTCTTTTGGCCCGGTAAGTGCAGCCGTTGTAGTCATCATTTCCTGAAGCTTCTGTTGGTGCTCCTGGGCTTTTGTCACGGATCGGGTGAGCTGTCGGTGACCCATCGAAGCACGGCTTTCCTCCTTTCCGGAAGCCATATAAACGGTATGCACCACCATGCCCCCAGACTTAGGACGTTTGTGCTCAGCGCTTTCATGGTTCTCCATATTCACAGGGGCTTTTTGCGGCCTCCTTTTCCTTTGAGTGATTGGAGTTGAGGGGGCCATTGCAGTGGGCACCCAAGTAGTTGTTGCTTTTTGTGGCTTGATAGAGTAATTCTTCTCCTGCCGAACCTTCATTTTTTTCTGTCGGCGGAGATAGTTTTCATCAATCACCGACTCTTGAACCTGTCGCCAGGCTTTGTAAATTTTAGAGGATAGCCATTGAGGAGGCTGCTCTAGCTTCTTCTCTGGAGTATTTTCCACGGGTAAAGGAGTTCTCTTCAGCACTGCAGTAGGAGAGTTTCTGCGCACCGTGTTCAGCAATTCAAAGCTGTTCCCGGTTGGAATAGCAGCATTAATTTCCACCATCGGAGCTGGCGGAGATAGCCCAGAGGGGGAGTTGCCCCCAGCCTTCCTTATCCGGCGCCAGTGGCAACATCGGGCGTGTCAGGTTGTTGGTGTTGGCTCAGCGATGGGAATGGTTTTGTCTTGCCCCCTATCCAAGTGAAGGGTTGTTGTTGGTGTCAGTGTCACGACCCGAAAGTACGGAACATGACTGGCACTTAGATTACGAGACGTCTGAAGGCGTACCGTAACCTAAGTCAGCCAAAGCCCAGAAATCTAACCCAAAAGCCAAAGAGAGTGAAGGAAAACCATAAATGAAAACGGTTTTGAAATCAATTAAGCCGCATAGAATCCAAAAAAGAACATCAAAAATTTCTGAAAATTTCGGCAGAGTTTCCCCTGTATTTTCTATCCCCAAAAATGGGTACAACAAGATAATACATATGAAATCAAAAAATGGCATCCCCAAGCGGGAGCTAGCTCTTCGCCCAAGGCGGATCACAACCACATGCAATATAATAGTAATATCAAGAAAAGAGCAGAAGAAACCCAATATATCAGAAAACGCAACGCCGGCTCAAGCGAGCTCGACCCAAAAGAAACCACAAATATACATATCTCTCATTCTCATCACTAGGTCGCATATACAATACAAGTGGTAGATGGAGAATACTAGATACAATGATAAAGCAAAAAGGAATAAAGTATACTCGCAACCCACCTACGGGCGATGTCGCGAGTCTGAGCAAAATGAGCTGATGATAAGATAGCCCGCCGCTACAAAGATGACGGGTCCGACCTGCAAGACACTGTGGCACAACGGGGGTGAGTTGCCAGCTCGTGAGTAAATATAACATCTAATAAGGCAATCGTAAGAATGCACGCAATGCGGAACAACATGTATGTCCATATGTGATATAATAACTCTAGTATGCATGCACATGTATGCAATATCTTTTCTAACTCTTTAAGTGTTTTAAATGTTAAAGTCACTGGATTCTTAACTTTTAGAAAACGAATGTCTGCATAATAACTAAATATCATCAAGAAATCCTCAGAAAACCCGTGTCAAGCATCGACACCAAATAGGAATCATATCTGTCTCAATGTCGGGCTCCGTCAGTCCGGATCGGCCCATATCATAAATCTCACGACAACGGTCGGTATCCTCCGGATATCCGCCGCGCCAGACATCACCGGTAGGTAGTCTTCCCCTGCCAGGCTCATCGTCTACAACTCGATCTTCTTGCCCCGGGGTACCATACCGGGCCCACCATGTACCCGAGACGGTTCATCCACTCCTCGAATCGGGTCTCGAAATCCAACAGAAAACATGAAAACTCATGGTGGACGACACATACATCACGAGAAAACCGCAACTTTGTTTTGAAAAAGATAAATATAAGGTTTTGTTAAATTCTTGCGGTTTTCCCTCAAAATCCAGAAATCGCAGCAAACTGAAATCCTCAAGAAATCATAATGTCCATATGTTATGTATGATAAGTGTCTATGATATCAATGTATATGATGTGAGAGTTTGGCTAGAAATCTATGTAAATATGATAGTAATGCGAGGTATATGCGTACGATACAATCTCAAATATCATGCATGAATGCAATGGCGTTACTAGCTAAACAGGTTTTTATAGTGCACGTGGCATGGCAAATACCAAAGGCGTGTGTGTCACATGAATAGTGCGCGTGCAATAGATGCCAATGGTAAGGTGTTCGTGTCCTACGAAATGATATCGCATATGTATATATGAATGTCATATGAATGTCCATGCAATCTAGTATAGGGTTAGCTGTAAGGGTATGCAATGTGCGTAAATGGATAAGCTAGCTAACAATATAATTATTGCATAAAGTAGAGTAATCCTAACTAGGGAGGGGGCGCCTCGCGCCATCCAGACGATTCCCCCGTAGATGAATATATCTACTCACCAGAAATCCCCGCTAATCTGATCCGGCCACCGCTTTGCCTTTTCGCGCCGTATCCGAAGTTTCCCCGACCGATCCTAGAATTGCATAACACAAAATATAAGGTTACAGATTTCTGAAATGATGCAACTCACACTATGAAAAGATCGACGCTCTCGAATTAATCACAACGTGCACTCGGTACGCGGAAAATGCACGAAAATCGCGAAAACCTTAACTAAAATCGCCGTTTCGGGGCAATCGTCAAAACTGCAACCTGACCAGACGAAACCCCACGTTCGCGCACTCTAATAATCCTATACAAAGCTAGTAATATTGCTATCCTAGCGAAATTTGAACGCATACTATTTTCCGAAAAAAATCTAGTAAGCGATTTTCAAACCAAATCGATATAAACGTTGAAATTTGTCGTTTTAGCGAGCATACCAATACACAATTAACCACTCCAATCACCTAGATAACCATCCCTAACATAATCCAAGCATTATGCTACAAACCCTAATTTCTAAAATTAAAACCTTCTCTTGATTTTTTCCAAATCAACATTTACTACTAAACTAGTATTTAGAATTGAGATTCTAGCACAATTAAACCACTCTAATTAATTGGATAACCAAACCCCAACTTTAATACATCAACCATGCATCAAACCCTAATCCACAATCAAATCCCTTTCTTGAATTTCATGAACAAGCAATTTCTATTAAATTGATACTTCAAAATTCTATTTTAGCACCTTTAAACTACAATTTGACAAAGAGATTAGAATTTTCACCTCACAAGCTTGAACCCTAACTTGATCAAGTCTCCAAGAAGCCTCCTTTCATCATGTTTTGAACTAATATGGGTTGAAGAGAGAATGGATTAGGTTTTTGGTTTGAATGGAGATGGAAATTTGTTGATTTTTATGAATTTTTGCTATGAATTTGAAGCAAGAATGAAGTGAAGAAATGGGGAGAGCTGCTGTTGAGGCTCGGCCAGCAGTAGGAGGAGGGGGTTTGTGGAAAATTTGGAGAAGTTTCTAGGCCTAAAACACCCCCATGTTCTCATTTAATGCATTTCAAATCAACTTTTTACAAGAAAACCCCTTTTTAAGCCATTTTTTTCATAATTTTCCCACTAAAAATCTAAAAGTTTGCAAGACATGTTATAATTTTATTAACACCATATTTTAGCTTATAAAGACTCCTAATTAAGAAATTTACCTAATTAAATTTGTATTTATCCCTAATTAAATATATTTAAAAAGGCTTAAAATAATATTAAAAAAAATTAATTACGAAAAAAATTTTATTTAACTAGAAAATTATAAATGACATTTTAGTGACAAAATTATAGTAATATCTTATCTAAATTTTGTATAATTAGGTCTACAAAGAAAAATACCTATTTTGACTTTTTACGGAAACAGCCGAAAATTTTGCCGATTACCGAAAAACTGCCTAAACGATTTTCGAAGGGTTACAATCTTCCCTCCTTAAAGAAATTCGGTCCCCGAATTTAGAATTTAACTACGCGTACCTTCAAAAAGATGGGGATATCTCTTCCTCATCTCGACCTCGGTCTCCCAGGTGACCTCCTCGCTGTTCGGGCCACGCCAAAGGACTTTGACAGACGGTATGACCTTCGACCTCAATTTCTTCACCTGCCGATCCAAGATGACCACCGGCTGCTCGGTGAAAGAAAGATCACGTTCTAACTGGATCGTCTGGTGCTGAATAGCCTGGGAAGGATCATGAAGGTACTTGCGGAGCATCGAGACATGGAATACGGGGTGAACATCGGGGAAGCTGGGCGGAAGGGCTAACCGATAAGCGACTGGACCAACACGCTCTAGGATCTCGAAAGGACCAACATATCTAGGACTCAGTTTTCCTTTCCGCCTAAATCTCATCACACCCTTCATCGGAGAGACCTTCAGGAAAACATGATCGCCAACAGCGAACTCAAGTCGGCGACGACGCCTGTCAGCATAAGATTTCTGCCTGCTCTGTGCCGCTCTCATCCTGTCCCGAATCAGCTGTATCTTCTCGGTCGTCTCCTGTACAATCTGCGGCCCCAAAATACTGCTCTCCCTGAGCTCTGTCCAACATACTGGCGATCGACATCTCCTCCCATATAAAGCCTCGAAAGGTGCCATCTGAATCGTCTCCTGGAAGCTATTATTGTAGGAAAACTCGATCAAAGGCAAATGACGATCCCAGCTACCACCGAAATCTAAAACACAAGCTCTGAGCATGTCCTCAAGAGTCTGAATCGTACGCTCCGACTGACCGTCAGTCTGAGGATGAAAGGCTGTGCTAAAACTCAATCGGGTGCCCAAAGCTTCTTGTAGTTTCTGCCACAATCGGCTGGTAAACTGGGTGCCACGGTCAGACACGATGCAAGTCGGAACACCATGCAGTCGCACTATCTCATCAATATAAACCTGGGCGTACTGAGAAAATCCAAAAGTGGTCTTCACTGGCAGAAAGTGAGCCGCTTTCGTCAGTCGATCCACAATCACCCAAATAGAGTCATACCCTCGACTGGTCCTGGGTAGACCCACAACGAAGTCCATAGAGACCTGCTCCCACTTCCACTCAGGGATGGGCAAAGGCTGTAACTCGCCGGCTGGCCTCTGGTGCTCGGCCTTGACTTGCTGACAAGTCAGGCATCTCGACACAAAATCTGTAATATCCTTCTTCATCCCGTCCCACCAGTAAACCTCTCTCAAATCACGGTACATCTTGGTGGAACCTGGATGCACACTGTATACTGATCTATGTGCCTCCTCGAGTATATCACGCCTCAGTCCCTCTGAATCTGGCACACACAGTCGAGTCCCAAATCGAAGTATCCCCTGCTCATCAATCACGAACTCAGAAACTCTGCCCTGCCGAATCTGCTCAATAATCTCCAAGATACGGGCATCGCCGGACTGTGCCTCATGGATACGGTCAAGTAACTGTGGGCGTGCTCTGAAATGGGCCAGCTGTCCCCCTGTAGGAGTAAACTCGAACTGCACTCTGCTATCACATAAAACCTGCCAATCCGCCGTCGACTGCATCTGTACTGCACTCAAACAAGATAAGCTACCTCCGGGCCTCCTACTCAAAGCATCTGCCACCACATTCGCCTTGCCCGGATGGTATAGAATCTCGCAGTCATAATCTTTCACCAACTCCATCCAACGGCGCTGTCTCAGGTTTAGGTCTCGCTGCTGGAAAATATACTTCAAACTCTTGTGGTCAGTGAATATCTGGCACGACTCACCGTATAGGTAATGTCTCCAGATCTTGAGTGCAAATACCACTGCAGCCATCTCTAAATCATGGGTGGGGTAGTTCTGCTCGTGTTTCCTCAGCTGCCGAGAAGCATACGCGATAACTCTGTCGTGCTGCATCAACACACATCCCAGCCCCACTCTAGAAGCATCACAATATACCATGAACCCGCCTGATCCTGAAGGCAATGCTAACACTGGAGCAGTAGTCAGACGAGTCTTCAACTGCTGGAAGCTATCCTCACATGCCTGGGTCCAATCAAAAGGAACCCCCTTCCGGGTCAACCCGGTCAACGGTGCAGCAATGCGGGAGAAATCCTGGACAAAACGTCGATAATAGCCGGCCAGACCTAGAAAACTGCGGACCTCTGTGACTGATACCGGTCTAGGCCAACGCTGAACTGCCTCGATCTTCTTCGGGTCCACGCAAATACCATCTCTCGTCACCACATGACCCAAGAAGTCGACACTGTCTAACCAGAATGCGCACTTGGAAAATTTGGCGAACAGCTGATGCTCCCTCAAAGTCTGCAATGTGATACGTAAATGCTGCTCATGCTCCTCCCGGCTCCGAGAATAAACCAAAATGTCATCAATGAATACAATGATGAACTGATCGAGATACGGCCTGAATACGCGGTTCATCAAATCCATAAAAGCTGCCGGGGCATTGGTGAGTCCGAACGACATCACCAAGAACTCATAATGACCATAACGAGTACGGAAGGCAGTCTTCGGAATATCCTCCTTCCGAACCCGCAACTGGTGATAACCTGATCGTAAATCAACCTTCGAGAAAAACCCTGCACCCTGGAGCTGATCAAATAAGTCATCAATGCGGGGTAGGGGATACCTGTTCCGCACAGTAACTCGGTTCAGCTGACGATAATCAATGCATAAACGCATACTTCCGTCCTTCTTCTTAACAAACAGGACGGGAGCACCCCAAGGTGACACACTCGGTCGGATAAGCCCTTTGTCCAGCAAGTCCTGTAACTGATCCTTTAGCTCTCTCAGCTCCGCCGGGGCCATCCGATAAGGAGGTATAGAAATAGGCCCCGTGCCAGGGATCAAGTCAATACAGAACTCAATCTCGCGCTCTGGTGGCAGACCAGGCAGCTCGTCAGGGAATACATCAGGAAACTCTCTCACAACAGGGACCTGGTCCAACGGAACCTCTGTGGAGCTAGTATCACAAACATAGGCTAAGAATCCCTGACACCCTTTCCTTAAGAGCTGACCAGCGCGAAGAGAAGAAATCATGCTGGGAAGGGTAGCGCTACGATCTCCCTGAATAATAAGAACCGGCTCACCAGGAAAACTGAATCTGACTGCCTTTTCACGGCAGTCCACAGATGCATAACAGGTGGCTAGCCAGTCCATACCAAGAAGAACGTCAAAGTCAAGCATATCGAGGAGAATCAAATCTACTGAAGAATCTCTCTCCCCGATACGAACGGAACAAGATCGGTACACAATACGGGCAACAAAAGACTCGCCTACCGGGGTAATAACGACAAGCGGCTGATCTAACGGAGAAGACTCTCGGCCCAACCTCGGTGCGAAATACGTGGAAACATAGGAATGTGTGGAGCCTGGATCAAATAATACCCGTGCATCAAAAGAACATTCTGGCAGAGTACCTGTCACGACGGCATTGGATGCCTGTGCATCCTGAGGAGTCAATGCGAACACTCGGGCCTGTCCACCACTAATAGCTGGCTGTGCTCTGCCTCTACCTCGGCCTCTGCCTCTGCCTCTGTCGCCTCGTCCTCTCTGAACTGGACCGCCACGCCCACGGCCTCTGGAAGCATCTGGCTGGCGTGAAGCATCATCAGGAGTAGGAAGTAAAGCTCTCTGCGAAGGTGGTGAGGGTGGTAAAGCCACATGCGGGACTGTCGCCGCACCCGGACGCCCCATGGTACAGTCTCTGATACGGTGGTACTGACTCCCGCACCGAAAACATCCTGGAGACGACTGCTGGGTCTGTGGATATGAACCAAATAACTGACCTCGTCTCAATCCTCTGCCTCCGCCATCTCCCGGAAATAATCTATCACGATGTCTGCCCATCTGCCGCTGAGCTGGCGTATCAGTACGGATCCTCTTCGGCCCAGAAACGACCGGAGTCTCAGAAATACGCTCCTCCAAAAGTAAGGCTGCATCCATCGCGGCTGCGTATGTATCAAAGTGCTGGGTGCCGATGGCAAGGAATAGCTGTGTATCAAGCCCTCGTACAAACCTCTTTAGCCTCTTCTCTTCTGTGTCGACTAGGTACGGTGCATATCGAGACAACTGGGTAAACTGTATATCGTACTCCGACACGGTCATCCCAGGAGTCTTGCGCAAAGACTCAAAACTACGGGCTCGAGCATCTCGGACACTCTCCGGAAGAAAACGGGCAAGAAATGCAGCTGTAAACTCATCCCAGGTCATAGAAGGCAGACCTGCAGCTCGGCCTCTCTCTACTGAGTCGTACCATGTCTGGGCAAGACCCTCCAGACGAAAACTCGCAAACTCCACCAACCTATCCTCAGAACACCTCAACGAACGGCCAATCCGTGCCATCCTATCGAGAAATGTCTGTGGGTCCTCTGTCGCATCTGTACCGGTAAAAGCTGGGGGTCTCAATCTCATGAACTCCTGTAGTGAAACAGGAATAGTCTCCGTGGTAGCAGCAGGAGTGACCATCTGTGCAGCAGGTACGATCGTGGTCTGTGGGGTGGAAGGAACGTCTTCCGATCTCTGTGCCCGGCTGGACTCAACTAAAGATCCCATCATCTGCCGCAACTCTTGCATGCCGGCCTCTAATCTGGCAATACGGTCAGGATAAGGCGGATCAGTGGGACCCTGAGGGGTAGGAGTATCCTCCCGCTCGATCCTCGCCTCAGACAAGCCCGCTCGAATCTCATCCCTAGCGGCAGCCCGCTGAGCTCTCGTAGTCTTTGGCGGCATCGAAGCTAGAATAAGAAAAAGGACTGATAAGATCATTGCAATTGAATCAAGGAATGCAAGGAACCAAGAAAGGAAATACAAGCAATTATGTCCTAAGGTCACTTAGGCGGAGTACCGTATCGTAAGTATGCCGCGGATCATACCCACGCTACGCCACTCTGCTTAAGTCACCTACTCCATCTACCAAGGTCGTCCTACACTCAGAAAGATAAAACCTACGCTCTGATACCAACTTTGTCACGACCCGAAAGTACGGAACATGACTGGCACTTAGATTACGAGACGTCTGAAGGCGTACCGTAACCTAAGTCAGCCAAAGCCCAGAAATCTAACCCAAAAGCCAAAGAGAGTGAAGGAAAACCATAAATGAAAACGGTTTTGAAATCAATTAAGCCGCATAGAATCCAAAAAAGAACATCAAAAATTTCTGAAAATTTCGGCAGAGTTTCCCCTGTATTTTCTATCCCCAAAAATGGGTACAACAAGATAATACATATGAAATCAAAAAATGGCATCCCCAAGCGGGAGCTAGCTCTTCGACCAAGGCGGATCACAACCACATGCAATATAATAGTAATATCAAGAAAAGAGCAGAAGAAACCCAATATATCAGAAAACGCAACGCCGGCTCAAGCGAGCTCGACCCAAAAGAAACCACAAATATACATATCTCTCATTCTCATCACTAGGTCGCATATACAATATAAGTGGTAGATGGAGAATACTAGATACAATGATAAAGCAAAAAGGAATAAAGTATACTCGCAACCCACCTACGGGCGATGTCGCGAGTCTGAGCAAAATGAGCTGATGATAAGATAGCCCGCCGCTACAAAGATGACGGGTCCGACCTGCAAGAAACTGTGGCACAACGGGGGTGAGTTGCCAGCTCGTGAGTAAATATAACATCTAATAAGGCAATCGTAAGAATGCACGCAATGCGGAACAACATGTATGTCCATATGTGATATAATAACTCTAGTATGCATGCACATGTATGCAATATCTTTTCTAACTCTTTAAGTGTTTTAAATGTTAAAGTCACTGGATTCTTAACTTTTAGAAAACGAATGTCTGCATAATAACTAAATATCATCAAGAAATCCTCAGAAAACCCGTGTCAAGCATCGACACCAAATAGGAATCATATCTGTCTCAATGTCGGGCTCCGTCAGTCCGGATCGGCCCATATCATAAATCTCACGACAACGGTCGGTATCCTCCGGATATCCGCCGCGCCAGACATCACCGGTAGGTAGTCTTCCCCTGCCAGGCTCATCGTCTACAACTCGATCTTCTTGCCCCGGGGTACCATACCGGGCCCACCATGTACCCGAGACGGTTCATCCACTCCTCGAATCGGGTCTCGAAATCCAACAGAAAACATGAAAACTCATGGTGGACGACACATACATCACGAGAAAACCGCAACTTTGTTTTGAAAAAGATAAATATAAGGTTTTGTTAAATTCTTGCGGTTTTCCCCCAAAATCCAGAAATCGCAGCAAACTGAAATCCTCAAGAAATCATAATGTCCATATGTTATGTATGATAAGTGTCTATGATATCAATGTATATGATGTGAGAGTTTGGCTAGAAATCTATGTAAATATGATAGTAATGCGAGGTATATGCGTACGATACAATCTCAAATATCATGCATGAATGCAATGGCGTTACTAGCTAAACAGGTTTTTATAGTGCACGTGGCATGGCAAATACCAAAGGCGTGTGTGTCACATGAATAGTGCGCGTGCAATAGATGCCAATGGTAAGGTGTTCGTGTCCTACGAAATGATATCGCATATGTATATATGAATGTCATATGAATGTCCATGCAATCTAGTATAGGGTTAGCTGTAAGGGTATGCAATGTGCGTAAATGGATAAGCTAGCTAACAATATAATTATTGCATAAAGTAGAGTAATCCTAACTAGAGAGGGGGTGCCTCGCGCCATCCAGACGATTCCCCCGTAGATGAATATATCTACTCACCAGAAATCCCCGCTAATCTGATCCGGCCACCGCTTTGCCTTTTCGCGCCGTATCCGAAGTTTCCCCGACCGATCCTAGAATTGCATAACACAAAATATAAGGTTACAGATTTCTGAAATGATGCAACTCACACTATGAAAAGATCGACGCTTTCGAATTAATCACAACGTGCACTCGGTACGCGGAAAATGCACGAAAATCGCGAAAACCTTAACTAAAATCGCCGTTTCGGGGCAATCGTCAAAACTGCAACCTGACCAGACGAAACCCCACGTTCGCGCACTCTAATAATCCTATACAAAGCTAGTAATATTGCTATCCTAGCGAAATTTGAACGCATACTATTTTCCGAAAAAAATCTAGTAAGCGATTTTCAAACCAAATCGATATAAACGTTGAAATTTGTCGTTTTAGCGAGCATACCAATACACAATTAACCACTCCAATCACCTAGATAACCATCCCTAACATAATCCAAGCATTATGCTACAAACCCTAATTTCTAAAATTAAAACCTTCTCTTGATTTTTTCCAAATCAACATTTACTACTAAACTAGTATTTAGAATTGAGATTCTAGCACAATTAAACCACTCTAATTAATTGGATAACCAAACCCCAACTTTAATACATCAACCATGCATCAAACCCTAATCCACAATCAAATCCCTTTCTTGAATTTCATGAACAAGCAATTTCTATTAAATTGATACTTCAAAATTCTATTTTAGCACCTTTAAACTACAATTTGACAAAGAGATTAGAATTTTCACCTCACAAGCTTGAACCCTAACTTGATCAAGTCTTCAAGAAGCCTCCTTTCATCATGTTTTGAACTAATATGGGTTGAAGAGAGAATGGATTAGGTTTTTGGTTTGAATGGAGATGGAAATTTGTTGATTTTTATGAATTTTTGCTATGAATTTGAAGCAAGAATGAAGTGAAGAAATGGGGAGAGCTGCTGTTGAGGCTCGGCCAGCAGTAGGAGGAGGGGGTTTGTGGAAAATTTGGAGAAGTTTCTAGGCCTAAAACACCCCCATGTTCTCATTTAATGCATTTCAAATCAACTTTTTACAAGAAAACCCCTTTTTAAGCCATTTTTTTCATAATTTTCCCACTAAAAATCTAAAAGTTTGCAAGACATGTTATAATTTTATTAACACCATATTTTAGCTTATAAAGACTCCTAATTAAGAAATTTACCTAATTAAATTTGTATTTATCCCTAATTAAATATATTTAAAAAGGCTTAAAATAATAAAAAAAAAATTAATTACGAAAAAAAATTTATTTAACTAGAAAATTATAAATGACATTTTAGTGACAAAATTATAGTAATATCTTATCTAAATTTTGTATAATTAGGTCTACAAAGAAAAATACCTATTTTGACTTTTTACGGAAACAGCCGAAAATTTTGCCGATTACCGAAAAACTGCCTAAACGATTTTCGAAGGGTTACAGTCAGCCTCTTGAAGACTGATGTCCATTGAGAAGCGGTACCCAACCGGTCAAAAACAGAATTCTGAGCTGGGACAGGAACCATAGTGGGAGCTGGAACAGCCAATCTTGTAAAAACTGACCCTTTGGTAGAGGAAACTGCCTTGACGACTTCAGGGGTAGGGATAGCTATCTTCTTCGGAACAACCTTCTCCGAGATTGCAGGCTTCATCACGGGCCCACATGGACTTTTGCCCAATCCGGCGAAGACCGAGGAGCTGGAACTGGACGGCCCATTGAGAGGGGCCGTGGTAGTAGCAAGCCGATCGAAGACCGACTTCTTGGGAGCTTCCGGTGCTGGCATAGGAACGGTGAAGTTCGCCGGCGGGAGCATGGTCCCGAAAAACAACCCTGTGGTGGTTTGAGTAACCTGTTCCACGGGCATCGTGAACAGGGAAGCAGCTTGGGGCCCGTAGGCTATGCCCCCAGTTGAGGCAGGACGTGAGTTGCAGTGGCATGCGGAACACTTTGAGCAGGTGAAAGCCATTGATCCTTTGCTTTCTGTACCAAGAAAAACACCAAATCTTAGTACCTCGAAACCCAAGGGAAACCATTAGCAAACCGCGATTGGTTCGCGAACACGACACACGAAGTGTGGAGTGGAAAGAGGATGAGGTCCCACCGGGCGTGCCAAAATCTGTTCCCCTCCGAACGGCGGCCAAGACATGGACTGTCTCGCCTGAGGTTCGGGGCAGATGCTAATTAGTGCTATCCGTCCACCTCTCCGAAAATGCCAAGTTGATTTATGGCACTGTGTATCGGAGGTTTAGACGGATGCGACCGATGTAGCAGACTTCGTCAGATTCCCCCTCGCTTGAGAGGTTTTTGATTGTGGGGACGCTCTTCCTTGCAGGCGCAAACCCTGCAGTTAATTACGCTACTCCTTCGCGGTAACAACATTCTCCTTCTCCAGAATTTCACTTCGTGTCATGGGTGTATGTTTTGTTTGTGATTGCCCGTGGATTGTATACGGAGACCAATTTATGTCGTCGCCCGTAGGACGTGGATTAGTCCAAATCCGTGTTTTCTTAGATTTGGGTTTAAGGTTTTGGTTTGAGGATACGTTAGCCATATTTGAGGCTAAGATCAACTCAAACGTTTGTTAAGAATACGTTAGTCTAATTTGAGACTAAGATCAACTTAACAGGATCGTTTAGATCCGACAAAAGAGCATTTGGGGCTCTATTGTTCCAGTTTAGGGACATAGTGGTCCATTTAATGTGTGGCCATCAGGACCCGTCACCTCCCTGACGACGTTGAAGGATTACAACGACAGATGTCAGAGGAGTTCAGAGATGTACCCTTGAACCAAAGTTGATTAGGAGATTTATAGTCCGATTTGGGACTAAACTCTGTTTGAAGGTTTAAGAATATGTTAGCCATATTTGAGGGTAAGATCAACTCAAACGTTTGTTAAGGATACGTTAGTCCAGTTTGGGACTAAGATCGACTTAACGGGATCGTTTAGATCCAACAAAAGAGCAATTGGCTCTATTATTCCAGTTTAGGGATATAGTGGTCCATTGCATGTATGGTCGTCGAGACCCGTCACCTCTCTGACGACGTTGAAGGATTACAACAACAGGTGTCAGAGGAGTTCAGAGATGTACTCTTGAACCAAGGTTGATTGGGGGATTTATAGTCCAATTTGGGACTAAAGCCTGTTTGAAGGTTTAAGGATACGTTAGCCATATTTGAGGCTAAGATCAACTTAAACGGGATCGTTTAGATCCGACAAAAGAGCATTTAGGGGCTCTATTGTTCCAGTTTAGGGACATGGTGGTCCATTGCCAGTTTAGGGACATGGTGGTCCATTGCCAGTTTAGGGACACGGTTCCCGTTTGGGGACAAATGTTAGTTTAAGGACGCATTAGTCCATGAGTTTAAGGACCCCACAGTCTGTATTAATGTATGATTGTCGGGACCCGTCACCTCTCTGACGACGTTGAAGGATTACAACGACAGATGTCAGAGGAGTTCGGAGATGTACCCTTGAACCAATGAGTTGGTTGAAAGAGCAGATGTGCTCAGTTCAAGATGATTTGAGGACTTATGGCTAGTTTGGGCTAAGTCCAATTATGTTTGAAAAATTGTCCGTTTGGGCCATTAGACATTTGTCTGGGTTCAGCCCCTCGTCATTCAGCAGTGTAAAACAGAGGTTTGGGGGCTCTGACAACATTTTGTCTTTGATTTCCTCAATTTTGAGATTCATTTGGAGGAGGGACTTTTGCCTCTGGAAAATTAGCCAATTTGGCTAAAAGTAATGTTAAACACTAAAGAACAACAGTGTTAAACACTGGAGGTAGAACTCTCAAATTAGTGTTAAACACTAAAAGACACTCAGTGTTAAACACTGGAAATATAATCTTCAATTTAGTGTTAAACACTAGAAACAATCAGTGTTAAACACTGGAAATATAATCCCTAAATTAGTGTTAAACACTAAAGAAAGAGGGGTCACGTGTGGACACGTGAGAGCGCCCAAAAGTGGGACCAGATCCCTTTTCTTCGTTCTGCAATTAAGTGATAAACACTTCTTCATCTTTTGAGCATCACGTGTTGACACATGACGGTGATTTATGCGCTGACTGATAAAGCGTTTGCTAAGGGGTCACATGGAATCACGTGAGAGCGCCCAAAGCTTTCATTTCCTTTGATCTTTCTTTCTGTGTTTTGGGAGTCACGTGGGAGCATGTGATGGCATCAAAAAGTGGGGTCGGATCCCCTTTATTTTGTTCTGCAAACAAGTGTTAAACACTTTTAATCTTCATAGCCATCACGTGTGGGCACGTGATGTATAATCGTGCCCTGATTTATTAGAACATTTATTAGGGGTCACGTGGTAACACGTGAGAGCGCCCAGAATTGTTTCTGCCTTTGCTTTTGTTCCATATATAATGAGGGTCACGTGGGAACACGTGAGGCATTGCCTCAAAGCTTTCCTCTTCTCATTTTTGGGGATCTGTTCAGGGGTCACGTGGGTCACGTGACCTTAGTCTTTTCATGCATAGAGATCTTTTAAGTCTCCTTATCTTTAAGAATTAAATTCTTATTTAGAGTAAAACCCTAATTTTTGTTTTGGAGGAATTAAATTCCTATTGTGAAAGAATTAAATTCTTATTTAGGGTAAAACCCTAATTATGATTCTGTAGGAATTAAATTCCAATTAGTTTGGGAGAATTAAATTCCCATAGAGGGTTAAACCATAGTTCTGTCCATGTTTGAAGGAATTAAATTCCTATAACATAGGGTTAAACCCTAATTTTATCCCAAAATAATTAAATTTCTATAATTTTGTGAGAATTGAATTCTCAAAACTTAATTCCTCCCCTATGTTTTGGATCTGCATGGCAGGATCTCAACCCAATGAGAATTAAATTCTCAATTCATGGGGAGATGTGCACTTTGCAGATCCTCCACCAGAGAAAGAACTAAGTTCTTCTCTTTATCTAAGAGTTAAACTCTTTTTTAAGAATTAAATTATCTTTTTAAGCCTCTCTTTTCTCACCCAGGGTTTTCTTTGTTGAGAATTAAATTTTCCTTTCTTTTCTTCCCTCTTGAGAATTAAATTCTCATCTCTCTGTTTTTATCTCCAGAAAGGTCTATCCCTCCTCTTCTCTCCTTGGCTCCTATTTATAGGAGAAGGAAGAGAATCAATTTGTTTAGCAAATATCTCATTGAAAGATTTGATTTGATTTTATAATTAATATGATCGTTTAGATCATTCAGTGAATTTTATTCACCGTTGGATTTTAAATCCAAAAGATATTCTGTTTGTTATTTCCGTGAGATTTTGGGAAATCTTTCCTTGTCTAGGATTTTTTCATAAATTGGTGATATTTAATCACCCTTAGATCTTTAATCCAACGGTTCCCATAATCATTTTCCATTTGGAAAGATTTAGAGAAATTTAGAATTTTAATTCTATTTCGAAAGATTTTTGAGAAATTTAGAATTTTAATTCTATTAAACTGTAAGGCTTTCAAAGCCTGTCACGTGCTGGCACGTGACCCTTGGTCACGTGTGAGCACATGACCCCCAAATTGGTTCCTTTAACAGCCGCTTGTTCATATTGTTGTTTTAGCCATCACGTGTCAACACGTGACCATTGGTCACGTGTAAGCACGTGACACCTCATTGAGATAACTTCTGAATTTTAATAAGGGAACAGATTTTAGAATTTAATTTTATTCATTATTTTAGAGGCCTTAAGAGCCCATCACGTGTCTGCATGTGACCCATGGTCACGTGTGAGCACGTGATGCCCTGTTGGGGTCTTTTTTGAGTTTTTATTATATTTTTTAACTCCTCCAGCGGGTTCTTAAAAGTCCATCACGTGTGGACACGTAATTCCTCATAACTTTTGATCCCGGATGAATTACGAGGCCCATAATATATCAAATCGAAGGGTTTTTCGAGCTGCTTTCGATACCATCAGAATTTAACTTTTTCTCCTTCAGGAGTTTATCAAAAAATAGGCCGGAAGATACTGGTTCGCATTTTCATAAGTGTATCACTGCCATTTGATACCTTGGGCTCTTTTGCGCAGAAATTTTTGGCGGGAACAAAGGGCATCCAAAATGCTTAACTGTGAGGATATCTTTCTCAAGTGTGCCAGGACGTTGTAATCCACTTTGCTTTTCTTAGGCGGGTCTTTGGCTGCGAGCTCTTCGACGACTCGATCATCAAGGGCGATATCCTCATGGACTTTTTCCTTCCCCTTATCTTTTTTGTTTGATCCCTTATTTGTGAGTCCGAGATTGTTTTCAGGCAACGTACGGTTACGCAGCTGAATATTTTCACAGTTCTTTATCTCTTTTTCTTTTCCTGAGGTGGATTCCTTGAAGAGAGGGTCGAGAGCTATTTCTTCGTCAGAATAGCTTCCGAAGGTGAGAACGTGAGATACCCTGGTATCAACCATGTGACAGTTGCCGGAAGTTCCTTTATGCTCGTATGTCATACTTCTCTGCTCCCGACGAGTTTTGCGCTTCATCCGCTTGAAATGTTGTCGGTAGGCGACATATCCCTGCCACCATTTTTTAAAGGCCATGCATTCTTCGGTGGGATATGCAATCCTCTGATGGTATAAGCAGTAGTTAGGATTTACATACGCTTCATCAAGGTGGATACTGCTAGGATTATTTCTTTTAAAAGATAGCAGCTTCATGCCCATTGACAAGGCTTTAGCGAACCGTTTCCTTGTCTTAAACCTGCTTTTGTCTCCCGCAGGAATGCTTCGATCCGGCCGGAGTGCTTCGTGACTGATCTTCGCTGCAGTCTCTTCGCCCTGACGCCGATGCTTGGCTCTTTCGTATATGACCATTTCACGTTCTTGATCAGCTTTGCTCTTATGACGAGCTTCGTTCAGTAGCATGCCAATCAGCTCGTCTGACGGTTCGGAGGATTTTGGCATCGATTCTGCCCCCAGCTCCTCCATGTGAGCTTCTTCGTCGTTTATTGACGAATGAGAAATCATGTGACAACTTACCACATAATGCTCGTATTCTCCTGATGAGTCGTCCCCGTCATCATCGTCGTTACCTCCGCCCTCAAGGATATGGTTGAGAAATTCTTGGAGTGTGACTGAGGTTCACGCCTTCTGATTGTATTTCTCCAGTGCGTCAATATGTTTTTGCAGGTCTGTGCGCTTTTCATCAGGCTATGTAGAATTTTTGGTTTTCTTCTTTTTCTTTAAAGATTTTGATGACTGGGCTTGGGTATTTTGCTCATCGCTACTAACCTTCAGTGTCGGGCACGGCTTCAGCGTTCCCTCAATGATCTCAGGCTCTAGCGGGTTTTTCCACCTGATCGCCGGGCATGCTTGAAGATCCTTCAGCATTCTTTTCATTTTGGCTGAAAGAACGACTTCCCATGGAGCTTCTATAAATGGGCATGATGCCCCCGGCGTGTCCACCCTTTTAGGAGCGTGCGGCTATGGCGGGCTAACCTTCCAGTTCTCAGACAGCACGAACTTGCCTTGTTGGTACTGTTCTTCAACCCAATTTTTGAAGACGGAGCAATTTTCGATTGGATGGCCTACTATTCTGTGGTAGGGACATTAATTGGGATTGTTGACGTTGCCAGGCTACAGTGGGCATCTCGGATCCGGCAGAGTGATAAGCCTGTTGCGCACCACTAGTTCGAACAGTTTTCTTGTTTTATCCCGAGGGAACGAGTAAGGACGTCTTAGATTTTCATTGAAGGATCGTTGTCTATCGTTTTGGCGAGCAGCTGGTTTTGGATCACTCGACTGTTGCTGAGCGTTGGCGATGAAGGTCGCTTTCCCTTTGCCTTTTTCATTCCGAGGATCCGTTTTCAAAGAGGACGGTCTATGGCCTATCTAGTCCACTTAGGCTAGCTTATCTATCAAGGCCTGGAAGGTGATCGGCTTGAAGAACATCATGAATTGGGATATAGTCGTCTGCAAATCGAGGGTTCCCACAAACATGCCCACTGCAGGAGCTTCTTCTATGCGTTGTTCACATTTCGACCATAGGTTCCGCCACCGAATTGCATACTGAACCCATGTCTCTCCCGGCTTTACCCTGGCGTTGATCAACGCCGTGATTGGGGTGCGTTCGCTAGCGCTTGTGAAACGTTGGGTGAATAACAGCTTTATTTCCGTAAACGTTTTGACGGAGTCATTCGAAAGCTCCGAGTACCATTCAAAGGCCGTCTCTACCAAGCTGCCGACGAACTGGTGAAGTAGCAAATTGTCATCACCTTCGGAATTGCTGCAGATAACCCTGAACTGAGCGACATGCTAATGGGGGTTGCATGTCCCTTTATACACATGGAATTTAGGGATTGTGTATCCCGGCAGGTACTTAATCTGATCGTACCAGCTTGGATAGGGTCGCCCAGTTCTGACGACTTGGTCAGCGGCTTCGTTTGCTTGATGATCTCGTATTTGTTGAGCAATATAATCATCAAGCGCAGCTTTCAAGATCGTCTCCTCCCTGGCGGCTGATAGAGCCGGAAGAGGGTTTGATGTCTCCCCTCTGTCATCTTCAATGATTATTGGGGGATCTTCGGCTGGAGGGTCCGGCTGGATCATCATCCCCACCATGTCTTGGAACAGGAGCGCCATTTGTTTTATGTTAGCCGCTTGTTCCGCGGTCTCTTTATATTTCTTTTTAAGCATTCTTCGGAGGAACTCGGTGTAGGTTTCCTGTTCATGGCGTTGATTCAACGATGCCTCCAGGCTTTCCTTCTGCCCAGTAAGTGCGGCCATCTTTGTTAGCATCTCCTGGAGTTTCTGTTGTTGCTCCTGAGCCTTTGTTACTAATCGCGTAAGTGGTTGATGAACCCCAGAAGCACGGCTCTCTTCTTTCTGAAAGCCATGTAAATGGTGTGTACTACCATGCCCCCAGACTTGGGGTGTTTGGGTTCAGTGCCCTTAAGGTTTGTCGCAGGCACGGAGATCTTCTCCGGCCTTCTCCTTTCATGGGCGGTCGACATTGAGGGGGCTGTTGCACTAGGCACCCATACAGACGATACCTTCCGTGGTATGGTGGTGAGATGGTCCTCCTCTTGCCGAACCTTCATCTTATTTGGTTGGCGGGAGTAGTCTTCGTCGATTACAGAGTCTTAGACTCTTCGCCAGACCCTGTGAATTTTGGAGAACAGCCGCTGAGGGAGCTGATCCGGTTTTGCCTTCGGAATGTTCTCTACAGGTGGAGGAGATCTTTTTAACACGGCTGTTGGAGAGTTCTTGCGCACCCTCCTGAGCGGCTCAAAGCTGTTCCCAGTTGGAGCTGGTGGGGTAACTCCAGAGGGGGGACTGCCCCTATCTTTCCTCACTCGGTACCAGCGGCGACGTCGAGCATGTCGTGCGGCCGGGACCACCTCTTTCATTGGATTAGCTTCTTCATGCCCCCTGCTTTGATTAGTGGTTGTTGTCGGCGTTAGTCTTTCGAAGACTGACGTCCGCTGGGAAGGAAAGGACAATCTTGCAAAGGCCGACTTTCGGGTAAAGGAAGCAGTTTGAGCGACTCCACCTGCAGCAGGAGTTGGGGTGGCCTTCTCCAGTGTTACGAGCCTCTTCGTGGGCCCACTTGAGTAGTGTCCTAGTCTGTCGAAAACTGAGGCATTGAAGTTGGAAAACCCGTTGAGAGGGGTCGCGGTAGTTGCAAGCCGATCAAAGACCGGCTTCTTTGGAGCTTCTTTTGATAGCATCGGGATGCTGAAGCTTGTTGGCAGGATCATAGTCCCGAAGAACAACCCAATGGTGGCCTGTGTCAACTGTTCCACCGGCATTGCGAAAATGGAGGCCGCTTAGGGCCCGTAGGTTACTTTTCCAGATAGGGTGGAGCGGGAGTTGTTGTTGCAGGTGCATTTGGAAGCTATTGATCTTCTATTCTCTTGACAGGAGAAAAAATGCCAAATCTTAGTAGTTCGAATCCAAGGGCAACCATATTAAACCGTGATTTATTCGCGAACACGACACACGAAGTATGGAGTGGAAAGAGGAAAAGGTCCCACCAGGCGTGCCAAAATCTGTTTACCGCCGAATTCTCCCGAGATCAAATTTGGGGGCATATGTTATTGGGTCTATCTATCCATCTCTCCAAAGATGCCAAGTTGATTTATGGCACCGTGTATCGGAAGTTTGGAAGGATACGGCCGTTGTAGCAAATTTCGTCAGATTCTCCCTCATTTACGAGGGGTTTTTAATTGTGGGGACGCTCTTCCCTGCAGGTGCAAACCCCTACAGTTAATTACGTTACCGCGTAGCGATAACCACTTTCTCCTGCTTCAGATGTTCACTTCGTGTCGTGTGTGTTTATTTTATTTTTGGTTGCCCGTGGATTGTATACGGAGACTAATTTATGTCGTCGTCCGTAGGGCGTGGATTAGTCCAAATCCGTATAATCTTAGATTTGGGGATTTGGTTTGATTTAAGGATCATTAACCTTGTTTTAGGTTAAGATCAACTTAAATATTTGTTAAGGATAAGTTAGTCTAATTTTAGACTAAGATCTACTTAACGGGGGTTTTCGGGTCATTTAGATCAAACAAAAGAGCGTTTGGACTCTATTGTTTTAGTTTAAGGATGTTACGGTCCGTAGTTAGTTTAAGAACGTTACGGTCCATTGTTAATTTAAGGACGTTGCGGTCCGAAGTGTAAGGACATCATAGTCCGTAGGGTTTGGTTTAAGGACATCATAATCCGTAGGGTTTAAGGACATCATAGTCCGTGGGGTTTAAAGACATCATAGTCTATGAGTTTAAGAACATCATAGTCCATGAGGTTTGGTTTAAGGACATCATAGTCCGTAGGGTTTTTGGTTGTCAAGACCTGCCACCTCTCTGAAAACGTTGAAAAATTACAACGATATATATCCGAGGTGTGAAGAGATGTACCCTTGAACCGGTAAAAGTTCATCAAGAAATTTGGTGGTCTCATTTGAGACTAAGCCTAAAGAAGGGCATATAGGCTCGGTTAATTAAGAGTTTGGCCAATCTTGGGCCCGACCCACTTGATTTTTTATTTAGGCTTGATCCCCTTTCTGCATCATCAATGCTGAGCATTGATATGGGCTCTGACACCCTTTATTCTTTTTTTATAGATGATAGTGCTCACGTGTGTAGCAGGTGGAGCGCTTGGTGCTGAGCACCAGGCGCTGAGTGCTAAGCACTTTTTATTAAGCAGCGTCACATGAGGAGCACATGGAGCGCTTGGCGCTGAGCGTCAGATTTTAAGTGCTAAGCGCTCCTTATTGAATAGCGCCCACGTGAGGGGCACGTCGAGCGCTCGGCGATGAGCGTCAGGCACTGAATTTTTGTTGTGATCAGTTCAGTTCTTCTGAGAATTAAATTCTCGTTTGTGAGAGACTTTATCTCATAGATCTAAGATCTAGGAAAAGAACCGAGTTCTTCTTTTATGAGGATATGCTATGATCTCTTTTATTTTTCTTTATCTTGAAGAGAGGTAGTTTTTCGCCTTGAATTCTGAAGTTTATGGGGGGTTCTTCTGTACAAGACTTGAAGTCTTGGGTCCTTTATATATGGAAGGCTGATTTTTTGATTTAGTCGAGAAAATCTTTCATTGAAAGATTTCTAATTGATTTGAGGATTTTATCCATCGTTGGATCTTTGATCCTAGACCTTCTGTTTTACAGAAAAATTTTCTCTTGTTTTTAATAAAATTGGGAAAATATTTTCCCATACAGAGCTTATTCTGTATCTTGGTGATTTTTTTAATCACCGTTGGATCTTTGATCCAACGGTGCTCTGTTTTACAGAGAGCAATTTTTCCTGTTTAGGAAGTGTCACGCCCCGCTTCCCAGAGTGCGCTAAGATTGGCACGTGACAGAGCCAACCATGCTACCTGTGGATAGGAAATATCCCTCCACAGTCACATTACAGCTGTAGAGATATCAAGAACAGTAATAAACTATCTAATACATGTCCATAAGCCAGAATAAACGAGTCATGAAATAAAATAATGCGGAAGCAAAAGATTCAAGTACAATAATCTGGAATGTACGTCCCATAATACGGGCTCACATCAGGAATAAAATACTGAAAGAAAAACTGAACTAAACTAATAACATGTCTTCACTATTCAGCCTGTTGATCAAAATACTCTTGGACTGCCTGTGACAAGGATAATGGATCTGGGCCATGCAAAACCCAGATGTCAGTGCGTCATAATATCAATAATTCTAAGCAAGCAGGATGTAATGAAGTATGCAGGTATGAAGTACAAACAGTAACGGTTATCAGGAAATAAACAGTAACATGAATAAAGATCAGTGAACAGGATGTAAACAGGTGAAGTGCAGTGAGTAGTCTAAACTGTGCTATAAGGTTATATACTCTAAAGTCTTTGAAATCAATTAATGTAATCCTCAGTATAACCTATCGGTCTATGCCCCGTTCATGCCCCACGGGACCACGGTAAAAGGATGTAATAGACTGTGAGTCTATGTCCCGTTCATACCCCACGGGACCACGGTAAAAAGATAATAGCCCTTTGAGTTACGTTCGGCTACATTCTTGATTTCCCCATACCCCCAAGTTATGTGTTCAAGTCAGGTATTGATAAATCTGGAGTTAATGCCAACACAGGATCAAGTAGGTAAAGGTCTGTCTAAATAGACAACAGGATATGTCCGTAGGGACAACAGGTCAAGATTGTCGGATTAGTAATAAGGTCAGGTATCAAGTTAAACTGTGGTACATCAGGTCATGTCAGGTAGTGCACATGTATCCAGTGGGTGCTCATAATCAATTGTAGTAAGCATGTGTGCATAAAATCAAGTATGGAGTACTAATAGAACAATAAAATGAAATAATATATGCAAATAGATCTAAAATCAATTATATGGATGCACAATTATTAATTAGGGTTACATACGGATGTGATATAACAGTAAAATGATAAACTGGTTAAAACATGATGTACAATTAAACAATATGATCTGTTATATTCAATTAGATGCATTATACTATAGTATAATATGTGACAAGATAGGTTTGCATATGCTAGATGTAAAATAACACGTACGGATGTATACGGATGTCGGAAAAACTGTAAAAGTAAACATGGGTTGCATAATTTGAAATACCAGTATTATATTTATTAAAATAGTTGTATATAAAGTAAGGTGGTATGTAGCAAGATAAACTTGCACGCCCTAGATGTAAAATGTATTATACGGATGTAAACGGACATCGAAAATGATAAAACATGAAAAGTGACAATGTGGTTTGTATGAATAATCAATATGGGGTAATATAATTTAAATAGGCATAAAATGTAGTATTATAGCATGTAGAAAGGTTAACTTGCCTAGACGGATCAAAAAATTGATATGTATGGTACGTCCCACGTCGGCGAAATGTCGCGACGCACATATGGCATACGGAACGGGTCCAAATAACGCACGAGGGTGATCACGCGGGTAAGGTACGTTGTTTGGATCGTCGGCGTCAATCCCGGCTCCGGCGAACTACGGAAACGTAGAATTCAAGAGTTAAAGAAAGAAAGAAAAGAAAGAATGAAAGAAGGAAGGAAGAAGAAGAAGAGAGGGAAGAGGCTTACTGGACTGTGGTTGCAGAGAGGAGGTGATGGTGTCAACGGCGGTGAACGGAGCTCTGGTGAAGAGGGTTGGTTGTTAGGGTTTCGGTTAGGGTTTGGGGTTGGTTTTGTGTTCTGGGTTTCTTGATGCAGAGTGTGTGCAGGGGTCTGGTGAAGGAGAAGAGAACAGAGGAGAGGGAGAGAAGAGGTGGAAGAAGGAGATGGTGACGAGATGAGGTGGTCGGTGGCGATGAGGTGGTGGTGCTGGGATTAAAGGGTTCTCGGGGTTTCTTTGGGTGCAGGGGTATGTGCAGGGTGCTTGGGAGAATGAAGGAGGTTGGTGGAGGAGAAAGAGATGAGAAGCTTGGTGAGGCAGAGGGAGTCTAGAGTTAGGGTATGAGAGATGGGAGTTGTGGTGATGATGATTGAAGGTGCTCGGGGTTATAAAGGTGGATGAAGACGAGATATGGGGGAATTAGTTGAGGGAGGTAAGCGTAGCGCTCAGGAGGTGACGAGATTGCTGATAACCGTGAGAGGAGAGAGAAAGAAGCACAAGAGGAGAGAGATAGAGAGTTAGCGAGAGGAGAGAGAGGAGGAGGAGGAGAAAGAAAATTGGCAGTTAGTGTGGGGGAGAGAGTGACTGCGAGTGAGGGATCTGCGCTAGGAGAGAGAAAGAGAGGAGAGGCTGTGGTGGTGGGGCCACAAACAGAGAAAGAAAGAGAGTGTGTGTGTGTGTCTGTTATAATTGTTTTGATTTTTTATTTTAAAAAAATATTTTCAGTTAAGGAATTTTAACTGTTAACAAAATTTAAATATTAAATAATTTGAATTTTGGCGGAATACAAAAATATTCCAAAACACGTCCGGGTCGGGTCTAAAATTTCAAATTTAAAATATAAAAAATATATGCGACGTCCAAATTTCAAAATGAATGCTCAGGTAACGAAAATGTATACCCCCAAGAACGGATGCATATACGTGCGTGTAGCCATCCAAATACGTCCGTTTACTGAACGGGACTAGAACAACATGTGCGGATGCTACCACGGGTTTAGGGGTATCATGCAGGCCCTGTTATGAAATTTTAAATTATTTTATATGACTTAAAATGTTATATGGTAAAAGATGCAATACCTGATAAAATGCCAGCATGCAGTATTCATGAAAATGCACGTGTCTATGTAACAAGTCAGAATAATTCATAAATATGAATCAAACAAGTTTCAAGCAAGCGGGTCGGGTCGAATGCAATATAAAATGTAAAATACCATTCGCACCCAAACAAGATAAATCAAGAAAATACCATAAATAAGGAAATACGGGAACTGGAATTGGTATAAATGAACTAGGGTGTTACAGGAAGATTCGAAGAATATTTGCTCAACAGAATTTGATTCTGTAACTTGATGATTTTATCATCTTCATTGGATCTTTGATATAATGGTGGAGAACTTTTAGTTCTGGCGCTTAGCGCTCTCGTGCTTTGCACGTGAGGCGCTACCTCAGAGTCTTTGAATCTTGGCATTTGGCACTCTCGTGCTTTGCACGTGAGGCGCTGCCTCAGAGTCTTTGACTCTTGGTGCGTAGCACTGTCGTGCTTTGAACGTGATGCGCTGTCTCGGTTCAAATTTTGAAAAGAGCTTTGGTCTCTTTTTGGGGGGAAACAGGAAGGCCGACAAGCAAACTCATTCGGATCCCTGCTGAGCCTATCTGTGACAATCTCTGTACATTCAGATATCTTCTTCTGAGAGTATCACATACCGAATCTAGGGGTGATAAATGTCAGACCCTAGTAACCCGATAATTCGTGTTGATGCGGCTCATGACCAATCCGGAAAACTACTGATCAACCTATCAGTAAATCCTAATTACCTTGGCCAAGGTCTTATGGTCCTGACCAATCGAACACAGTGTGATATCGACTCCCTATACCAGGAGAGACGAATCCCCAACAATCGCTCACTGCCTCCATGTTGCTCAGTACTGTACCCAACCAAAACCTGTTTGCACGACTCAGTAGAGCCGTGGTAGGATAGTGATCAAAGCACAGTAGGAACTCATATGAGACAAATGATGATCTCAGGTCTATAAACTAACCTGCACTCATGTCGCCTGAGAACTTCCATCTGACGATAGGTATAGTACCATCTAGAAGTTCTCGGCAAGTCTGTCCAGTGTACTCACACCCAGTGAGCACCTGTATATGATCTTAGGTGTGAAAGGCCAATGGTTGCGGGACCATACCATCGCCCCCCCCCCCCCCGTCGGGGTCTAGAAACGTTTACACTAGTCTACTCCGAAATATCGACGCCCAGTCTTGATACTCCCACGACTAGGGACTATTTAAGGATGTGCTTACCGACTACCCAGCTCCTATAAGTCTGATCGCCATTATAACGCAGGTAGTCTAACAATAATCTTACGGGCTTTATCATTATGTATGAATGATACGCAATAGCAAGTAAAATATATGCACATGTTAAGATAAAGACAAACCAAATAGCATACTATCATATCGAGCAAGACTGTCCTGTACATAGATATGTCCAAGTATCCACATGTATATATTTACAATAATGGCATCTAGGGCATACATATCCAACAATCTCCTACTTGCACTAAGCCCATATATTTTGGCGTATTGAGTACCTAACGTCTGCACTAGGGCCAGTTGTTGGCGTATCGAATACCTAACATCTCAATAAGTCTTTCGAACTGTGTTTGAGGAAGGGCATTGGTGAATAGATCTGCCGTGTTGTCTTTTGAGTCCACCCTCCGCACCTCAATCTCCCGTCGATCAATGATCTTCCTGATCAGGTGATACCGCCTCAAGATGTGCATGGATTTCTGATGGGACCGTAGTTCTTTCGCTAAAACCATAGCTCCATTGTTGTCGCAATACAAATGTATTGGGTTAACAATGGATGGAACCACCTGAAGTTCAGTAATGAACTTCTTACTCCAGACGGCTTCTTTTGCGGTATCGTTGGCAACAATGTATTCAGCCTCCATCGTCAAGTCTGTGACGGTGTCCTGTTTGGAACTCTTCCAACAGACCGCCCCTCCGTTGAGAGTAAACACAAAACCCGAGATAGACTTACTGTCATCCTTCTCATTCTGGAAGCTTGAATCGGTAAAAGACTCCACCTAGAGATTCCTATTACCGAATACCAGAAACAGTTCTTTAGTCCTTCTCAGTTACTTAAGAATGTTCTTCACTGTAGTCCAGTAGTTCTCACCTGGGTTAGACTGATACCAGCTCACCATGCTAACTGCGTAAGCTACATCTGGCTGGTATATAGTATCGCATACATTATAGATCCTACCGCCGAAGCATAGGATATAGTTCTCATGCGAACCCTCTCCTCATCAGTCTTGGGAGATATCTTTTTGGAGAGGGTGATTCCATACAATGCGGGTATGTTACCGCGCTTAGAATCTTCCATACTAAATCTCTTTAGTACGATCTCTATGTACCTGGACTGCGAAAGTCCCAATAATCACTTAGATCTATCTCTGTAGAACTTAATCCCCAGAATGTACGAGACATCACCTAGGTCCTTCATGGAGAACCTTTGTGGCAAGAATAGCTTGATCGATTGTAGTATAGGAATATCAATTCCTATCAAAAGAATATCGTCCATGTACAAGAATAGGAATATGACAGTTCGTCCTACAATCTTCTTATATATATAAGGCTCATCTTTATTCTTGATGAAGTCAAATCCCTTGACTGTTTCATCAAAACAGATGTTCCAGCTCCATGATACCTGTTTTAATCCATAAATGGATTTAAGCAACTTGCACACCTTCCCGCTACTCCCACTGTCTCAAAAACCTTCCAACTGATTCATATAAACACACTCTTCCAAACATCCATTTGGAAAAGTCGTTTTTATGTCTATCTGCCAGATCTCATAGTCACGGAAGGCAGCAATGGTAAGTAGAATCTGAATGGATTTAAGCATAGCCACTGGAGAAAAGGTTTCTTCATAGTCCGCTTAATGAAAACCTTTTGCAACAAGTCTAGCCTTATAGGTTTCCACCTGCCCATCTACACCAAATTTCCTTTTGTAAATCCATTTTCATCCAACGGGTTTTACCCCAGATGGAGCAATATCCAAGGTCCACACTTTATTGGTGTACATGGACTCCATTTCGGATCTCATGGCTTCCAGCCATTTATCAGAGTCCCTACAGATAATGGCCTGCCTGAAACTAGTAGGATCATCTTCTTCCAAGATGCAATCCTCTCGTTTCCCTTTTATGAGAAAACCGTAGTAACTCTCGGGCGGAAGAGAAATCTTACCAGATCTGTGGAGTGGCTGAGGTTCGTCTGAGACTACTGAATCTAGCGGTTCCACCAAATCTTCAATTACATTTTGTGGTTGAGAAATTTCTTCCAGTTCTACCGTATTCCCACTATTTTCTTTTGTAAGAAGTTCCCTTTCTAAAAAGGTGGTATGGCGAGATACAAACACCTTTTGTTCCTCAGTGTGGTAAAACAGATATCCTAGTGAATCCTTATGATATCCCATAAATTTATATAGAACTGATCGTGCCTCAAGTTTATCCGATTTCTGTGTTTTCACATAGGCCGGACAACCCCATATCTTAAACCGCTTAAGATATGGATTTCGTGCATACCATATTTCATATGGAGTCTTAAGCATAGATTTGGATAGAACGTAATTTAGTAAGTATGCCGCTGTCTGAAGCGCATATCCCCAGAATGAAAAAGGAAACTCAGCACTACTCATCATAAAGCGAACCATATCCATAAGGGTACGATTCTTCTGCTCTGACATACCATTGTGCTGTGGTGTATACGGAGGGGTAAGCTGAGAGAGAATTCTATTCTCTTTTAGGTGTTCTAGGAATTCCGTGCTTAAGTACTCCTCTCCTCTATCAGACCGGAAGATCATGATACTTTTGCCAGTCTGGTTCTCTACTTCGTTTCTGAATTCTTTGAATTTCTCAAAATCTTCAAAAAAAAATTCATGAGATACACATATCCGAACCTAGAAAGATCGTCAGTAAATGTGATGAAGTATGAGAACCCACCCCTTGCATGTATAGAGATTGGACCACATACATCACTGTGTATAAGTCCCAAGAGCTCTATTGCTCTTTCTCCGTGTCCGGTGAACGGAGATTTGGTCATTTTTCCTTTGAGACAAGACTGACAAGTTTCATAAGATGAAAATTCGAACGTATTCAAAAATCCATCTTTATGCAACTTACTTAGTCTTTTATCTCTGATATGACCAAGTCTACAATGTTATAAGTAAGATTAGTTTGCTTCTGAACTCATTCTCTTGCGTGTATTTTGTATACTGAAAACTGTGTTTTGATTTAGAATATAGATACCATTACACAGTGTACCTGTTGGGTTCCTAAACACGACAGCAAGGTTTCGGGTGGCATCATCCATACCAAATTTTATTTTTTTACCATGTTTAAACAACCCAAGACAAGATCTTTAACCAGAGAATCAAATGGAAACATCAAGTAAACACTTTAGTACTAAGTGATTAGGGATCACAACCTTTGTAGTCCTCTTCTTCACTTCTAAAGCTCCGAGTTGAAGTCTCTCCGCTGCGATCATCATGCCCCCAGACTTTAGAAAGGCTCCATGAGGTGAATGAGACATTCTTGCTTGTAGTCTTCACAATCCAAGATGATCTACATCGAAACAACACAAACCCAAGCTTTCACTTCACTAATGAGCTATTAGTGAAGCAAACACCCTAATCTAAGTAGCTAGAATAGATGAGAATGATGAAGTAGGAATTTTGCTCACTTCAGAATTTTATTTCTCACTATTTTTCATCACTTTGCTCAAGTCAAGTGAGCAAGAAATCAATTAACAAGAAGAAGCTCAAGTGAAGTGATGAAGAGAGTGAATGAGGTTAGAAATGCAACCATGGTTTAATTATGTCATGGTTAACTCATATAGAGAATAAACCATAGGTTAGGGTTTTAACAAATATCTTAGTAAATATCTAAAGAGTGGACTTAGTCAACCATAACAAAATATCTCATGATTAATCCACAAATTAGAATTAACCAAAACAATTAACCTAACCCTAATATCTAGTTATGGTGTGAATCTCATAAACCCTAATTGCATATATAACCTAGCATGTCACAATATTATATATCACATATATAATATATAATGTAACAAAAGAAAATGATACAATAAAAATATATCACATATATGTTAAATGTATCCAAAGTGAGAAAATGAAATACTTAAGTGAGCATATATTAGTTAATGTAATTTAATATATCAAATATATAATTATACATTAAATTATCGAATCAACATTTGATCCGATAATCCGGCTATATCACATATAACCGACTAATATAAAATGTATCATCTCATCGAATCAACACTTGATCCGATGACTCGGCTATATCACATATAACCGGCCGATATCACATATCGCGAGAATAGAATACGGTATCACATATTCGTATCAATCTCGGTCCCGCACATATCACATATGTGCTCCTACTCCGTTTTCCTGAACTCAGAAACCTCTGTGTAGGGCTCTAAAGACTCGTCAATACGCCGGCAGTAGGTGATGATCATATCAAACACCCACAAGCCGCAAGCGGTCAGCTAAACATAACGGCCACCCAGGTATTGAGCGATCAGAAGATCAACAAGCAAGCCTGCTCACTCTCCTGTGAATCCAATTAGTAACACTATCGTACAGTCCGGTATGTCCGTCTGATATGTCGCATATTTAGCCTAGGGGTGGTATACGTCAGACCCCAGTAGCTTGATAAGTCGTGCCGATGTGAGGCTCATAACAGTTCGAGAAACTACTAATAACACTTATCAGTAAATCTCGGCAACCCTGGCCAGGGATTTGATGTTATGGCCTATCGAGCACAGCGCAATATCAATCCCCTATACTGGGAGAGACGAAATCCCCTCCTATCGCTCATTGCCTCCATGTGACTCGAGACTGTACCTAAAATCCACCGTTTTGCATGCCCTCTTGGACGTGGTAAGGTGGAAATCAAAGCACAGTGGGAATCACACAAGACTCTATGACGATCTTGGGTCAACAGACTAACCTGTACCAGTGTCACCAAAGAACTGCTATCTGACGTGAGGTATATCACCATCTAGGAGTTCTCGGCGAGTCCTGTCCAGTGTACCCAGTCTCTACTGAGTACCCGTATACTATCCTTGATGTCAAACACCAATGGATGCGAGATTATCCATCGTCCATCATATGGGTCAAGATACGTATACGCTAGTCTACTCTGGAATATCAATGCCCTGTCTCGATATTCTCATGACTAGGAACAATTAAAGGATGTACTTGCCGACTACTTTGGCCCCACTAGTATGATCTCCATCATAGTCCTATAGTCAAGTACATATCCTAAGAGCTTTACGAACATGTGAGATCAAGACAGTATAATAATACAAATCAACATGTTAAGATAAAGAGCAACCAGACAGCATACCATCATGTCGAGCAAGAACGTCCTCTCTATATATGTCCAAGCATCCACTATAATATACATTTCATATACAACAATGGCCTTTAGGGCATACATATAACTAACAGTACCTTCTACAACCAATACCTGATTAAGGTAAGTGTTCATGATATTTCTATCAAGAACAAACTTATATCCATTTTTATCAAGTAAAGAAACTGATATGATGTTGCAAACCATGGAAGGTACATAGTAGCAATTGTTCAAAATCATAGTATTGCCATTTGGCAATGCTAGGTGATATTTACCGACGGCAGAAGTATCAACTTGTGCTTCGTTCCCTACTCTGAGGGATATATCATCTGGTCAAACCATCCTACTTTTTCTCGGTCCCCGTAATAAATTACAGATATGAGATCCTGATCCGGTATCGAGTAACCAGGAGATAGGACTGACCGAAAAACAGCTCTCAATAACAAAAACACCTGAAGAATACGCAATAGTATGCTTCTTCTTCGATGGGGTCATCAAGGAATTCATGAAAGCATCTTTCCTTTACTCATACTCATGACTGCTGTCATAAGTTAGAGCCGAACCGACGTTCCCCAGGCCCGAATAAGAATTCGGATCAGTCAAGCGATACATTTTATTAACTTGTTTAAGACATGAATTGGTTGTTATCTGGAGAGAGAAAAAGAAACACTCGGCGTGTGCTCTAGCAAGATTAAATTGGTTATTAGTTTATCTAATCAGGATGGCTCCCACTGTTTCCTCGAATTCTTCTTCAAACCCTAAAAGAAGAATTAGTCAGGATTAATCGCAGGCCACAATACTTGTTTAACCTTTCGGCCAGACTAATGTCGGTATTTCGATGGAGGTTTTCCAACGCTTTCGTGAAATTCCTTAATTATGTAACCTCTTTTCCCTAGAGGCGTAGTCCCGCTAAGACTGTTCTAGACACCTACTTGGTTTATAGCACTGATTGTTAAGTGAAATAATCTCCCGAGAGTAATCCTACTCATCAGTGGGATCGGGATCCAACTATCATTGTGTGATAAACTAGATGGAAGCCACTCTAGTTATTACATTCCAGAATGTATGCAACACTAGCAAGTTTCATGTATATTTGAAACTCCCGATATGGTTTTTACCCCTATGATCCTTAGTGATCTTGACGGAGTCAACAAATCAAAGTGTCCTAGTCAAGTTCAACCTGTCATTATCTTGATTGCATTAAACCCACCCGCATAACCCTTGACACAACTGTCCTAATTAATCGCAACTAATGTTACAAACAAGCACCACTTAGTTACCGTGTCACGCCCCGCTTCCCAAAAGAAGGAGAAGGAAGATGTGGTAAGGGCCGCAACCTAACTGTATTGAAGGTGGTCTATTCAATACAGTTACGTTAAGCGTATAAATAATTAATATGCAGGATGTGTACCAAAACAAAAATAATAAAAGTGAAAGGCATTTTATTTCCATTAACCAAACTTTATTACATCCCAAAGGAAATAGTAAAATAAACTAAGTATTTTTTCAAAGGATAAACAAAAAGCCCTAAACATGTGGGCAACAACAAAAAATTAAAACTATCTAATCTTCTATTGTCATGTCTGCATAATCTTCATAAGTTGACTTCACCTTGATCTTCGTTGTAATGCTCATTCTTATCTGACGGACATTTCAAGGATAGAGAAAGAAAAGGAATGTCCGTCAGCGAGTTATACTTGGGTAGGATTGCCACATAAGATAGTAAAGGTATAGAAACGAACAGATGTATATGATGTATGCAACATAAAGTAGGGGTGTAATTTTTTGAAATGCATAAATTTAAGATGTTTTGAGGAGAGGTATATATGAGCATGTGTATGTTGTAAGTTATATGTAGATGAAGGTAATAGTTTGTATTAGTTTGTTAAACAAGGGTCCGGATACTCGAGATTATTCCATTGTGGCCACGGAACAACAACTGGGGAAGTGAAATGTACCGTTTCACTTCTCGGGATCATGATCGAGTAGTAGGGGAATCCGAGTTCCGAATTATCCTTACCTAATCAAACTATCCATCCCCGTGGTTCAGTATAAAGTTTTGGGCGGATTAGAGTTAGTGCGTATACCTCTAGGCATGGAATTTCCATATTGTATAGTCGTCCACACTTTGGACTGGTCACCCGGAATATCGGGATCTTCATATTTGTATAGTCGTCCACACTTTGGACTGGTCACCCGGAATATCGAGATCTTCATGTTTGTATAGTCGTCCACACTTTGGACTGGTCACCCGGAATATCGGGATCTTCATATTTGTAGTCGCCCATATATTGGACTGGTCACCCTGCCTGCAGGGATCTTCATAAAGTATTCCGTACCTAGGTCCACGCATTCTAACCCTAACCGTATCAAGTTTTGTATATGTCTTGTTGTCATAAACTGGAATTTTAGAAAGAGTATTTGATCTCATTTAATATGGCCTTCCACAACCACTCGTTTTATCTTCTAGAATTTGTAAAGTACTTCGTGTTCTTCAGAAAAAGCTTAGTTAAAATAATAAGGTTTAAATATCGTTTATTACTTCTAAGAAAAACTATGATATTTGGGATATTTATTATTTTGGAAAAGAATAAGATTTTACAGAAAATATCCTTTTGATAAAAGGTTGTGCTGTTTATTTGAAAATCTTTTGTAAAAGGTTTTTATTTGAAAATCTAGACCGCTCCTAATTTTCCAAAAGGATAAGTTATGAGGTCCTCAAATCGCCTCTTCACCGCCAATTGCGGTCAGGTAAGTGCCAGGTAAGTGGGAAGGTACTCTACTACGTAAGTAATGGGTCTAATTAATAACCACTAGCCTTAAACACACTTGCCTAGACATCACAAAGTCTGATTTAGATAAACGATCGATGCCTACAACCTTTCTTTTATCCTAGATTGGTGTTATTTTAAAATTACCTTTTAATAAGATACTAAAAATTCCTTTTGAAAAGATATCGTTATTTAAATTTAATATTTTCTTTCTTAAAATATTGAGGGGTTTTAAAGATATTTGTAAGTAAGATATGCGTATGCTGTATCTAAAATATTTATTTTACATATCTTTAAAATATAATATTTAAACGAGGGTATCTTGTAGAAGTAACCTATTTTGAGATCATTTTTAAAATATGGGTATGTCAAAGGTGAATGACAATTCATGGGTTACATCAAATTCCAGGTATTATGAGTGTGCAATATAATTGTGTACAGATGAAATTTAAACACCGTTTTAAAAATATGGGTTAACATTATCATGATTAAGGGTACAAGGAAAAAGGGTATGCACAAATATTATAACACCATTTTAAATGGGGGTTGAGAATTAGAAGTTGGAACTAGATTATTGAGATAGAAGAAGATGACAGGAAAAAGAGAAAGAGACGGATCCTACCTTTTGTTTGAGTCGGAAAGCCGAAGAGCTAAAAACGTAGTCTCACACTAAATTCTCAATAACTCCGCGTCCCGATTTTTTCTCTACGATTGGATGGAGCCGTAGCATCGGCATCGTCGATACGAAGGCACCGATATTTTTTTCAGAATTTTTAGAGTTCAGAGGTGTGAGAAAATGAGGTTTGAAGGTGCCTATTTATAGCATTCAAAACTAACAAGAAAATCCAAAAATTCCTCAAAATCTGCGCCGCTAATGATTGCTGATCATTCATGCAATGATTTGCGCCCGCCGCCTTGATTTATGGCGGTTGGATTTTCATCCAACGGCCCAGATCGGTGATTCAAAACTCGCAGCCGCCGCCACGTGTCGAGCGCTGATTCGTCCAGGGCCGTGGGTGAGGATCACCACGTGGGCGCCGCCGCAGAGCTCTGGGCCGTTGAATCTTGGATCCAATGGTCCAGGTTAAAAAGATTTTAAAAATTTAAAATAAAAATAAATAAAATAGTAGATTATTTAAAATATTGATTTGGCTTTGAAAAGTTTGTTAAAAATAGTTAAAAATACAGGAAAATTATGGAAAAATTCCAGAAAATATATTTTATTATTATCTTTAATATAAAAATAGTTTTGGGCTAAAAACAATTAGTATATCTATTTCTAAATTTTTAGTTAGTTATAATAATTATATAATATCTAGTTCATCTTTAAAATATTTTAAATTATGAATTAATTATTTTAATTGATAATAAAAATATGTAGATTATTTTAAGGTATTATAAAATCTATCTAAAACATTTTAAGCCTATAAAATTAATAAATAGATTTTAGAAATTTCCTTTAATCATATTTACTGCTTTAAAAATTATTAACACTACTTTAAAAATTAGTATTATATAAAAGAAACACGTAAATAATTATTTGATAGAAGAAATATAAATAAAAATATATTTTATTAGGTATTAGAAAATATGATCGTTACATACCGTACACTACGTCTTGACGGAGTCAACAAATGCAGCACGAATACTAAATACTACTCGTAGGAAATGACGAAGGGCTACGACTAGGTTTTTGGCGGAAAATCCTTTAACGTAATGAACTTGATATCTTTGAAGAAACCTGAGTTGTTTTGAAAAGAAGTGGTTTAGGCTCCGTTTTTGAAAACTTGTGGTTTTGAAAAAACAGAGTAATCTACAGTATAGACTTTTGCTCAAAAAGTCACTCCCCCTGAAGGGATCTCGGCTCTTGCCTCTTGGAATGAAGTGCTGGATATTCACAACCGAATATCACGATGCAAAGCGGAAAATTATAACTATAGTTTTTCGAAAAAAATTTCCAACAACATCTTTTAGGTTTCTTATCTGCATTAATCAAAATTAATGCGGTCCCATCATTTAATCCTATCACACCAGAAAAGAATAAAAATGTACGTATATGTCATCCGCATTCTTCATGGGGCCCCTTCATACACCGTTAGGTTACTTAATTACCGGCAGAGCGGGGGCTGGACTAGCGCGGGTGCAAAACATATACAGCATCTACTGATATATATATATATATATATATATATATATATATATATATATATATATATAACATTCATCCCATGCATGATAATAAGCAATATCAAAGAATCTCGGTTAGCAACACAGAATGGTAGATAATCTTAGAGTCTCGGCTTTCATTTGAGCCGCAAATGAGACCTGACATTCCCGGTCGTGTGGATAGCCTGTGCAATGAAAACCTGGACCCCTATAAGCACGGCAAGTTACCCGCCAATCCCAGAAGTGAGACAACCCCAACTAACAAAATGAATGGGCCACCCAGCATTTCATGGGACCCAGTAACTTGACCGCCTCTCCGTGGGTCATCCTATACCCCCTATGAGTACGGCGAACAGCCCGCCAATTATAGAGTGAAACCCCCTCCGTCTCAGCGCCATGAGAAGCGGGCTTGTTGCCCTCTAGAACCCGGCTATTCGTGTACTCCACCGTAGGGTAATCCTAGTACAGAAAATGAAAATATATGTACAAAGGTGACATCGACCTCAACCCGGCCATGCCCCAATAAAATAACATACAACATGGTAGAAACGGCTGTCCATATGTTGGATGCTCTCCCCGCAAATAACAAATGTACAAATGAATATAAACTGTACTAAACCATTGCACCACCTGCTATCCACCGCAACAATCCAACCACAATATCAGCACAATCACAGAACATCAACGTGAATGTCATGTTCGCAAACTCGTCTAAAAGAACATATAGCAATTAGACAGGTTATACCGATCAAATGACATTCACGGTCGCAGATACTAATCTAAGTACCGATAATAATACGTATTTTAAAATTTTGATCGACTAAACTTTTCCGAATAGGGCCCAAGTGTTAATCCAGTACACAAACAAATCTGGGACAGAAAATAAATATCCCAGGAACCACATTTCTAAATATTAGATCCCCAGAAGAAAATTTGTGCACAGAGGCCCCGATACGACCGCACAACCGCGGCAAACATGCATGTTATGCCGCGGTTCCGTAGCCTTATAATGGGCTCGTGTGCCCAATTTTCTTCTGGTGTCTTAAAAAACCCTGCACGAATTTTTGATACACTGAAAATGATTTTTCAAACGCTTTTAAAAATCGGCAGAAACCTTGATAATGGAAATGCGGTTTTGAAAATTTCGGTCGATCGGTATTTTAAACACGTTAGAACTACCTACTATAGGTTTTATGGGGCAGTAATGATATCATATTGGGTTACATTAATACCCTAGCCATCAACCGTGGCGGTTTGCGGAACAAATTTTTTCTAGGGTTTTAAAAACAGCGTTAGAATAATCCATTAAACCGGATCTAGCATTGTTTCCCCTAATAAAAGAGCAAAACTCTGTTCAAAATTAATGAGGCAGCGCCTTACGTGCCCTCTATAAGGGCGCCAGCACCAGAGCCAATCTTATAGGATTAAGTCCTATGGTGGCGCCTCACATGCTCCTCACGCGGATGCCAGTGTGAAAAACATAAAAGAATCTATTAAGTTAAGTAAGAGTTAAAAACACTCAGGTGGCGCCTTACGTGCATAACACGTGAGCGCCAGCGTTCAGGTAGAATTAAATTCTACTCTCTGTTAAAACAGAGCGGTTGGATCAAAGATCCAACGGAGACGATAAATCATCGAAAATGCAGAATTAAATTCTGCCGGGAGAAAACATTCCCCAAATCTTTCAAAAAAAACAAGAAAGATACTTTCGGTTGGATCTTAGAATAAAATTCTATTTTGGGATATATTCTTTCAATCTTTCTAAACAAGAAAAATTGCCCTCTGTAAAACAGAGAACTCTTGAATTAAAAATCCAATGGTGATTAAAAATCACTATTTCACATAACAAAACTTTACATATGGGAAAATATTTCCCCAGTCTTGTTAAAAAAAGAAAATATGTTCTGTAAAACAGAAACGCTTGGATCAAAGACCCAATGATAAGTAAAATTCCCCAAATAAATTAGAATCTCTCAATGAGAGATCTCTTCAAAACTAATTAACAAATTGCCTCTACTATATAAAGAACTCAAGACTTCAAGTCTAAGAGAGAGGAAACCCCCCCTCCCAAACTTCTAAAAAAAGACAGAAAGTTTCAAAAGGAACAGAGAATTAAATTCTCAAGGAAGAATATCTCCCTCCTCAAAACTCTAGGTAAAAAAAATAAAGATCAAAACATCTCATTTATCTATTGAAGGGTTTAACCCTTTTAAAAGAACTTAGTTCTTTCTATGGATCTGAGATCCGCGAGGCAAGTCTCCCACAAGTTGAGAATTTAATTCTCATCGGGAAGAACTTGTTCTTGAGAATTAAGAATTCAAAAAAGAACCAGAAATTGAGTTCCTCAAAAAACGAAAGCATACAAGAGAAACCTAGTTTTTATAAAAGAACTTAGTTCTTAAAAATGAAGCTTGATCCTAGATCTTCAAAACAAAGATCCTGGTAATCATTAATGAGCAAAAATGCCACCAATAGAGAAGAAAAGAATTCAGCGCCGCACGCGCTTCCCACGTGGGTGCCTCTAAAAGCGCCCAGCACCTCACGTGCTCCTTACATGAGCGCCACAAAAGAGAAAAGTGCTTAGCACTCTAGGCAGCGCCCGACGTCCAATGCTACACATGAAAATCATGAGGGCACCATAAAGTGCTCAGCATTCCATAAAGAAAGGGAGAGAGAAAGCCAAACGGCTGAGTGTTCAACACTCATTTGGCAGTGTCCAGTGCTTCATGTACTCCCCATTTGGGCGCCGCAAAAGAGAAGAAAAGAATGTTTAGCACTCCACAGGTAGCCCAAAACAGCTGGGTGCTCAACACTCATTAGGCATTACCCAGCGCCCAGCGCCTCACGCGCTCCCCACGTGAACGCCATAAAAAGTGCATCGCACTTCATATAAAGATAAAATGGGTGAAGTGTTCGACACTTATTGGGCAATGCTCATGCCTAAAATCCCCACATGATTATATGTGGGCGTCAGAACTCATATAAGTGTTCAACACTTTTTGCATAAAAAAAAAGAGGGGCTGAATAAACAGAACCCAAACAAGTCCTTAGCACTTTTTCAAAGAAAAGGGAGACTAAGCAGACTAAAGACCAAATTTGCTAAGTTACTAAAGTCTTACAACTGAGTCTAAATGCTCTGTTGCTGGGTCTTAAATAAATAAGATCCAAAAATATTGTTAAGTGGATATTAGTCTCAAATTCTTAAGTCCACAATAACCCTTTTCCTTCAAATACGGGATTTGGTTTAAAGGTATATCTCTTCACACCTCTGATATATATTTTTGTAATTCCTCAACGTCTTCAGAGAGGTGGCGGGTCCCGATGATCAACAACTTCTTTCGCTGATGCATGTCCAAACTGACGTGCACGCCTCAAATCAGATCGTGCCCTAAGTTGGCACATTCTATATCTCCATTGTTTATTCTGCCACGTAACAAATACACGTGCGCGCGTGATGACTAATGGGCCGAAATATCCAAAAACTAATATTCGCCTCCAAAATGGTGATAATGGACTGAAATGTCTCTAAACTAATCTTCGTCTCCAAAATGGCGATAATGGACCGAAACGTCCCTAAACTAATATAGTAGAGTCTAAATGCTCTTTTGTTGGATCTGAAGTAAAAATAATCCTAAAAAGCTTTTTAAGTGGATCTTAGTCCCAAATTAGACTAACGTATCCTTAACAAAAAACAAATCGAGCCCCAAGTGCTCACATACATTTAGGTTGATCTTAATCTCAAACCAGATTAACGGTCCTTAAATAGAAACCCAAATCTAAAATATACGGATTTGGACTAATCCACGTCTTACGGGCGACGACATAAATTAGTCACCGTATATAATCCACGGGCAACCAAAAATAAAACAAACAAACACGACACGAAGTGAACTTCCAGAGCAGGAGAAAGTTATTATTGCGATGCGGTAACATAATTAACTGCAGGGGCTTGCGCCTGCAGGGAAGAGCGTCCCCACAATCAAAAACCCCTCACAAATGAAGGGGAATCTGACGAAGTCTGCTATAATGGCCGCATCTGTCTAAACCTCCGATACATGGTTCCACAAATCAACTTGACATCTTCAGAGAGATGGAAGGATAGGACCAAATAGTATCTGCCCCCATAATTCAGGCAAGACGATCCATCCCAGTTCGTCTATATTTTCGGTGGTAAACAGATTCTGGCATACCCGGTGGGACTTTTTCCTCTTTTCACTCCACACTTCGTGTGTCGTGTTTCGCGAACAAAATCGGGGTTCGCTATAGTTGTCCTTGGATTCGAGGTACTAAGATTTAGTATCTTGTTCTTATGCAGAAGAAGAGTACATCAATTGCTTCCAACTGCATGAGCTACGACAGTAACTCCCACTCTGCCTCAACTGAAGGAATGACTTATGGGCCCAATGCGATCTCTATCTTTTCAATGCCGGCGGGGCAGGTAACACAAGCCACTACTAGATTGTTCTTCGGGACTATGCTCCCACCAATGGGTTTTAGCGCCCCAGTACCGCAAGAGGAACCCCCATAAGTTTCTAAAAAAAAGATAAAAAGTTTCAAACGAAACAGAGAATTGAATTCTTAAGGAAGAAGATCTCCCTCCTCAAAACTCTAGGTAAAAAAAATAGAGATCAAAATATCTAAAATATCTCATTTAAAAGAACTTAGTTCTTTCTCTGAATCTGAGATCCGCGAGGCAAGTCTCCCACAAATTGAGAATTTAATTCTCATCAGAAAGAACTTGTTCTTAAGAATCAAGGATTCAGAAAAGAACCAGAAATTGAGTTCCTCAAAAAACGAAAGTATACAAGAGAAACCTAGTTTTTATAAAAGAACTTAGTTCTTAAAAATGAAGTATGATCTTAGATCTTCAAAACAAAGATCCTCGTGATCATTATTGGGCAAAAATGCCATCAACAAAGAAGAAAAGAATTCAGCGCCCCACGCGCTTCCCACGTGGGCGCCTCTAAAAGCGCCTAGCGTCTCACGTGCTCCTCACGTGAGAGCCACAAAAGAGAAGAGTGATTAGCACTAATTGGGTAGCGCCCAGCGTCCGGCACCCAGCGCCGCACGTGACAATCTTAAGGACGCCATAAAGTGCTCAGCACTCCATAAAAAAAAGAAGAGAGAAAGGCAAACGACTGAGTATTCAACACTCATTAGGCAGCGCCCAGCGCCCCACGTGCTCCCCATGTGGGCGTCGCAAAAGAGAAGAAAAGAGTGTTTAGCAGTCCACAGGTAGCCCAAAATATCTTAGTGCTCAACACTCAATGGGCAGCACCCAGCGCCTCACGCGCTCCCCATGTGGACGCCATAAAGTGTGCTTTGCACTTCATATAAAGACAAAATAAGTGAAGTGTTCAATACTTATTGGGCAATGCCCATGACTGAAAGCCCTACATGATTATATGTGGACGTTAAAACTAATATAAGTGCTCAACACTTTTTGCATAAAAAAAAGAGGGGCTGAATAAACAGAACCCAAACAAGTCCTTAGCACTTTTTCAAAGAAAGGGGAAACTAAGCAGACTAAAGCCTAAATTGGTTAAGTTACTAAAATCTTTCAACTGTGTCCAAATGCTCTGTTGCTGGGTCTTAAATAAAAAAGATTCTAAAATATTGTTAAGTGGATATTAGTCTCAAATTCTTAAGTCTCCAACAACTCTTTTCTCTTAAATACGGGATTTCGTTTAAGGGTATATCTCTTCACACCTATGATATATGTCGTTGTAATTTCTCAACGTTTTCAGAGAGGTGGTGGGTCCCGATGACCAACAACTTCTTTCGCTGATGCACGTCCAAACTGACGTGCACGCCTAAAATCAGATCGTGCCCCAAATTGGGCACATTCTATATCTCCATTGTTTATTCTGCCACGTAACAAATACACGTGTGCACAGGATGAATAATGGGCCGAAATGTCCCTAAACTAATATTCACCACCAAAATGGCGATAATGGACCGAAATGTCTCTAAACTAATTTTCGCCTCCAAAATGGCGATAATGGACCGAAACATCCCTAAACTAAAACAATAAAGCCCAAATTCTCTTTTATTGGATCTGAAGTAAAAATGATCCTAAAATCCTCGTTAAGTGGATCTTAGTCTCAAATTGGACTAACGCATTCTTAACAAAAAACAAATCGAGCCCCAAGTGCTCACATATATTTAGGTTGATCTTAATCTCATACCAGATTAACGGTCCTTAAATAGAAACCCAAATCTAAAATATACAGATTTAGACTAATCCACATCTTACGGGTGACAACATAAATTAGTCTTCGTATACAATCCACGAGAAACCAAAAATAAAACAAACACACACGACACGAAGTAAACTTCCAGAGAAAGGGAAAGTGGTTATCGCGATGTGGTAACCTAATTAACTGCAGAGACTTCCGCCTGCACAGAATCCCCACAATCAAAAACCCCTCATAAATGAGAGGGAATCTGAAGAAGTCTGCTACAACGGCCGCATCCGTCCAAACCTCCGATACATGGTTCCATAAATCAACTTAACATCTTTAAAGAGTTGGACGGATAAAACCAAATAGCATCTACCCCCAAAATCCAGGCAAGACGATCCATCCCAGTTTGTTTCTGTTTTTGGCGGTAAACAGATTCTGGTATGCCCGATAGGACTTTTTCCATTTTTCCACTCCACACTTCGTGTGTCGTATTTCGTGAACAAATCGTAGTTCGTTATGGTTGTCCTTGGATTCGAGGTACTGAGATTTGGTGTCTTGTTTCTGTGCAGAAGAAGCGAACATCAATGGCTTCCAACTGCACGAACTGCAACGGCAACTCCCGCTCTGCCGCAACTGGAGGAGTGACTTATGGGCCCAATGCGGCCTCTATTTTTTCAATGCTGGTGGAGCAGGTAACACAAGCCACTACTGGATTGTTCTTCGGGACTATACTCCCGCCAATGGGTTTCAACGCCCCAGTGCCGCAAGAGGAAACCCCCCCCCTAAATTTCTATAAAAAGACAGAAAGTTTCAAAAGTAACAGAGAATTAAATTTTCAAGGAAGAAGATCTCCCTTCTCAAAACTCTAGGTAAAAAAAATAAAGATCAAAACATCTCATTTATCTATTGAAAGGTTTAACCCTTTTAAAATAATTTAGTTCTTTCTCTGGATCTGAGATCCGCGAGGCAAGTCTCCTATAAGTTGAGAATTTAATTCTCATCGGGAAGAACTTGTTTTTTAGAATCAAGAATTCAGAAAAGAACCAGAAATTGAGTTCCTCAAAAAACGAAAGCATACAAGAGAAACCTAGATTTTATAAAAGAACTTGGTTCTTAAAAATAAAGCTTGATCCTAGATCTTCAAAACAAAGATCCTGGTGATCATTATTGGGCAAAAATGCCATCAACAAAGGAGAAAAGAATTCAACGCCCCACACGCTTCCTACGTGGACGCCTCTAAAAGCGCCTGGCGCCTCACGTGCTCCTCACGTGAGCGCCACAAAAAAGAAGAGTGCTTAGAACTAATTGGGCAGCGCCCGGCACCCAGCACCGCACGTGAAAATCATGAGGGCGCCATAAAGTGCTCAGCACTCCACAAAAAAAGGAGAGAGAAAGTCAAACGGCTGATTGTTCAACACTCATTGGGCAGCGCCCAGCGCCTCACATGCTCCCCACATGGGGACCACAAAAGAGAAGAAAAGAGTGTTTAGCACTTCACAAGTAGCCCAAAACAGCTGAGTGCTCAACATTCATTGGGCAGCGGCTCACGCGCTCCCCATGTGGACACCATAAAAAGTGTCTCGCACTCCATATAAATACAAAATGAGTGAAATGTTCAACACTTATTGGGCAATGCCTATGACTGAAAGCCCCATATGCTTATATGTGGGCGTCAGAACTCATATAAAGGCTCAGCACTTTTTGCATAAAAAAGAGGGGCTGAATAAACAGAGCCCAAAAAGTGCTTAGCAGTTTTTCAAAGAAAATGGAGACTAAGCAGACTAAAGTCCAAATTGGCTAAATTGCTAAAGTCTTGCAACTGAATCTAAATGCTCTGTTGCTGGGTCTTAAATAAAGAAGATCCCAAAATGTTGTTAAGTGGATATTAGTCTCAAATTCTTAAGTCCACAACAACCCTTTTCCCTCAAATACGGGGTTTGGTTTAAGGGCGCATCTCTTTACACCTCTGATATATGTCGTTGTAATTCATCAACGTCTTCAGAGAGGTGGCGGATCGTGAAGACCAACAACTTCTTTTGCTGATACACGTCCAAACTAACGTGCACGTCTCAAATCAGATCGTGTCCCAAATTGGACACATTCTATATCTTCATTGTTCATTATTCCACGTAACAAATACACGTGCGCACAGGATGAATAATGGACCAAAATGTCCCTAAACTAATATTCATCTCTGGCGATAATGGACCGAAATGTCCCTAAACTAATGTTCGTCTCCAAAATGGCGATAACGGACCGAAACATGCATAAACTAAAACAATAAAGCCAAAATGCTCTTTTGTTGGATTTGAAGTAAAAAATAATCCTAAAAACCTCGTTAAGTGGATCTTAGTCTCAAATTGGACTAACGTATCTTTAACAAAAAACAAATCAAGCCTCAAATGCTCACATACATTTTGGTTGATCTTAATCTCAAACCAGATTAACGGTCCTTAAATATAAACCTAATTCTAAAATATACGGATTTAGACTAATCCACGCCTTACGGACGACGACATAAATTAGTCTCCGTATAAAATCCATAGACAGCCAAAAATAAAACGAACACACACGACACAAAGTGAACTTCCGGAGCAGGAGAAAGTGGTTATCGCGATGCGGTAAGGTAATTAACTACAGGGACTTGCGCCTGCTGGGAAGAGCGTCCCCACAATAAAAAAAACCCCTCATAAATGAGGGGGAATCTGACGAAATCTGTTACAACGGCCGCATCCGTCCAAACCTCCGATACATGGTGCCATAAATCAACTTGACATATTCGGAGTGGTGGACGGATAAAACCAAATAGCATCTACCCCCAGAATTCAAGCAAGATGATCCATCCCAGTTCATCTCTGTTTTCGGCGGTAAACAACCATAAACATATCTAGCTAAACTGAAGGAGCTATCTACTATGATAAGAAAGCCTCACCAAAAGATTCATGTCCTTCGGTTTTCTTTCCTCATCGTATGCTCCTTGTGGCCACCTTGATCGAGCTTGATCTTCTTTGCCTGCTCCTTCGGTTCTCCAGGATCGATCTTGTTCGTCGGTCATCCTTCGTCGTAGATGATCCATCTGAGAGATGTGGTCCATGGCTCTAGCTTCTAGCTAAGTATCAAAAGAGAAACTAGAGAACTTTGGATGCTAATCTAAGAACTCTAGAATATAGTGTGAGGTTCTAAGTGTTTTTCTATCTCTATCTCATCTCTTCTCTTGTTTCTCAACACATTAGAGTGTAGAGAGGAGTTAGATGATGAAGGTTGTGAAGCTTAAGTGAAGGAAAGGAGGGTGAAGCAAAATGGTGAGAGCAAGAGAAATGAGCCAACCATGAGAGAGAGAAAACCTCACAATGGTTTTGTATATCAATATCCAAGAATAAAAAACATTACCCATGCTTCAATACTTGCCACAAATGAATTAATAATTCATTTGTCAATTATTGAAGCCATGGTTCTCACCATACCCCCCTCCTTCAATTTACACCTCATTTCCATTTAATAGATAAATGGAAAAAATACTAATAAGGTGTCCACCTTCTAGAATGTTATCCGTAATAAAATACGGATTACAGTCTACTGTATATACATACCTGCATTCGCATAAAAACACGAATGCCCAAAGAGATAGAATAACACGAAAATCGTAATACTAGAATATACATATCAAAATACATATATGTAAATTATTAAATCAATACCTAATTTAATAATCTGGCTCAAACCCGAGCTGACTAATATTATCAACTGTCCAATCGAATGTCCAGGCATACAATACATCAATCGATCGGAACCCTGCACGTATCCAATATGGCTACTACATCATTTCGCCTGAACCAAGGAAACTCTCTATGTGGGACTCTAAAAACTTGACAGTACGCCGGTAGTGAGTTACTGGATAAATCCATAACCACAAGTACGTCAGTGGCACTAGCTGTACGTAATGGCTATCCGGATACCTGTCGAAAAGGAAGGTTGACGAGCAAACTCATCTGGATCCCTACTGAGCCTATCTATGACAATCTCCGTACAGTCCGGTCTCTTCGTCTGAGAATATCTCATACCGGGTCTAGAGGTGGTAAACGTCAGCCCCTAATAACCTGATAATTCATGCTGATGCGGTTCAGGATCAATCCGGAAAACTACTGATCAACCTATCATTAAATCCCAACTGTTTTGGCCAAGATCTTATGGTCCTGACCAATCGAACACAGTGCGATATCAACTCCCTATATCGGGAGAGACGAATCCCCAACAATCGCTCACTGTCTCCATGTGGCTCAGGACTGTACCCAACCAAAACCTGTTTGCACGACTCAGTAGAGCTGTGGTAGGATAGTGATCAAAGTACAGTAGGAACTCACACGAGACAAATGACGATCTCAAGTTTAAAGAATAACATGTACTCATGTCACCAGAGAACTTCCATCTGACGATAGGTATAGTACCATCTAGAAGTTCTCGGTGAGTCTGTCCAGTGTACTCACACCCAGTGAGCACCTGCATACGATCTTCGGTGCGAAAGACCAATGGTTGCGGGACCGTATCATCGCCCCTCATCGGGGTTTAGAAATATATACACTAGTCTATTCCGGAATATCGATGCCCAGTCTCGATACTCCCACGACTAGGAACCATTTAAGGATGTGCTTACCGACTACCCAGCTCCCACAAGTATGATTGTCATCATAACACAGGTAGTCTAACAATGATCCTACGGGCTTTATCAACATGTATGAATGATATGTAATAGCAAGTAAAACATATTCACGTGTTAAGATAAAGACAAACCAGATAGCATACTATCATATCGAGAAAGATTGTCCTGTACATACATATATCCAAACATCCACATGTATACATATACAATAATGGCCTCTAGGGCATACATATCCAATAATGTCCATGTCACTAAAATTATCAGTCTCTAAGTCTCACTGTCCAAGTCACTAAAGCTATCGTCAGTCCAAATGTGAGAGTCAATCACCGCAGGAGTATCCCCAACCCAAGGATAGGCCCTAGGGGTAAGGAAACACGGGCCCGAATCACACTCACTAATAATCGGAGAAACCATCCATATAATTCCCGAAATCGCTAAATATGCCGGCAGTAAGACTCCTGAGATTCCGTTGATCGAACTTACACTCAAACAACCCCACACCCCGTAGTCTACATCAAACACCGACCATGTATTTAAATACTAGTCACTCCATGAAAAGTCTATAAGAGAACTGGAGACAGGGTCCCCATCAAGTATGTCTCGATTGGTATCCAAAATAAATGGACAATGCTCAATGTCTTACCTATGACACTAATATAAGTGCTTCCATAGCCGTCCCAAACCAGTTATAGTTATACTTATATATGCCCCATAGGTGGCGACAATACAATAACTAATTGGTTCCGCTGATTGTGTACAAGTACGTGTCACTTCACTTATTCAATCACGCTTTTACACTAACGTACTTGCCATAATCCAATCACTAACATTTATCACATGATAATGTAACTCGGTTACTAGGATATTGATGCAAACGAACATTATTAACAAGAGTATAATAGTCATGTAACATGATATGGATACAGCAAATGCACTACTGAATACATATGAACAACCAGTGTTGGTTGGATTAGATAAATCACATAAAATCACACGTGCATAATTACTCAAAATGATATAAAAGGAGTAGGAAGTATATTTAATTATCTACACGGAAAAATTGGTTTTGTGTCAATCAGATTTTAGATTTTCTAGTTATGGTCATTTCATTTTAAATGTTTACTGCTGAAAATCCAATTTCTGAACTGAAAGTCCGTTTCGTAACATGTTGTACTCCCTGTTGGGAGCATAATTAGGCGACGCTGCTATTCAACTAATTGTAGGGCTATGAGTTAACTTTACAGCACAGGAGACGGATCAAAATAGTTATCTTGGTTTAGGAGTTATGATCAGATTACTGATGAAGGGCGCAAACTAAAATGACAGAAATCTACCGTACATGTCATCCGTTTAAAATATGATTTAAATACTAAATTATACTGGAATTTAGTGAAACTGGTACCATTGGAAAGCTAAAACAATTGTTTATTCAACGGTAATTGGCTCCACACACACTATCACAATTAAACATTAAGGTTTCAGGTGTATAGATGCATGTCAAGGGTATGTTCCTTCTTTAGACTGCGGTCCAAGGTCAGGTAAGTTCTTTGTTTTCGATATTCATATGATATATCTAACAGTAAAGATACATGTCATGATAGATATTATGCAGTACCCTTCGTAACGAACCTAGGCACGCTGTGATTGGATTTTTCGGGAATTAATTATGAATTTAATAGTGCCAGGTATTCAGTAAAACGCAAGTTTCGGTATAGACATTAGGAGCATCACTTTGGGTGCATAATTGCGTTCTTTGTTACGATACTTTTAATGTGTCGCTATCTATCACTAAAAAAACATAAATATCAGTGGTACCGCCATCAAGGCGTAAAGACGGGGATTGACCTAAAGAGAGTCGCATTAGTCTGTTTCGACACTCAACTTGGGGATATCGAATCCGTGGTCAAACATTATCCGATTGGTGCCAAAATTCAATATATTGTTCGTCATCATGTATGGAATTCATTGGTTACATGTTCCGCAAATATTAATAGGTGTTTTACACTAAAGTTTCAATTTCGGTTCAGTTAGTATTAAAAGCGTCGTATTTATACACAAAAATGTCCTAACTATAGTATGAAAACAAGTGAATGGGTTCACTTGCCTTGTTGATGACATCACGGAGATGATGGATTGTTCAGACGTCGCAATGCACGTCATGAACGCAAAAACGGTCGTTGCGATAAAACCAGAGTTCGTGAGCCTTGGAATCGCAGTAACGTGACCTCGAATCTTGCTTTTGATTGGCTATAGCTTGTACACCTCAACGTTGGTGGAGATACTTGAAGGCTCTGAGTTCGCAGAGATGAGGTCGTCGATGATGGAATGGTCATCGTGCAGTGCTGGGTCATGGTCGGAACAGGTGGAGGGAGCAAGGCAGTGGTGGCTGTTGTTGTCGTCGGGGATGGCAACAGCGATGGTGATGGCAGTGAGTGGTGGAAAGGGTCTCAGTGATTCTTAGTAGGGAGGGGAGATGGTGTCACTGGCAATGAGGGTGTCAGGCGGTGGCCAGTAATGTAAGGAAGTGGGGGAGCTGGTATGAGAAAAGAGGTGGAGGAGCTCGTGGTGAGGGCAGGAAGAGAACAAGGACGAGGTAGGTCGCGGTGCAGGAGACAGGTTAGTGATGGTGGCTCATCGACGGCTGTTGCAGTGGGTAGTGGCCGACTAGGTGATCGATGCAGTGGAGGAGGCGGTGGTGTAGACGAGGAGGGAAGAAGATGGTGAGGGAGCTCGGTTGTGGAGATTGCGATAATGACCGGTGGCGGCGACGATAGGGATGCACCGCCGAAGATGGAAGGCCGTCGCGGTGGCAGTCTTGGAGCCGTGGTGATGAGTTTCAGAGGGAGAGAGTGAGATAGAGAGAGAGTCAGTTGTGAGAAGAGAGGGAGGTGGTGCCGCGGAGGTCACGGGGACGGTTGCGGGGATCTCGGGAAAGCGCGAGGGAGATGGAGGAGCTCGTCATGGGTGAGCGCGGGTCGTGCGGGGGTTGTTGGAATCATGGGTGAAGGAAAAGAGAAAAGCGTGTGTTGCGAGAAAGAAGGAAACGTGGGTCAGGAAGTGGTGACGAGGCGGGGAGACGTCGGCGAGAGGGCTCCGGCGACGTGAGGGTACAAACTAGGGCTGCAGTGATCGTTCGGTGATGGGTTGCAGTGGTCGGGGTTTGGGTTGCTGGGGTCTCGTTGTCGGGGATGAAAGGGGGAGGAGGAAGAACAGGAGGAGATGGGGGTGGTGCTCGCGGCGACCTGGAGGTCGACGACGACGAGGCTAGGGCGTAGGTTAGGGTTTTCGAGGAGGCGGCGGGAACGTGGGGACGAAGAAAAGAGGGGGGACGTGGGGAAAGTAAAGAATAGAGTTTATAAAAATATTATATAATATATAATATATATGTATGAAAGGAGAGAGACAGAGAGATGGAGAAAGGTATCGGATCGGGTAGGGTAGGTCGGGTCGGGTTCAAAGAAAAGAAAAGGAATAGGCGGGTTTTAGGTGAACTAGGTATTACAAGATCGATAGCGATGTCAGCCAAATGACTCAAACTGATTGGTTGAAATGAAGAAGCGCAATGGAGATTTTATGCGATCGCAACTTTCTGTTAAGATTGAAGGGTAAGTTTTATCGAAGCGCTATTAAATCTGCTTTATTATATGGTACGTATTGTTGGGCTCCTAAAAAATATTATACACAGAAGTTGAATGTAGTGGAGATACACATATGTCGTTGGATATATGGTAACACCATGAAAGATTAGGTGCGAAATGAGAATTTTCGTACAAAACTTGGTATAATACTTGTGGAGAAGAAGATGCGAGAAAACCGTCAAAGATGGTTTGGTCATGTGCGACGCAGACCTATGGAAGTGCCAGATCAAAAAATTTATATTTTTGATTTAAACCAAGTCAAATGGACGAAAGTGAGACCGAAGAATACCTGAATGGAGGCGATACGAAAATTTATGGATGCCAAAGACCTTAATGAAAGTATATTGTTCGATACGAGTGAGTCGAGACGGAAGATCTATGTGCTCGACCGGCGTGATTCTCATGTTGATTAATATAGCCTATCCATATGTTTAGGATAAAGTCTAAGTTGTTTGGTACAACTTTTCTATTTTATTTTCGTCTTTCCAACATAATTAAGTTAGGCGGCTAGAAGGAGAATTTGGCTTTGAATATAAGAAAGTGCATAACAATTAGGGTTTAGGTGGGAATAGTTTATTTTCTCCCCATGAGAGCATATAATTTATTTTTTCTCTCAAATTGATTGGTGTAAAATTTTGGGATTTTTAAAAATATCATGATTTTCATTTATTATCGCAAGCAAAATATTGAAAAATCAGTACAAATTTTGAGTTTTTTTTAAATTGTGTCATTTTCATATGTTATAACAAACAAAATATTAAAAACCACTGAAAACAAAAAAAAATTGAGGCCTTTTGAAAATTTCATGATTTTCGTATGATACCGTGAAAAATATTGTAAATATGAAGGAAACAAATAGTTTGGTTTTTTTTTGTTGTAAATTTAGCGATTGTTTGTTTGTTGTACAATGCAAAATATTAAAAACAAAATAAGGAAAAAAATAGAAATTTTGAAAATTTCATGATTTTTTTGTGCTATGCATCATATTGAGGAAAGAAAAAACAGAAGTTTTTGAGATTTTGGAAGATTTTACGCTTTCATGTGTTATATCATGTAAAATATTGAAAATCGATTTTTTGTGAAAATTTTATGATTTTCTAGTGGTATAGTAAATTATAGAAGAAACAAATTAAAATTTTTAAAATTTCGCCATATTCGTGTTATAACGTGCAAAATATTAAAAATTTAAAGAAACCACAAATTTTGGGAATTTTATATATTTCTTGATTCTCATGTTCTATAACAAGCAAAATATTTAAAAACCGAAAGAAAAAAAAATGGAAAATCTTAAGCCTAAAGTTCCATGTGGGATTTTCCTTATTTTATTCACTGCTACAAAGAAGGGTTGCCCCTACGGATTTATCCGTAGGGGCAACCCACTGCCCCTACGGTTATATACGTAGGGGCGAAAAAATACCCCGTAGGTGCAAAGGCCGCAGGTGCAAGTCGAGGCCCTGAACTTATCCCTGCGGTTATATTCTTGCCCCTACGGATATGTATGTAGGTCCAGTTTCCCCTACGGATTAAGCCGTAGGGTATAAAATTTTATATTATTTACGATTTATTTTAATAAATTACTTGGCCCTACGGCTATAGCCGTAGGGGCATGTTCTACCCCCTACGGATATATTCGTAGGTACTTTTCCATAGGGGCACAAATTCAGGATTGCTGATATGTGCCCCTACGGATAACGCCGTAGGGGCCTGTCAGTGGCCCCTACGGATATCTCCGTAGGGGGATTCCCAAACACCTGGCACTGACATCTGGGGGAAATATCAGTTACTGCTGATATTTAGCCCCTACGGATATATCCGTAGGGGTAACATATAGGCCTACGGATAAATCCGTAGGTACATATTGTCTGAAATTTTTTTTAAAACATGGCCTGCTTGATTTTTTCCCGCCCTGTGCACAATAATGTATACATCAATCAAATCATATATTGCAGTATTCATAATCACATCTCACGCATATATATAATATACAAAAGAAACACAAAAACTGAATATGATATAAATACAAACCAATATCAATATCGTTTCAAAATGTAGTACAATGTGTATGATATAAATAAATACATGTTTCAAAAAAAAAGAACCAAAAATCTACCCTAGCTCGGTCCAGCTCGGTCCTGCTCCTCGGTCAATAAACTCTGCAATTCGTCGCGAGCGGGAGTCTGAGTGGGCGGTGGAGCTACAGGAGCTGTCTGCGGAACCGCAGCCGAAGGAGATGCGTGTGGAGGCTCGGCCGATCTACCCTGTCGCGTCTGGATATAACTTGTGTAAGAAGCGTGTAAGAACTGTTTATTATTCGAATTCGTATCATTATTAAGTTATTTTGAAACCCTGTTTGGATATCTAGTTTGGAAAAGCGTTGTTTATTTCAATTACATATGTATGTATGATTAATAAAACATAAGTCTACAACCAAATAAGCTCAGGCTATGTACTGATATTGGATATGTTGATATCTATAATATGACATTATATTTTACTATTAAGTAGTATACATACCAGCATCCCATTCAACTCCTGAACGGTGGCCTTCAAGCTCTCCTGTTCCTGCTGGATACGTCGCTAACTGGAGACAGAAGAAGAAACCACCGGGGTGGAGTCCAACCTCATATGTTGCCTTCCCCTAGCAACTGTCAGAACATTATATTTAGCACATACTGGTCTATAAAATTGACAAGAAATACCAAAATCAACAAATTCAAAGCCTTACCTACAGAGATAGAAGATGTGCTCCTCTGGTATCTGCATGTATCAAAATTTGAATAATATTAATTAATTTCAGTACATACATACTAACAAGGTAAACTCGCATATAGCGCTGCTTACACATATGACAGGGAGTGAACAAGCTCTTGTAGATCATCAGGCGCAAATCTAATCTCATCAAGCAGCCCATGATAATGAGTTGGACGACTAAGAGCAAAAGAAATGTGTGTATATTTATGATATAACATTCTAAATCAATATACATGCCCTATATAATATATAAACATACCTGGAGGAACGGGAGTGACCTCTGTCCCTGATATGGACGCATCACCAACAACTAGACAATCAAACATTGACAATATAAGTAATTTTGACATAAACATGCATGGATATCTATAATATTACATTCAAAATGGATATTAGAGAGCGCACCTGCAGTGAGAAGTGGTAAAAGTATCACCCAACTAGGGTGTAATTTACAGAATCAGTTGAGACTCTTAAAAGTCATAGAAGAACCCGACCTGCACAAATCTGATGTATGCTTTCCATTGGACACTAAGAAGTCTCTAATGGGAAAAGACTATGTGAAAGCCATCATTAGTTCATATCAGAAGATTGATGCTGAAACAGAGAACGAGAAATGTCATTTTTTTCTTCTTCCGCCACATTACTGTCTTCTCCTTCTGCCACATTACTGTCTTCTCCTTCTTATGATGTGCGCGTGCAAATTCAATATATATTTTTCTCAAGTACCATGAAATATACTTGCTCCGTATAAACCGTTTTCAGGAAGATGGATTAATAATGACAAATTATCCATTGTGGCTCACTAGGTTAGTATTTTCTCTTCTATTGACAATCTTTCTAATCAGCTTGGTAAATTTATTCGGAACCGGCTGCGATTCATTAAAAGACGTGCATAAGAAAGAGAACTAAAATACAGATATATAGCATACCGATACATCGAAACTTCATATTTGCGATGGCAATCCAGAAATATTTATTTCTACACACGTGGTGCGCGTGCGAATGCGTCAGGCATCATGGACAAATATTTCAGAACATGGAAAGTATTATTCGTATAAAGTAATTAAAACTTTTAAACACCTTGGGTAGATATTTTCTTAGTTGATGCAATCATATCATGAGGACTAAATTTAAGCTATTATACATATGCTTATGTATTTTTCTAACCTAAAATATCACACACACACACACAGAGAGAGAGAGAGAACACCTGGTAGGTAAATAAATCAGGTAGCAGGATCCTGAAGAAATAGAGTCCATAGCATTGCTCATCATCATCATCCATGATCCCTTTGATAATATTTTTTCAAAGAGATCACGGATGATGATGATGAGCAATGCTATGGACTCCATTTCTTCAGGATCCTGCTACCTAATTTCTCTATCTACCTGGTGTTCTCCCCCTCTCTCTCTCTCTGTGTGTGTGATATATTAGATTAGAAAAATACATAAGCATATGTATAATAGCTTAAATTTAGTCATCATGATATGATTGCATCAACTAAGAAAATATCTACCCAAGGTGTTTAAAAGTTTTAATTACTTTATACGAATAATACTTTCCATGTTCTGAAATATTTGTCCATGATGCCTGACGCATTCGCACGCGCACCACGTGTGTAGAAATAAATATCTCTGGATTGCCATCGCAACTATGAAGTTTCGATGTATCGGTATGCTATATATCTGTATTTTAGTTCTCTTTCTTATGCACGTCTTTTAATAATTCGCAGCCGGTTCCGAATAAATTTACCAAGCTGATTAGAAAGATTGTCAATAGAAGAGAAAATGCTAACCTAGTGAGCCACAATGGATAATTTGTCATTATTAATCCATCTTCCTGAAAACGGTTTATACGGAGCAAGTATATTTCATGGTACTTGAGAAAAATATATGTTGAAGTCAAAAGCTATCGAGATTTAAATGCTCGCTTATAGTCTTCCAACATATTTTATATTCTAAGGCAAGGTGACAATAAGTGCATGCTTTTGCATGATTTGGTATGTAGATTCAAAGTTATGCATGGCTACGACCCTTTCTTATGATTTCTTATCATAATTTTCTGCACACTTATAGTTGATAGATGCAGTTAGATCATATCTCTATAAGGGAAAACTTAAAATAACAACCTTTATACTAAAAAAATTATGTATGTCATTACTTAGTAGTTTATGGTTTTAAGACGCAAAATCCATTTGAGAAATACTTTTCCTACCCAATATTAATCCATATTCTCAATATAGTCATTGAATTTGCACGCGAACATCATAAGAAGGAGAAGACAGTAATGTGGCAGAAGGAGAAGACAGTAATGTGGCGGAAGAAGAAAAAAATGACATTTCTCGTTCTCTGTTTCAGCATCAATCTTCTAATATGAACTAATGATGGCTTTCACATAGGCTTTTCCCATTAGAGACTTCTTAGTGTCCAATGGAAAGCATACATCAGATTTGTGCAGGTCGGGTTCTTCTATGACTTTTAAGAGTCTCAACTGATTCTGTAAATTACACCCTAGTTGGGTGATACTTTTACCACTTCTCACTGCAGGTGCGCTCTCTAATATCCATTTTGAATATCGATACTTACATTCAAAATGGATATTAGAGAGCGCACCTGCAGTGAGAAGTGGTAAAAGTATCACCCAACTAGGGTGTAATTTACAGAATCAGTTGAGACTCTTAAAAGTCATAGAAGAACCCGACCTGCACAAAACTGATGTATGCTTTCCATTGGACACTAAGAAGTCTCTAATGGGAAAAGCCTATGTGAAAGCCATCATTAGTTCATATCAGAAGATTGATGCTGAAACAGAGAACGAGAAATGTCATTTTTTTCTTCTTCCGCCACATTACTGTCTTCTCCTTCTGCCACATTACTGTCTTCTCCTTCTTATGATGTTCGCGTGCAAATTCAATGACTATATTGAGAATATGGATTAATAGTGGGTAGGAAAAGTATTTCTCAAATGGCTTTTGCGTCTTAAAACCATAAACTACTAAGTAATGGCATACATAATTTTTTTAGTATAAAAGTTGTTATTTTAAGTGCGCGTGCAAATTCAATGAAAGTTAGATTTGAGGATACACATGTATGAGTTGTATTCTATATATGTGTGTTTCGATTTATGATTTCGCTTAAGTGTAGGGTTGTTTTTACTTAAAGAAGTATCACCATCTACTATATATAAAAAAATATAGCAAACTAGGATTGGTATTCAAATCCCAGTCCAGATTGGTATTCAAAATTTATTTAATTAGTTTGCGATCCACATCATTTGATTCGTTGCTTGAGGCATCAATGTAGGCACAAATATCGGCGACGAGGAACTCGACGAGGAAGAACGAGGGCGGTGGCGGGCTGAGAACGGAGGGCGCGCGGTGGCGACGAAGAGAAAATTGGAGACGCGGGAACGAGAGAAAATTTTGGGAACGAGAGGGAAAGATATCGAGGCGTATATTGGTATCGATGGGAATATGAATGTTTCATATTATCATCGAGTATCATATATTGGTTTTAACCTGAATATCTTGAGTCGCTCTCTAATTATGCGTTTGTTGTGCATTCGTGTTGTATGTGTAACATGATTTTAAACCATTGAGATCAAGATTGATAGAACTTATCATCCTACATTGCAATAGCATTCATCGACCAAAAATAGATTGCGGTCTGGATATGGCATATTGGCAGATGTTACCTATATGCATAAATCTTATGTCTAATGACCATAAGATTGTCGGAGACAGTTTTGATGTTTTGTGGGTTTGTTTTTATACTTGGGACAATCCAATGTTGACACACACACATAAATAACAAATTAAAGTAAACTAACTAAGAGGCATATTTGAGTTTTATACTGGGATCACAAATAGCATGATGGCTGCAAACAGGTTGCTTGAATACTTGCAGACAATCCAATGTTGCCTCGCCATTTCTATAAATTTTAAACTCCCTGGAAAATTATCATCGCTCAGGATTACTTTAGGGCCAGTTTGGCTGCTTCTTGCTTGTGATTCAACATTCAGCTTTTTGTTGATTTGGAACTCAGAGAGTGTTGCAAAACAAATCCAAAACTAAATAAACCTCAAACTAGCTACAGAGAAGGCAAACAGCAAACCCCATGAAGTTTGGCTTTCAAGGGTTTTCCCACTAAAATACACTTAGATGCAGCACTTTAAGGAAGCTTGCAGCAATATAAAAACTTTTAGGTAGTTTAGTGAAAAACTGCAGTGCTTCAAGATTGTTTAAGTTTTATGTGTACTTAAGCTGTCATAAAGAAATTATCGTTGCAAAAATGTTCGCAACCCTAGCTTTTCCAGCAACGATACTGGAATACGAGCCTCAGATATGCCAGCTTAGGAATCAAAATAAGAAAGAGATTTGGGGTTATCCTAAGTCCAAAGTCAAACGGGCTCGAGAAATATATAAACCCAAAAAAATGACTGCATAAAGATCTCATAAAGATGAAAAGGATGTTATGCAAGCTCTGAACAAATCTTGAACGGAACTTTCACAAGAATTTACAATACCCGACCAGAATCCAATCCTGAGTTTGATGAAGCTTCAGGCCTTCAGCTTCCCCACAGAAAATAGTTAGGGCAAACCCTTTGCAAAACCATAGCTTTCATGCAGAGATGACGCTCAGAACATGCCAGCTTCCAAACACATTGAATAATACATAATCTCCCATACTCTCTCTCTCTCAATCAGACAGTTTATATTTGGATTTGAATTTAGGAAAAGAAATAAGATGGCTACAAACCAGCTTGCCTCGCCAATCTCATAACTATAAAGCTCATAAAAGTGGAAGCTTGAGGGCAAGCCATCATCGCCTCCATTCAATTGAAGCCAAATCATCCACAAAAAATAGAAATAAATATAATAATTGATCGATAGGCAAAATTGCAAGAAACCTATTCAGATTTTTGCATGAAAAAATAAGAGATGTAAATTAAGTAAAAGATTACCAAATGAAATTATCCCATCACTTGAACCCCCTCTCAAGACATTTTAGCAAAAATTCCCCCAGTAATTTTCTTCGGTTTAACCGTTTTATATCATAGAAGAAAGATAAATTTCAAATGTATATACATGCATACACACACACACATCATATACACAGTTTTTGAATGTTGCCAGAATTTCAACGGTAATTCTAGATTTTTCCAAACTCTGAAGGCTTCACAAAAATTTTAAATACAGATAATAATATGATTGAAGAGATCAATCACCAATTTTTTAATGAGGATCAACTGAAACCCCAAACAGAGCAAGCAAATTACAAAGATCCCAAAACCCAGCGTGGCCCAGCCCCAGCCCCAGCCCCCAGCCCCAGCCCAACCCTAACCCCAGCGTGGCCAGCTAAACCCCAACACCAACCCTAAGGCAAACCCTAACCCCAGCCCCACCCCAGCAGCAGCCGAACCCCAACCCTAACCCTACCCTGACCCCGACCCCGACCGCGACCAGCTAAACCCCAACACCAACCCTAAGGCAAACCCTAACCCCAGCCCCACCCCAGCAGCAGCCGAACCCCAACCCTAACCCTACCCTGACCCCGACCCCGACCGCGACCGTGACCGCGACCCCTGCCCAACCCCAACTCGCGCGCGCAACCCCAGACCCAGCCATGAACCCTAAGCCCAAAATAATCCAAAAATTCTTTAATTTACCTCGAGATTTACTCACCTGAACGGCTGCTGCTGGGGCTGGGGCGACGACCTGAACCGCGGTGGCGACGAGAACTGCGGTGGCGACGAAACCGGCGGTGGGGATTTTTCTCGCGCCAGATCGAGAGAGAGAGAGAGAGAAAGTGAGCGTAGGCGATCGGGCTGGGGTCTTAATAAATCGATATTTACTTGTCCCTACGGATATACCCGTAGGTCCTTTGTTTACGCCACCGTAGGGGCAAACACCAAATTAAGAATTAATTTTTTAATTCGTGAACGTCAGTGCCCGTAGGGGCAACCCTTTAGCCCTACGGAGTAATCCGTAGGGCCAAGTAAAATCTGCCCCAACGGATAATTCCATCCGTAGGGGCAACCCACTATTTTACTAGTGATTGCAGCGTCGGAATCAACAAATAATCCCTCCCGTTAATAGATGAAAATAAATGCAGTCATTCACACACACAACCTGAACTTCACACTTGCAGATGAAAATAAATATATTACATTCACAAAATAGTCTTTTTCTCCCTCATTTTATTTCTATGAGGTATTTTTAAGGTGGAACAAGAAGCAAACCATTTTAGAAGGATCGGTATCACTCCAGAGCAAGAATCAGTCAGAAGCGGCTAACGACCTATACAAAGAACACCAATGACGATCACATATCAACTAAGAATGTAGTCATCTATGAGTCAAGAGTTTTCCGGTTTAGCATGTTGTATATAACACAGAATTTCAAAATAAATGTTCCTTACAAAAAATATTTGGCCTAGAAAAAGTAATTCATAGAGAAAAAACTTATTTGCCAAAAAAGTTTTTTCGGTTCACCCCGAATTTATACATGACCGTTTCATAAGAAGGAAATTTTCTGTCAATTATTTTATGATATATAAAGCCTTTTAAATCCTTCTATCTGGGGAATATCTATTTTCTACCAGGTTATTTGTAAACATGTCTAATCTCACAAGATGAAACTCTGTTATATATAATATAAGTAAACCCCAATAAAAGATATAAAGGATATAGATTAAATGGCAGATAAATACGTAAGTTTCTGCCTAGTGTCCCCCCATCCCCAACACTTTGGTACCTGCCGTTATTTGGGGTTAGAATACAAAGCCCTTTCTTTTTCTTTTTCTCAAAGTTCTACTATCATCTTTTCTTCACAAATTTCTTCCAAAGCTTCCTCCACGACAACTTTGAGGATCGAGAATGCTAAGATTGCAAGCTGAAAATGATCGTGGAGACTGAAAGACTATAGGAGAAGATACTAAGGTATTCTAACTACGGCTATTAATTTGCAAGGTCGAGAAAACTGTAATTGAAAATTGCAAGGCTATAGAAATGCAAGAATTAAGGAAATTTGATTTACAAAATGAGTTTAACGGAGGAGCAGAAGGTGAAGAAGAAGATGAAAGTTAAAGTAGAGAATTTGGCAAAAAGTGAGAAGAAATGGATGAAAATTGCTTGGATTTGTCTTTCTATTGTCCTAGTTTTTGTTGGATTTTAAAAAAAAAAAATCGATTAAACAATGCATGTATGATGTGAAGTTTATTTATGAATGGAAAAAAATGATGATATTTTCTCTTCTTCGCTCATCTATGGGTCTTTGATTTATTGTGTATATTCAAACATAAATATTGAATTATGTGTAAACATCCTTGATGTTGGACAGTAAGTCATTTGAAGATGAATCTCAAGCTCGATTTTATGTAAAGACTTCAAATTTGCTATGCTAAAGCGAAAATTACAACAGTAATTTCTCCGATCTTACCGTGATTGGATATTTAGATTTTCGGGTTAGGGTTATAGGATGGAGGGGTAGGGGAGAAAGGGAGGTTTAATTTTGGGGAATAGAGGCGAGTGAAAGAGAGAGTTAGGTTTAATTTAGGGATTTTAATTTAATTGTTTGGTCAAATTTGGTTAATGGGTTTGTTGAATCATAAGGGGAAAAAAGTCTTTTCATAATTTCCGTTAACTTCGCCGGGTAGTAAAGTGTAAAAATAAATATTGGTTATTTATCCGCCATCTTTTGAAACTCAGATATTTATCTGCAAAATAGTATGAACAATAGGTATTTATCTGCCATTTAGCCAAAAATATATGCATAACTTAAGAGCCTCTCAAATTCACGGTAGATCATAAACCGAGAGTTTGGATAAGAAATGCAAGAGTCAGGTACGTGTATCTAACACAGAAAAATCGACAGTCTTCGAAATCCCACACTTTTCTCACTCTCAATTTTGTTTTTTCAGTTCCATTTGACTTCGTACTTGGGGAGAATTGGTGATCAGTAAGCCTGGATTAGTGAGTGTGTATACAGTGTTAAGAAGCAAATTATTTCTCAAATACAAAGGTTTATGTGAAAAGATACGGTAACTTTTATAATTTTATTTATTTCTTGGGTAAGTTCCTCAGCCCTACTTTTTACTTTTAAAAAAAAATCTTTTTCTTTTGGGATAAATATCGGTGTAAAACACAATAAAGTGATGCAAACATTCTAATACAAAGTCTCCATTTCATTTATTCAATATTACAATTATCCATTTATGTCATTCCCAAAATTACTTTTATAAAATTAAATAAAGGTAAAATCCTCTCAATATGTCTGCATCCAAGAAAATCAAAATTTTCATTTTTATCTTAATTTTCTTTGTTTCAAATCCATGAAGCAGAAAAAAAATTAAAATCAAAATGCAATCTCTATGGAGATTTTTTTCTCTAAACTTGCCCAATCTCTATTGAATTTTATAAATATTGAGGATGAAGAGAAGGGTTTGCTAATAAAACTACATAAGAAGAAGAAGATGTGGTTAATTAAATAAGAAGGAAAAAAGATAATCTTTAAAATAATAAAATAAATAAAGGGTATTTTTTTTTTGGAAGTGGGGGAATAAAAATTGAGCTGCTAAAATGCTACTTTTAGAAAATTAGTGGTATTTTCTGTTACTAGTGTAAAAATCAGGAATATTTACTGCTATTATAGGAAGATAAAAACTACTGTAATTTTGCGATATTGAAATTAAAGTAAAAAAAATCCTACTTACCACCACCACAGTGAGTTCCGCGGACACCGCTTCAACTTTTGCCGCCGCCGCCTCCATTTCCTCCACCACTTCCTCCAGCGCCGCTGCAGCTAGTGCCGCTGTTACTGGAGCATCCTTCGTAGCTTACTCCCGAACCACCGGCCTCCCCGCCCGTGCTCCCGCCATATTCCAAGTAATATGTCACGTTCGTGGGTTGCTTTGTTCTTTCATCTCTTCTTTTCTTGCGATTGCCAAACGCAAAAATAATGACACTCCATAACGCCAAAAGGCTATTTCGAGACACCTGCGATGTTGTCGAAGTTAATAAACCAATGTCGACATAGCCGTCTTCGATCACTGCTCCTGGTGCCCTTCCCATATTGTTCTGGATTTGGGAATTGTGTGATATATGATTGTATTTTTGAGAGGATTATGCAACATGCCAATACGTAATTAGTATCTTATAAATATTGTGGGGGGTGGGGGGGAGCTTTCAAGCCTTTTCTTTTCTTTCCCTTTTCCATCACGAAGTCTTCGTCAGATTCTTATATTATCATATCTCTTAGAGGGTTAGTATCAATCATTTTTGAAAGAATATAATATCAACCACTACCCACTTTTAACCAATTTGTTTGTTTGTTTGAAGCAAAGCAGGGTTTTATTGAACTTGGATTCTAATGTACGGGTTGGACAATTCTCATTGTCGGACTATTTTTTGGATTTGGATTTGAAATCGGACTTAGGTGCTGGATTTGGATTTGGATTTTTGGACTCAAAATTACATGTTGGATTTATATTTGGACTTGGACTTACATGCTAGATCTATTTGGACTCAGACTTTCATGCTAGACTTGGATTTGCATTTGACTTTTGGTATGGATTTACTGAGTTCTTACATAATTTGTGTTATGACTTTTATTTCTACCGGGCTTTTTATGACATAACAATTTTATTATTTAATCTTATAACTGTGTAAAGTCTATCAAAATTAATTAATTATTATTTTATTTTAATAAAATAATTATTAAAAAAACAACAAGTTCCCTGTTATCGATAAGTACGTAATAATAAAAGATTTTAAATTGTGAAAATTATATACTATCAAATTTTAATCTAGTTCTTCCTGATATTTGCTTGATCTATGATTTTTTTTATTAAAGAATAAAATAAATACAATGTTTTTCTTTATCATTACTTTCAAATATCGAAAGAGAAAAGATAAAATTTTATAAGCAATCAAAATAAAAATGGTAAACATTAATACAAAATAAGAAATAAAATTTTCTACTAAAGGAATCCTAATGAATAATTTAATAAACAACTTTGACGCAGAAACACCTTTTTAGGGTTTCTTGAAAAAGCAATGAAATATAATCTATATTCTAATTAATTAAAACATAAATTAAAAAATAATTCGAGATCTGCAAATAAAAAACTATTCTGGGATTTTATGAAAAAATTTGCAATATATAATCTAATCAATCAAAATATAAATAAGAATGAGATGAGATCAAAAGAGAAAACACATTTTCAGGTTCCTTGAAGAAATTAAAAAAATATAATATAATCAATCAAAATATAAATATAAATAACATGAGATTAAGAATAAAAAGAAAAATAAGTTTTCTAGGGTTTTGAAAGAGTTCATGAAAATGGAGAAAGTCTCCATATTTTCCTCTTGGATTTTTTTTTCCAATTTTGTAGCTTTGCTTTATATAGTTGGAGTTGAAATTTGGATTTTTGGAGTCCAATCCTGATCTGAGTCCAATAAACCAATAACACAAAATTTTAAAATCCAAATCATAGTCCACAACCAATAATGCAAGACTTTAAAATCCAAATCCAAGTACACAACCAATAACGCTATATTTTCGATTCCAAATCCGGGTCCAAAACCAATAACGCTATAGTTTAAAATCCAAATCCGGGTCCAAAACCAATAACACCATAAAATACAATCCAAATAAAAGTCCAAATCCAATCAAACAATCCAAAACCAAGAACCCACCGTAAGAGTCCGTCTCATTATATGAATACCAAAAAGTTTAAACAATAAGAAAAATTAATTATGATGATAAAAAATAACAAAAGATGTTTTGGAAGAGAACTATAGATTTTATATAAATATTATTTAAAAAATTAAAGGAGTATTTTAAAAGGGTTTGATTAATATGCCTGCTCAAATCATTCATATTTTAAAAACAACATCCAAATTTTATATTTTTAAACCCCACCCAAATCTTTAAACTAAATTAAGCGCCTCCAGTTAATTTTCATCCATAATCTGTTGCGGCTATCTATTAGTGATAGAAAAAGATTATAATACCTTATAACGACTAGTTCTTGGGTATAAAAGGATGTAATAGCTTTTTATTTTTTCCAATTCTTTATTTTTGTAGCTCATATTATGATTCTCTCTCTCTCTCTCTCTCTCTCTCGTTAATTAATCTAATTTAATCATGGTTACCTAACAGAACGGAGACCAACAATTGGGTGGGATTTCGATGTTGTTTTTGATAATATGAAATATTTGGATGTGGCATTTTTTTTTAATAAAAAGAACAAAATATTTTTGAAAAGGGCATTGCACATCTTGTGATTTAAATAAAACCCATTCTAGACTCTCTCCTCCAGCCTGAGATGGGAGTTGTCAAAAACTAGGACTTTTGCAGCACTTGTATATATTAAGAGATATGTATAAAAAAAATATAAGTATAAAATACAAATTTATAATAAATTTTGTAATTCTGAAAATAAAGAAAGTGAATTTCCCTAAAAACTACGTCTTTCATTTACTATCAGCATGCTATCTTACTTTCATTACCAAATCTATTTTGGATAACAACAACAACAACAACAACAAATAATACCTAAATTATAACCGATTTAATTTTTGCATGTCTTTTGAATTACATATAATTAATCAGAAAAGAAACAAAGCCAATCAATATATTATGGATGTAATCACATATATTTAGTGAAATATATATTTATATTACTGTTAAAAAATTAATTTATGGTTAATGTGTAAGTTAGTTAGGACAATTGTGGTGAGTATCAAATTGTTTTAATTGTTTCTCACAAATATTTTAATTGTTGGGGTTCTTTTGCAAAAAGGATTCCATCATTTTGGTCAATTACTTTTGGATTTGATTTTAACGTTGAAAGCAAAAAATGTAAATTATTAAGTCTCAGATCATGAGTTGGCATGATTTGACATAGTGTTCCATAAGGGATTTTTTTTTAAATTTTTATCTTATGGAGAAAACGAAGGTACCATTTTTGAGATTATTGAGAATCCTAAAATCTCGGTAATGTGATGACCGAGAATCTAATTCTAAGAAATCTTGTATTACTATCGATAATTTATGTATGTGTGGCGGTGAGCAGGGCGCCCCACTAGTGGCGAACGGCCGATGGCAGCGGACGGACTGGCAATCGGTGCCGACGGCCGACAGGCGGCTGGCAACCGCGGTGGGGCCTACAGGCAGCGGGTGGATGATGGCCGTCTCACGTATTGTGTTTTGTGAGAATATTTTATGGCAATTTAGAATGAACATAAATTTTAGAGGGGATAGGCCACACTCTCATTGGGGACATCTTATTATGGTAATCTTATATTTGGAAAAATGCTTTTTAAACCAAACCATGGATGATAATTTCTTTTTATGGGATTACCTCCTATCACCTTAAAAGGTGCATTTCCGGTGAAATGTGTCTTTATTGGGATTTTTTGTATAATGGACGTATATATATGAAGATATGCGTATGAAATAAAAGCATAGAATACATATGCATAATTATTTATTTATTCCTGAAATATATGAAATCTAATTTCGGAATTTTATAAACAATTCTTGTAGTGGTAACAGTAACAAATATCTAAGTTAACATCTATTTGGTTTCTCAGAATAATTTACATATAATAAAACGGAAAAGGAATTGATGTAAATGCATATCTTTAGAAAAGTATTTGAGATTACATATAAGATGTTTATGCTGCTTTTAAAACTTAATATGATTCATTTGTAAGTTATGCAGATATATTAATTTGCTAGGTGGTAAACTTGTTTAAGCAACTTTTTACAAATATGTTAATATTGGGGCTTTTCTTGCAAAAAATAATCAAACCATTATTGCATTTAAATGTTAAAGGGGGTAAAAAGGTAAATTTATGAGTTTAAGTGTATGAGTTGGCATGTTTTGAGGTTAGAGTTTCATGAATGAGTTTTCTCATTTTTTTTTGAATTATCCTTTTGAAAAATGGAGAAACCTTTTGCATACCCCATCTGTTCTAGTTATAATAGAAAATGATAATGTAACTATGAACTATATAATTGTTTTGTAACGACATTCCAGAAGTAATGCTTGCAAGTCGGAATTACCAAAAAAACCTAGCATTTTACTGCACGCATGTGTATTAAAACCTGCGTACAAAATACAAATTTATAATGAGAAAACAAAATCTTACCTGCCAATGAGAGAGTTTTTTCTTATGGTGTCGAAAAAGGTCAATGCTCAATCAATTTCTTCGACGGTCGGTATCCACCATTTTTATCTTCATCGTGTAAGATGTGATACACCATATTTGATATGAATCTAATATCTTTGACCGTTGATATTGTGGATACAAAATCAATAACTTTCTTAGTTTTACTTATTTTTGGGGTAGGGTGCCTGGGCCCTACTATTTACTTCACAAACAAAGACTCTAAACATGGTTCCACAAATCAAACATTAAAAACAGGACGGATATTTTAGTATAATTCTGTCATACTGAAAAGTAAAATGATCCTACTTACAACCACAATAAGTGCCGCCGCCGCTTCAACTTTTGCCACCATCTCCTCTCCCTCCTCCACAGCCTTCTCCTCCGGCACCACAGCCGGCACCGCTGTTGCTGCCGGTGCAGTCTTCGTTGCTTGCACTTCCCGCACCACCGGCCTCCCTACTCGTGCTCCCTCCGTATCCCGAATAATATGTCATGCTCGAGAGTTGCTTAGTTCTTCCATCCTTTTTCTTCTTGAGATTGCCGAACGCAAATACGATGGCACTCCATATTTCCACAACCATGCAAAGGGCAAGAAGGCTATTTCCAGACAGCTGCGCCGTTGTGGGCGTCAATAAACCGGCGTCGACATAGCCGTCTCCGATCACTGATACTAACGCCCTTTCCATATTCACTACTACAAATAAGGGTTGCCCCTACGGATATAGCCGTAGGGACAAGAAAATACCCTGTAGGTACAAACGCCGTAGGTGCAAGTTGAAGCCCTGAACTTGCCCTTATGGACAAAAACTTGCCTCTACAGAGTTCTGTGTAGGTCCCGTTTGCCCTACGGAGTAGGCCGTAGGGGCAAAAAAATTATTTTATTTACGGTTTTTTAAAATAGATTACTTATACCTACGGCTGAATCCGTAGGGCCAAGTAATAGCCCCTACGGATACATGCATAGGTACATATCCGTGGGGGCAAAATATCAGGATTCCTGATATTTTGCCCCTACGGATAACTGGGTAGGAGCATTTTTTTGCCCCTACGGATATAACCGTAGGGGTAAGCCCAACCCCCTGATACTGAGATCACAGGGGAAAATATCAGTTATTCTGATATTTTGCCCCTACGGTTTAATCCGTAGGGGCACGTGTGTACCTACGGATTAATCCGTAGGTACATATTATCAGTTTTTTTAAAAAAGGGCTGCTTAATTTTTTCTCGCCCTGTGCACAATAATATATATATCAATCAAACATAAAATTAATCATCACACAACATATATCGCAGTATTCATAGTCACATCTCACATATATAATATACAAAAGAAACCAAAAAACAGAATATGATATAAATATAAACACCGTAGGACCATCAATATCAATATCGTCCAAAATGTAGTACAATATGTATCATATAAATAAATACATGTTTCAAAAAATAAGAATCAAAAAGCTACCCTAGCTCGGTCCAGCTCCACCTCTGATAAACGCTAGAATCTGGCGTGCCTGCTCCTCGGTCAATAAATCATGCAATTCGGCGCGTGCGGGAGTCTGAGCGGGCTGTGGAGCTGGCGATGTGGTCTGCGCAGCTGCCGTCGAGATAGTGGTTTGTGGAGCCGCGGCTGCGGGAGTCTGAGCGGGCGGTGGAGCTATAGGAGCTGTCTGCGGAACCGCAGCCGATGTAGTGGCTTGCGGAGCTGTAGCCGAAAGAGATGCATGTGGAGGCTCGGCCGATATACCCTGTCGCGTCTGAACCTAACGTATGTAATAAGCGTGTAAGAACTGTGTATTATTCGAATTCGTATCATTATCAAGTTATTTCGAAACCCCATTTGGATATCTAGTTTGGAAAACCGTAGTTTATTTTAATTAGATATGTATGTCTGATTAATCAAACTTAAGTCTACAACCAAATAAGCTCAGGCTACATACTAATATTGGATATGTTAATATCTATAATATGACATGATATTTTACTATTAAGTAGTATACATACCAGCATCTTCTTCAACTCCTGAACGGAGGCCTTCAAGCTCTCCAGTTTCTGCTGGACACGTCGCTCACTGGAGACGGAGGAAGTAACCGCCAGGGTGGAGTCCAACCTCATATGGGCCCTGCTAGGGCCCAGTCCCCGGCCGCTCTCCCAACCTCCGTGGTGCTTTCCGTGTGCGGCATCCAGGACTGGGGTCGGCAGTCTCGGATCGCTCTGTCAGGTAAAATCGATCCCCGATGCCTCGGCCTGCTCAACCACCCGCTCCTACACCCACATTAAGCAGTAAAGTATAAATATAAAATTTAAATTTGAACCTTCCAAAACTAAAATTTCAAATATGGGTTGAATAAATATTAACACTTACGCAATACTCCTGAGTAGCGACGTCGGGATATCGAAGCTCGCCCGTGGCGGGATCTGTCGAAATGCCATGAACGGCAAGATATGCGGACAACACGCTCGGTGTACCACCTTAAGCCAGGGTCTGAGCTGTCTGCAATATTAGAATATAACTCTTAATATTAGATATATTAGAAAATAACTCTTAATCTTGCATCATATCACAAAGGCCGGCCTATTGTAATTTACCGAGAACTCCATGGCTCGAGTAATATTTCTCGAGCCACGTGTGTAAGTGGGACAACCCCTTTTCGCCGATTTCCTATTCTCTATATTTTGAGTGGCATGTTTCTGCACAACACATTCACATTTAGTTTTCTAATTAAGAAACACAAAAAAATAAATTATATCCTAAACAATGAATTACATTAAAATACATATCTGTTTGCGTTGAGAGTCGAAATATTCTCACAATAGAGGCCATGTCTTTACGTCGACTCTCGCAAACGCCGGAGTAGATAGGAGGGCCGCTCTCTCTGCCTCGGGGGTCGCCATCCATAGGGAGTAGCAGTCGGCCTTCAGCTCATTCCTGTTGTATCGGACCTTGATCTGCATGTTCTTCATCAGGCTACTGTACAGAACATGAAGATCGAGCACCCTCCCAGGATGATCAGGGTCGGGTACAGGCTGAAAATCGTAATCCAACTGAAAATAAAAAAAAATTGTTATTAGATTGCAAGTGTTAATAATAAATATATTGGATAAATCAAATGAAAATATATATTAATACCCGAGCCTGATCAAAGAAGCGGGCGAATGAGCGCCTGTGCTGCTTGCCCCACTCAACGTGAAGTGGATAGTTCTTCACAAGCCGGCTCTCATCCTCCATATACCGGCCGAATCTCTCGGCATGAGGACAGATATAGCGATAGTCAAGGGTAAAAAAGAGGGGGAATGCTGCCTCCCCCTAGCTCTGTCAGGCTTCGGCCTATGGGACTGATTCGGGCCTCGAGTCTCCCTCTGGGGATGGGGAGGCCCTGCGTCTGCAAGAAATATCAAAACAATCAATATTAAGAAAAAGTTGTATTAAGAAATCATGGTTAAATGAAAATTGAAGTGTGATATATACCTCCGGTGACTAAAGCACGAGCCTGGGCCTGGGCAGCAGCACGAGCGGGACGATAGTTCCTCCGGTGAGGAACAGCCAGTGTTCCGGATGCGGACGCATCCCCTCCAACTAGAAAATAAACATTGACGCTAAATTTCCATGAAGTTCATATTTATTCTATAGAGCATATGTAAAATGAATAAATATTTTATATTTATTCATACTAATCTACAGAGATGCGGAGGGTACGGAAGTGGCAGGAGTGGCCCCTGCGTCAGATATGGACGCACCACCTATAATTAGACAATTAAAAATAGATTGTATAAGTAATTGTAAAAAGAATGTGTAGATCAATAATATAACGTTCTAAATCAATATGCATACACAATAGGATATATAAACATACCCGCAAATGCGGTGGTGTCACCACCTACAGCTAGACAATAATAAAAATTACTATCTAAGTAAGAGCAAAAGGAATGTGTGTATATTTATGATATAGCATTCTAAATCAATATACATACACTATATAATATATAAACATACCTGGAGGAGCGGGAGTGGCCTCTGTCCCTAATGTGGATGCATCACCAACAACTAGACAATCAAATATTGACAATATAAGTAATTTTGACATAAACAGGCATGAATATCTATAATATTACATTCAAAATGGATATGCATGCAATATATCTGGAGTTGTGGCAAAATCCATACGGAAGGAGGCATCCGAAGGGGTCTCCGATTTGGGTGCAAGATCGGCCCTCTGAAGCTCCCTACGCAGTTCTCCGGACGGCAGAACCGCTCTGCCTCTGCCTCTGCCGCGGCTGGAGCTCCTGCCGCCCCTCGCTGCTCCCGACATCGTCATCAAATCTAGATAAACGGTTCGTGGACGCATCAGACAATCATTAAAATTATTGACTACATATGTATAGATCGTAAAATGTGAAGTAATAATATAACATTACTGATAACCTTTTTCGTTTCGTGGGCGCATTATACATATCTACTTGGATTTCATCGTCGATGTCATTTCTAACCCACGTAATTTCATGATCGGCCGAAGACAACCCGTCCTTCGAAACAGACTGTCGGAGCACTCTAAGCCTTCTCTCTTATTCAACCTCATCGCTGTGCTCGAATTTTGGGATATCGTAGACATTTCTGGGTTTCCATCGGCATACAACACTCTATCCCGGATGCTTTAAACACTGTGAGCAGTATACTTGGAACGCTTGGTTCGGAAAGATAAACGGATCTTCCTGACCATAAAATCGAAGTGTGTTCACACTGGTCAATCCATATTCATCTTTCAAAGTCCCAAGATTGCTTCTCCACTTATCCGTATCGGTTCGCGTATCGTACCAAGTACACTGGAATATATAAAAGGGTTCTGATTGTCTGGAATAGTGGATGCCGAGTATACAATTTAAGTACCCATAATAAATCACACCGTCCGATCCTACCGTCGCAATCGCACTATTCTGAGTGGTTCTAAATGTTTCTATGTTCTTAACTTCGAATTTGTATCCAAGGACACTAAATCCTTTGTAATATGCAACCTCCATACTAGAAAATTGAGCTAAACATCTTGAACCAATCTCAAATGATGCAGACAAGTTCGGATCGTGGATATAACAAAACAAATTTTACGAAAAATACATAACGATACAAGTTTAGATTAAAACTGATAGCAATAAAATGTTATTCGAATAACTTACATGATCTGTGACCCAATCACAAAAATTATCCTGATGATATTTTTCCAATCGTTCTTCGTTCCAATCAGGATACCCCTCACGTACCTCGTTAAAATGAATTCTATTTTCGACAAATAATGGTGACATTAATATTATATCATTTCATACACACACAAACACAAATATAACAATTAATCCAAAAAAACTTACTCTCTAATTTGTTCAAGACATGCGCAATTAAACAAGATAAACCAGTATATCTTGTTGATAAATATAGTGTCTACCCTCTTATACTCGGTTTTACCATATGGCCCGTCTTGAATTCTTCAAGGCCGGTTAAGCTTTGTCTCAATGTTCTCGTCCAGATAGCGGGAACAAAATGTGGTTGCTTCATCAAGAAAATAACCTTGCATGATAGAACCCTCGGGTCGATTTTTATTGCGTATATACTTTTTAAAAGTGTAGAGATACCTAAAAAATATGTTGAATAAATAAATACGGGCATACAGGACAACAATAAATTTATAAATTGCGCGAAACGAAAAATTACACGTACCTCTCGACGAGATACATCCATCGATATTGTACCGGTCCGGCTAACTTAGCCTCAGTTGCAAGATGAACCGTCAAGTGTATTATGATATCGAAGAATGACGGTGGGAAAATACGCTCAAACTTGCAAAATATCAACGCAATAGAATTTTCTAGTTTATCCAGCGTCACAACCTCCAGTGTTTTAGAACACAACTCTCTGAAAAAACAATATAGGTCGTTGATTACTAGACCAACCGATTTGGGGAGAGAAGTCCTGAGGGCTAATGGAAGAAGGTGCTCCACGATATCATGGTGATCATGACTTTTCAGCCCATCGATCTTGCCTTTTACAATTTTTATTTTTTTGCTGAATGATCCTGAGAAACCTGTGGGAACTTTCAAATTATGCAACACCTGCAGAAATCTTTTCTTCTCCGGTTGTGACATATGATAAGCGGCATTGGTAAGTACAAACTTGCCCGGTTTACCTGCTACCGGTCTAGGGTGCAATTCACTTCTTATTCCCCACTCCTGTAGATCCATCCGAGCATTCAGGTTGTCTTTAGATTTCCCGTCTTTACAAAGAATCAAGTTGAGTATGTGCTCTAATACTCATTTCTCTATATGCATGACGTCCAGACAATGACGCACTAAATTTGTTGACCGGTACGGAAGCTCGAAGAAAATACTTAACTTGTTCCAAAATGGTGGTTTGACCTGTTTCGTCGGATCCATCCCGAAGGTCACATTATTGTAACCATCCCATTGAGCAGTCACGTCCTCTCCGGACAATGGGGATGGAGGTCCAAGAAGCTCCTGATGACCATCAAAGTGAACGGTGTCTAACCTATAGGGGTGGTCTGGAGGCAGGAAACGTCGATGGCCGCAATAACAAACATTTCTGCTAAAATTCAACAATTTCGATATTGAGTGTTCATGGCAATGAGGACATGCTTTGTGACCATGTACGGACCAACCTGATAGCATTGTTCCCCCAATCAGAGCAAGGCTCTGTTTGAATTTTGAAAATTCAAAATTGAGAAGCAACGCTTCAGATCCCGTGCGCTGCGCGCAATTTGCCACGTGTCAGAAATTGACTCGGCAGCACAACGCCCAAGGCAGTGCGTCCAATCAGAGCAAGGCTCTTTAAAAAGCAAAAGCAACGCTCAACTGCGCAAGTGCACCGTTGACACGTGTCTGCGCAGTTGCGCAAACGCTGTTGCGCAAGTGCACCTCAGCACGCCACGTGTCTGCGCAGTTGCGCAAAAGCACAACTGCGCAAGCGCACCGCTGCACGACACGTGTCTGCGCAGTTGCGCAAAGACTGTTGCGCAAGTGCACTGCAGCGTGACACGTGTCTGCGCAGTTGCGCAAGCACGACTGCGCATACGCACCTCTGCGAGACACGTGTCTGCGCAGTTGCGCACACACTGTTGCGCAAGTGCACCGTTGAGTGACACGTGTCTGCGCAGTTGCGCAAGCGCTTCACTGCGCGACACGTGTCTGCGCAATTGCGCAAGCACAGCTGCGCAAGCGCCTTACTGCGCGACACGTGTCACGCGCTGGTGAGTTGCGCAACACAGAATGAAGATTTAAGGAAATCTTTTCTGTTCTTGTTAAAACAAGAAGATTTCTTCTGTAAAACAGGGGCCTTTGGATCAAAGATCCAACGGCGGGGAAAATTTCCCAAATCACTCAGGAAAAGATTTATTGAAAAAATTTAACTAATTTTTGAGCACTATAAAAAGGACCCCAAATCTCATTTCAAAGGATCATCTGGTTTTAAAAAAAGAAGAAGAAAGAAGAGAACTCTTGAGAATTTCTGGAGAACACAAAAAGAAGGTAAAAACCTTTGAGATAAGAGAAGATTCTCTTGAAGAATAGATCATTGATCTAGAAAACAAGATCAGTGATCTTCAATAAATAGATAAATAAATAAATAAATAAATAAAAATAATAAAAATAGTGTCTTGCAATTGCTATGAATCTTTGGTTCTCTGAAACAGAAAGAAAGAAAAGATTTCTTTCTTTTCTTTGATCTAAATTTGGATCAAGAAATTAAAAAGTGCTCTGCACTTCTTTTCCTGAATCTAAAAGATTCTTGGTGCTTTGCACAAATGCAATGCATTATTTGAAGGGCTAGGCCCAAGTCAAAAAGACCTAGCAGGTCAGAATAAATTGCAAAGCAATAAAAGGGCTGGGCCCAAATAAAATTGATGCTCTGCATCCCTTTTGGGCAAAGCCCAAATAAAAGCAAAAGAAATGCAAAAGCAATGGACTTAGCCCAATCGTGGCCATAAGTCCTTAAATTAAATTGACTGAGCAAAATGGCTCTCCTAAATCAATTTACGTCTGGTTCGAGGGTACATCTCCGAACTCCTTTGACATCTATCGTTGTAATTCCTCAACGACGTCAAAGAGGTGACGGGTCCTAACGACCACACACCCATATGGACTGCGGGGTCCTTAAACTCGTGGACCGAGACATCCTTAAACTAACATCGGACCGAAACGTCCCTAAACTAATATTGGACCGAAACGTCCTTAAACTAATAATGGACTGAGATGTCCCTAAACTAATATCGGACAACCACGTCCCTAAACTGGCACAATACGGCCCAAACGCTCTTTTGTCGGATCTAAACGGTCCCGTCTAAGTTGATCTTAGCCCCAAATACGGTTAACGTGTCCTTAGATATTTAAATAAACGATAAAACTCCAAATCAACTTTGGTTCAAGGGTACATCTCTGAACTCCTCTGACGCCTGTCGTTGTAATCTCTCAACGACGTCAGAGAGGTGACGAGTCCCGACGGCCAGATATTAAATCGATCACTGCGTCAAGTCGATCTTAGTCCAAAACAGGACTAACGTATCCTTGACGAACGTTTAAGTCGATCTTAGCCGCAACGCGACTAATGCATCCTTAAAGTAAAAACACCAAACCCAAATCTAAGTAAATGCGGATTTGGACTAATCCACGTCCTACGGGCGACGACATCACTCAGTCTCCGTATACAATCCACGGGCAACCACAAATAAAACAAACACACATGACACGAAGTGAAATTCTGGAGAAGGAGAAAGTTGTTACCGCGATGCGGTAGCGTAATTAACTGCAGGGGTTTGCGCCTGCAGGGAAGAGCGTCCCCACAATCAAAAAACCCCTCACCCTGAGGGGGAATCTGACGAATTCTGCTACATCGGCCGCATCCGCCTAAACCTCCGATATACGGTGCCATAAATCAACTTGGCATCTTCGGAGAGATAGACGGATAAAACCAAATAGCATCTGCCCCGAACCTCAGGCACGGACGCGAAGTCCGGGCCGCCGTCCGGAGGGGAACAGATTCTGGCACGCCCGGTGGGACCTTTTCCTCTTTCCACTCCACACTTCGTGTGTCGTCTTCGCGAGCCATTCGCGGTTTGTTAAATGGTTGCCTTTGGATTTCAAGTTGCTAAGATTTGGTCTTTTGTCTGGTGCAGAACTCAAGCATCCATGTATTCTAACTGCACCAAATGCGCGAAGAACCACTGCAACGGACGCTCCACCTCACCAAGAGGTGTAACATATGGGCCCCAAGCGGCCTCTTTCCTCGCTCTGCCGGTAGAACAGGTGACCCAGGCCACCACCGGCCTGTTTTTCGGGACCATGGTCCCACCTACAAGCTTCTCTATGTCGATATCCGCACCGGAAGCGAACAAGAAGTCGGTGTTCGACCGGCTCACTACTACCACGACCCCTGTCAACGGGTCGCCCGCTACTAAACCGACAGCCTCCGTTTTTACCAGGCTAGGTCAGAACTATAAAGTGGCCGTCCCAAAGAGGGCAGCGGCCGCTGCTTTGGAAGTCGTTAAAGCGGCTTCTCCCATCAGAGAGTCGGTCTTCACAAGATTGACGGTTCCCACTCCTCCCCCAGCTGGTCAAAAGGCATCAGTCTTCGATAGGCTGACATCGGCAGTTACCCCACACTCAAACAGGGGGCAACAAGAAACCATCTCGATTTCCGAGCCAGTCCCAACGGCTCGTCGTGCGCGACGTCGCCATTGGCAATGAGTAAGGAAAGCATGGGGTAACTCCCCCTCAGGGCTAACCCCACCTGCTCCAGTGGTGGAGGTCAACGCTGCTGTTCCAACTGGGAACAGCTTTGAATTGCTGAGGAAGGTGAGAAAGAACTCTCCAATTGCTACATTGAAAAGATCTCCTCCGCCTATGGAAAAAGCTCCGGAGACAAAGCAGGAACAGCCCCGTCAACGGCTGTCGTCAAAAATTTATAAAGTTTGGCGGAGGGTTCAAGACTCCGTGATTGACCCAGACTACTTTCATCGCCAGAAAAAGGCAAAGGTGGAAAAGGACAAAAACCGCCCCATTAAACAGCAGGGGGCAACAAATGCTAGGATGCCCACTTCAACGGCTCCTTCAACCCCAATGGTCCACAAAAGAAAAAGGCCAGAGAAAGCTCCCATGACACTGACAAAGTTTAAAAGCGGTGAACCTAAACGCCCCAAGTCAGGGGGCATAACAGTTCATACGGTTTATATGGCTTCTGGAAAGGAAGAAAGTCGTACTTCTACGGGTCACCGACCACTTACCCGATCAGTGACCAAGGCTCAGGAGCAGCAACAAAAGCTCCAGGAGATGATGACTACAATGGCTGCACTCACGGAGCCAAAAGAGAATCCTGAGACGTCCTTAGATGAACGCCAAGAGGAAGAGACCGACGCCGAGTTCCTCTGCCGAGTACTGGAAAAGAGAGACAAAGAGGCTGCTGAACAAGCAGCCAATATACAGCGTATGGGCCTCCTCTTCCAGGACATGATAGGGATGATGATACAACAAGATCCCCCGACTGAAGAACCCCCGATTGTCCTTGGGGATGATAGGGGAGAGACATCAAACCCTCAGCTCGTTCTATCAATGGCTAAAGAGGATACAATCTCTAAAACTGATCTGGACGAATATATAGCCCAGCAAATAAAGGTTCATCACGCGGCCGAAGCAGCCGGCCACGTCGTAAAAACGGGGCGACCGTATCCAGGCTGGTATGACCAAATCAAATACCCGCCGGGTTACACAATTCCCAAGTTTCATGTCTACAAAGGGACCAGCAATCCCCATCAACATGTTGCCCAGTTCATGGCGCTTTGCGGTAACACCGGCGGCGACGACAAGCTTTTGATTCGCCAGTTCGTTGGAAGCCTATCAGATACGGCGTTCGAATGGTATTCTGAGCTCCCAAATGACTCTATTAAAACCTTTGCGGAGATGGAGCTGCTCTTCACCCAACGTTTTGCAAGTGCCAGTGAGCGTACCCCGATGACGGCGCTGATTAACGCCAGGGTAAAACCCGGCGAGACATGGGTTCAGTACGCTATACGGTGGCGTAATCTATGGTCTAAGTGTGAACAGCGCATAGAAGAAGCCCCTGCGGTGGGAATGTTTGTTGGAACCCTTGATCCACAAGCAACCATTTCACAATTTATGATGTTCTTCAAGCCGACTACCTTCCAGGCTTTGATCGACAAATTAGCGCAGATGGACCAGATGGGCCATAAACCCCCTCTCCCGAAGCCGGACTCCCGAAACGATAAAGGAAAGGGAAAAGCGATCATTGTCGCTAATGCCCAACAACAACCGAGTGACTCGAAGCCGGTTGCTCGTCCAAACAATACACGCCCATACGTACCCCTTGAGGATAGGATGGGACGTCCTTACTCCTTCCCCCGCGATAAAACAAGGAGGCTATTCGAGCTGGCGTTGCGCAACAGACTCATAAGTTTGCCAGATCCAAAACGTCCGTTGCAACCGAACGACGTCAACGAGCCCAACTACCGCCCTTACCATCGAGTGTTAGGCCATCCCATCGAGGATTGCTACGTTTTCAAGAATTGGCTTGAGAATCAGTACCGCCAGGGCAAATTTGCGCTATCTGACAAATGGAAGGTGAATCCCCCGCAGCCCCACACCTCTAAGGGGACGAATACGCCGGGGGCAACATGCTCCGTCATTGAAGAAGCTCCCTGGGAGGTTGTATTATCAGCCAAAACGAGGAGAATGCTAAATGATCTTCAGACCTGTCCAGCGGTCAAGTGGAAGAACCCCTTGGAACCGCAGGTTATTGAGGGGATGTTGAAGCCACGACCGACTCCGAAGACCGATGGTGGTAGTTCAAGCGTTATAGCCGGCCGTCAAAATCTTCGAAAAAGAAGAAGAAGAAATCTAAGAAGCCCGTGAAGCCTGGCGACAAGCGCACGGACTTACAAAAGCAAATCGACGCATTGGATGAATACAACCAAAAGGCGCGGACTCCCATTACGCTCCAAGATTTCCTTGATCACGTCTTTCAAAAAGAAGATGAGGGAGAAAGTTCATCGGATGAATCCGAGGAATATGTGGCGAGCTGTCATATGATCTCCCATTCGATCACGAACGATGAAGGGAATCCTGGCACTAAAACGCTGGGGGCAAATACTGAGTCAAGGGTTCCGGAGTTATCAATCGAAATGATTGACGCGTTTCTTAGTGAAGCTCGATTGAAAAGTAAAGCTGATCGAGAACGCGAGACGGCTATATTCGAAAGGGCCAAGCGCCAGCGACTTGAGGAAAGAGTTGAGATGATCCCGCTGGAGCAAAATGCCTCCACCGCTGACAAAAGCCAATTCAAGATAAAAAAGAGGTTTGCTAAGGCCATATCAATGGGTATGAAGCTACCATCCTCTGAAGGAAAAATGACTGGTATGGTAGAAATGCACCCCTCTTATTGCTTATATCATCAGAAGGTCTCGCATCCCACTCAAGAGTGCAAGGATTTCGATAGATGGTGGCAAGGATACGTCGCTAATCAACAACGCTTTAAACGGGAAAAGCGTAAAATTCGTCGGAAGCAAAGAAACACGACCAAAGAGCTTGAAAGAACTGCCAGCAATTGTCACATGGTTAACACTGCCGGGTCACAAGTGCCTACATTTGGGAGCGATTCCGATGAGGAGCTAGAGCTTGGCCCCCTCTTCAAAGAATCCACTTCGGGAAAAGAAGAAGAACCGAAGGCTTGCGAAAATATACAGCTACGCAATCGAACATTACACGAAAAGAATCTCGGACCCTTAAACAAGAAAGACAAAGGGAAAGAGAAGGTCTCTGAAGACATCGCTTTGGATGACCAAGTTGCGGAAGAGTTAACCGTCAAGAACCCGCCGAAGAGGAGTAAAGTGGATTACAATGTCTTGGCGCATCTGAGAAAGCTACCCTCACAACTCAGCATTCTCGATGCCCTATTACTATCAAAAGAGGCGAGGGATTCTTTGATTAAGGCCCTACAAGATCCGGACCAATTCCAAGCTTTCCTGGCCGAACAAAAGATGAAGGATGAATTGGAAGAGGTGCACACTGCCGACGTTGCTTTCGGCGATGAAGACCTTCTCCTTGGGACGTGCGAACACAATCGTCCCCTTTATGTCTCAGGATACTGCCATGACATAAAGATAGGCAAAATCCTGGTCGATAATGGATCATCTGTCAATCTACTTAATGTGCGGGTGTTAAAAGAAATTTGCATGAGCGTCCAACACCTCGCCCGGGACAAGATCACTATCTCCGGTTTCGACTCTCAATCCTCAAAGACTTTTGGATCTGTGATATTGACGCTACGTTTCGGGTTGCTCGTCACAGACATCAAATTCCATGTTATAGACGCCAAGACGTGCTACAATGCTCTGCTCGGCCGACCATGGCTACACGAGTACAATATCATCCCTTCTACACAGCATCAGTGCATGAAGTATTCTAGGGATGGCCTCGAGTACACAGTGGCGGGAGAGTTGAATCCGTTTTCCGTAAACGAAGTTCGCAAGTATGAAGATGCCAATTACTTCTTACCGAGTTTCGAAGACACGGAAAGGTGTCACAAACCGGAGAACAAAACTAACGCCACCATCCCTGTCTTCGGCAGTGACACCGAGGAGGAGGAGGATATAATTTATTCAGGTCCATCCCAATCCACCAGGCCAGGACCATCCGTTCCTTCATTGATCTTCGGTAGTGATTCAGAATATGAAGTTCATGCTGTATTCCCTGCTCGGCCTTCAATACGGGTTTCCGCTGATGAAGAGCGAAGTCTGCAGATAACCATGGTGCCGCTTGAACATTACAAAGAACTGGATGCACTCGACACCAACAGCGTAGAAGAATTGCAGACATTCTATATCCCTCCCGGACGAAAAGGCGAGAAGGCAATCCTATTCTACCGTTCTGAAGAAAACAAGGTGGAAAAAGAAATTTGGCATGGCGCGGATCCCACGCTCGACAGGCTTCAGCCTATCCGTCTTCCCAGATATTATACCGAAGGTTTGAAGAAACTGCTGAAACGCCAGGGGATATCCTTCACACAGACTGTTAGAAAAGCCAAATTCTATGAAAAGGTCTGGAACATTCCCGGGACTCAATGCAAATTGCCTAACGGGAGAATAGAAACAAAAGGGCTTGGGTACACCCGGTCAAAGAAACGGGAGCTAGTAAACAGCTGTTATGTCATGTATGACTTCGATGAAGAGGCGGACGCTCAATGGGAGGACGCTAATCCTGAGCCAGCAAAAGTTCCTGATGCAAAACCGCCCAGTCCATCATTTGAAGACCAGATGGGCAAACTTATAAGGAATGTGGGTCAAAAAGCCCGAGATGATCACAATCGTGAAATGGCAATCTATGAGAAAGCCAAGACACAGCGCCTCCTTCAACAGGCGGTGAAAGATGAAAATGCCGCTCCTTGTCAACCTACTACAAAAAAGGTTCGACGCGAAAGCAAAAACAAGTCGAAAGGTAAGAAAGGCGCTCGACAACCACAAAGCAGAGCTAAGAATCCACGCATCCGAGAGTCGAGCGTTATTGACCTAGCCCTCATGAAGAAAATGGGTCGAGCATATTCATTTCCTCGGAACAAAACAAGGAAAATACTTGATCTTGCTCTAAAACATCAAATGCTTACACTGCCAGAGTCTAAACACCCCGAGCAAGCGGGCGAAGTCTCCAACCCAAATTATTGCTCTTACCATCGAGTAGTAGGGCATCCGCTTGAAGATTGCTTCATCTTTAAGAATTGGGTTGAGGATCAATATCAGCTTGGCAAATTCGCTTTGTCTGACAACTGGAGGGTAGCGCCGCCGCAAAAGCACGAACCCGAAAACAAAAGGATAGAACCAACTCCGCATTGGGATTGGCAGAAAATTCGCACTTGCCATGTGGTAACAATGTTAAAAGAAGAGTCCGAGGACATGAACAGCCTTCCTTGGTGCTTTGAAAACGGCAGCGATGAGGTAATCTCAGAATTTCACCCAGCTCCGAAAGAACTGGAGGATGGAATCCATACTACTGCAGATAACCTCAAGAAAATCGAGTTGGGGACAATAAATGATCCGCGACCGACATTCGTCAGCGAGCTACTGTCTGAAGAGAGGGTGGCTGCGTTAAAAGACGTCCTTGTGCAGCATAAAGATTGCTTCGCATGGAACTATTCCGAGATGCCAGGACTAGATCCAGAAGTCGCTGTACATAGACTAGCAATATCCCCAAATGTCAAACCAGTCAAACAGGCGCCGAGAAGAATGCGACTCGAGCTTGAGATGAGCATAAATACCGAAGTCAAAAAGTTAATCGACTCTGGCTTCATTCAAGAAGTTCAGTACCCTAAATGGATCGCCAACATTGTCCCAGTGATGAAGAAAAATGGGACAGTGCGCGTATGCGTAGACTTCCGGGATCTTAATAAAGCTTGCCCGAAGGATGATTTTCCAGTGCCAGTCACTGAACTGATGATAGACAATACATCCACTCATGAGGTTTTCTCCTTCATGGACGGCTCGTCGGGGTATAACCAGATAAAAATGCATCCAGAAGACCAGAAGCACACAGCCTTCAGGACTCCTCTTGGTATATTTTGTTATAAAGTGATTCCCTTCGGTTTGAAGAACGCCGGTGCTACTTATCAGAGGGCCATGACAAAGATCTTCGACGACCTTATACACGAAATCGTTGAATGCTATATCGACGATCTCGTGGTTAAAAGCAAATCATATGAGGAACATCTCAAGCATCTGAAGACTGTATTTCAACGCCTTCGGCAATACAACTTGAAGATGAATCCTCTTAAATGTGCGTTCGGGGTTTCCTCGGGCAAATTCCTGGGATTCGTTGTTCGACACCGAGGTATTGAAATAGATCCGTCAAAGATTAAAGCGATCATGGAAATGCCTCCGCCGAGGACTCTCAAACAGCTGCGGTCTCTCCAAGGGAAACTCGCATACATACGGCGATTTATAGCCAACCTTTCAGGAAAGTGCCGTCCTTATAGTCACCTGATGAAGAAGGGAACCCCATTCGTTTGGGATCAAAAATGCCAAGACGCACTGGATGAGATCAAGCAGTACCTGCAGAACCCTCCAGTATTGGTTGCTCCAGTTAAGGGAAAGCCTCTCATTCTTTACACGACCGCCCTCGAAGGTTCCTTAGGCGCATTATGGGCGCAAGAGAATGACCAAGGGAAAGAAAGGGCACTCTACTACTTAAGTCGAGTTCTGCTGGGGGCAGAAAGCAACTACTCCCCCATTGAGAAACACTGCCTGGCGTTGATCTTTGCGATCACAAAGCTCAGGCACTATGCGTTGGCGCATGAAGTCCGTCTTATTTCGAAGGTGGACCCTCTCAAATATCTAATGTCAAAGGTCATATTGACGGGACGACTCGCTAAATGGGCCCTGCTCTTGATGGAGTTCTCGATAACATATCAACCTCTCAAGGCAGTGAAAGGCCAGGCCATCGCCGACTTCCTCGCTGAGCACCCGATACCTGCCGACTCTCCTTTGAACTGTGATCTTCCAGAAGAACATGCGTTTGATGCGATCGACGGTGATAATACCCGATGGGAGCTTCATTTTGACGGAGCATCTTCCGTGAAGAAGCACAAACAAAGTACCCCTATAATCAAATCGGGGGTAGGACTCGTCTTTGTAACTCCACAAGGAGGGATAATGCGCTTTGCTTTCTCCCTGACGGAGCCGAGGACAAACAACGAAGCCGAATACGAAGCTCTGATAGCAGGCCTCGAGATCGCCATGGACATGGAAATTGAAAACCTCCTCATATACGGGGATTCTCAACTGGTCGTCAGTCAAGTAAACGGCGACTACCAAACGTGCAAACCGGAGTTGGTGAAATACGGTGAAAGGGTGCAACAACTGTTGGCCCAAATTCCCTCCTATACTTTGGAGAACATACCGCGTGCGGAAAACAGCAAAGCGGACGCACTGGCCAAACTTGCTAAAGAACTGGCTGACGAGAACCTCGATGACGTTAGAATCGTGGTACAAAGCCGTCGAGTGCTTGCCCCAGCAGAAATATCTCCGGAATTATCCGAAGAAAAGGGAGCGAGCGAGCAGACAACCCTGCAAGTAAAAGATTGGGAAAATACCGAGGATTGGAGAGAAGTCTTCATAGATTACTTCAAGTCCCACCGAATGCCTGAAGAAGCGTCCGCAAGACATCAGCTCATGAAACGAGCTCTGTCTTTCGCCTTCGTCAATGATACCCTGTACAAGAGGTCATTTGATTCTCTGTGGCTGAGATGCTTAGGACCTGACGAAGCGAAAAGGGTCGTCCACGAAGTTCATGATGGACTCTGCGGTTCTCACCAAGCGGGCCCAAAAATGAAGTTGAAGATAAAACGGATGGGCTACTACTGGCCCACGATGATTCAGGACTGCCTCGAATATGCGAAGCAGTGTCACTCATGTCAAATTCATGGGGATTTCATCCACCAGCATCCAAATCCATTACATCCAACGGTAGCTAGCTGGCCGTTCGAGATGTGGGGAACTGACATAATCAGCCCTATCGAACCAGCATCGTCTAGGGGACATCGTTTCATCCTGGCGACGACTGACTACTTCTCTAAATGGGCAGAAGCAGTACCGTTAAGAGAAGTTAAGACGGAGAATATTTTCCATTTCTTTAAGACGCACGTCATATATCAGTTTGGAACCCCGAGAAGGATCATCTCTGATAATGGGCCAGCCTACCGAAGTCATAAAATTAGCCGCTTCGCACAGCAGCACAATATAGACTGGAGATATTCCTCAGTTTATAATCCGCGAGCTAACGGTCTAGCTGAGGCCTTCAACAAGACCTTGACGAAGATCATGAAGAAAACAGTGTCACGAAATAAGAGAGATTGGCATGAAAGATTGCAAGAAGCTCTTTCGGCGTATCGAACTACATTTAAAACGGCCACAAACACAACACCGTACGCGTTGGTATTTGGGACGGAAGCAGTACTCCATCTCGAGATAGAATTACCCTCTCTACGAGTGGCAGTCCACTACGAGCTGACAGACGAAAAAAATGCTCACCTTCGGTTTGAAGAGCTTGACGCCCTTGATGAAATCCGGCTTCTAGCACAACAAAATCTGGAAGCTTATAAAGCAAAGATGATGCGCTCATACGAAAGATTGACCCGACCGAGGACATTTCGTCAAGGCATACTCGTGCTAGTGGTCAAAAGGCCTATGATCCCCAATCGCGCCAAGCGGGGAAAATTCGAGCCAAACTATGAAGGCCCGTACGTCATAGATAAAGTTTACCAGGGTGGGGCCTATCTACTCATGGACATGCACGGTGAAAGGCCTTTCAGGCCGATAAACGGTCGCTTCCTAAAGAAATATTACGCTTAATGAGCCACAGCCTAGGTCAATGATGGATGACGACGACTAAGTCCGCTCGCTATTTTCCTAAGCTCAAGCTTCATAAAGAATAGCCAACCTTCTCGACAATGGACCGAAATGTCCTTAAACTAATAGCAGACCGAAACGTCTTGAAACTAATACCGCAGCATCCTTAGGCTGACGAGATATTAAAAAAAAAACAAAAAAAACAACATATAAAAATAAAATAAAATAAACGGTATGTCTATAAGCAAAAAGGGCACGGATGAAAACCCGAAAGGGCTCCGTGATTAAAAACAGCAGGGCTGCCGGCGAGTGTTCGTGAAAACCCGAAAGGGCGCGACCTCGTAAAAAAAAAGAGAAAAAGAAAATAAAAAAAAACGGTATGTCCATAAGCAAAATGGGCACGGATGAAAACCCGAAAGGGCTCCGTGAGTAAAAACAGCAGGACTACCGGCGAATGTTTGTGAAAACCCGAAAGGGCACAACTTCGTTAAAGAACCCTTATGGAGTCCTCTCGACCTTGTAAGGAGAAACCACCTGCGTGAGATCCTTACGACTCATAAAGGAGCAACACACTTAGGGATCCCCACGATTCCTAAGGAGAAAATACACTTGCGAGATCCTCACGACTCGTAAGGAGAACTCTCTTATGGGACCCTCACGGCTCATAAGATTTGAAAGTCTTAAGTTACAGAGATCTAAACCTGTGCTTAAGCAACCCCCACAACTTTCGACATTGCCCTACAAGTTGTCCAATATTGGCCCTTGTATACAATCCACGGGCGCGAATAAACATTTCCCTAACTTAGTCCCATCCGAGGCTAGGGATACGTTTGCATGGTAAACAACCCTTGTAAATCCTCTCGACTTACAAGGAGAAAGCCCTCCTATAGGATCCTTACGACTTACAGAGAAACAAACACTTAGGGATCCTCACGACTCCTAAGGAGAAAATACACCTACAAGATCCCCACGACTTGTAGGGAGAAATACCTTCACGAGACCCTTACGGCTCATGAAGTTAAAAGCCTTAGCCGATAGGACCCTAACCCTGGTCGCTAAGCCTCCTTTGTTCGACAACGACAGAGGCAAATGATGATTCGCTCCTGGTAATATCCCAGTTGTAGCGGTGCTGATGCCGAAATCGGTGTCCAATTTCAGGTTTACAGCGAAAAGCCAGTAGGCCGCACACGCATACGAAATAGCCAAAATGATGGGGCGACTTGCAATAAAAAAGCAGCAAGTAAAAATATATGCATGAAGAAATAGCCGAAATGATTGGGCAACTCGCAATAAAAAGCAGCGGGTAAAAATAAAATAAAAAGCCGAAATGATTGGGCACCGCGAAAAATAGCCGAAATGATTGGGCAACTCGCAATAAAAAGCAACCGGGTAAAAATAAAATAAAAAGCCGAAATGATTGGGCATCGCGAAAAATAGCCGAAATGATCGGGCAGTCGCGACCTTCGCGATATAAAAGCTGAAATGATAGAGCATCGCGGAAATAAAATAAAATAAAATGAAGAAATGATAAAACTTTGGCCCTACAGTTAAGATCACATCGATCCCTGTATACAATCCAAGGACGTAAACAAAGAATGGACCATACTTTCCCAGCGGATTCCGTCAGACGACGAACCCCAAACCTCACCGGTTCATTTCAACCGAAGAAGCCAATGACTTCAGCAAAATTCCTCGACTCACGGATACAAACACTCCTTGACGAGAGCCTTCTGATCCGCGTCGACCCGCAGAGCCAACAGTGCCTCCGTAGAAATCCTCGACTCGTTTCAAACCCAAAGGAAACAAATAATCCTTGGCGCTTGGGAAACAAATAATCCCTGGCAAAATTCCTCGACTCACGGATACAAACACTCCTTGACGAGAGCCTTCTGATCCGCGTCGACCCGCAGAGCCACCAGTGCCTCCGTAGGAATCCTCGACTCGTTTCAAACCCCAAGGAAACAAATAATCCTTGGCGCTTGGGAAACAAATAATCCCTGGCAAAATTCCTCGACTCACGGATACAAACACTCCTTGACGAGAGCCTTCTGATCCGCGTCGACCCGCAGAACCACCAGTGCCTCCGTAGGAATCCTCGACTCGTTTCAAACCCCAAGGAAACAAATAATCCTTGGCGCTTGGGAAACAAATAATCCCTGGCAAAATTCCTCGACTCACGGATACAAACACTCCTTGACGAGAGCTTCCTGATCCGCGTCGACCCGCAGAGCCACCAGAGCCCCCGTGGGAACCCTCGACTCGTTTCAAACCCTAAGGAAACAAATAATCCTTGGCGCTTAGGAAACAAATAATCCCAGCAAACTCCTCGACTCACGGATACAAACACTCCTTGACGAGAGCTTCCTGATCCGTGTCGACCCGCAGAGCCACCAGAGCCTCCGTGGGAACCCTTGACTCGTTTCAAACCCCAAAGAAACAAATAATCCTTGGCGCTTGGGAAACAAATAATCCCTGGCAAAATTCCTCGACTCACGGATACAAACACTCCTTGACGAGAGCCTTCTGATCCGCGTCGACCCGCAGAGCCACCAGTGCCCCCGTGGGAACCCTCGACTCGTTTCAAACCCCAAGGAAACAAATACTCCTTGGCGCTTGGGAAACAAATAATCCCTAGCAAACTCCTCGACTCACGGATACAAACACTCCGTGATGAGAGCTTCTTAACTCATGTCAACTGTTCCGCTACAACTGCAGACAGATCCCCGATTCGTCTCAATTTGTAAGAAGAAGTCTCAAACAGCAAGGAAGGCTTGCTTTTTGAGCAATGGGGCCCTGCAAGTCAATCTAAACTGGTCTCTTGCATACTATTCACGGGTCTCACTCTCCGAAGTCGAATTTCGACGAAGAAAGAAACAACCACTTACGAATCCTCTCGACTCGTAAGAGGGAAAATTCTCTTATAAGATCCTTACGACTTATAAGAGAAAACCACACTTAGGAGTCCTCACGATTCCTAAGGAGAAAATCCACCTACGAGATCCTCTCGATCCGTAAGGAGAAAAGTCTCTATGAAACCCTCACGGCTTATAGAGTTGAAAAGTCTTAGGCAGCAGATCTGAACCCGCGGCCTAAGCCATCTCTATTTCTTAAGAAGGTCAGGGATACTCGTCCTACTCATCCGTCAATCATGGTTACTAAGGTGTCATACAGATAATAAAAGAAAGAAAAGACGGAGAAATGACACAAGACATTACAAAAATGTGCATCTTTTATTCATAAATATTGATCGAGTACAGGATACATTGTGCTAAAGAATAAAAAATATATACATGTACTTTACAAAGACAAATGATACAAGGAGAATTATTGGGAAGGAAGTGTCTTGCATAGATGTAGCAATCGCTCGCATATGTCCTTCCATGCTTTCCTTTGGTCAGCTACCACCGCCAGCTCTGCCTCCACTTGGGCTCGTTGCTGCAGGATCGACGCAAGCTGCTCCCTGATGACCTGATAGGCAGCTTCCCGACTTGGGATATTGCGCTCAGCTACGTCAAGCTTCCGCTTCAAGTTTAGCCTGTGGGAGATGCGCTCCAAGAGACCCTCAAAGATAGTCTTCACTTGGGCAGCATTTGCCTCAACCTCAGTGCGCAGATGGGCCGTTTCGTTCGAGGTCTTCTGGCATTCCCTTAGTCTTAAAGCTGCTTCTTGCTCCAAGTGGCGGGAGTGCGAAGTGCTTTGCTCGAGCCAAGCTGTACGTTGGGTGCTCAGGGCTAAAACTTCGGAAGAAGGGCGCGTCGACTCCAGCCGGTATAGGCAGGCCTCGATCTCCCTGCAGTGATTAACCCAAGATCCGACGACGCCTTCGTTATGAAAATTTACGAGCGCCGCCAACATTGGATTAACCTCCACAGCGAAATCTACGGCAGAAGGGAGAGCGTCCATGTTGAGCTCTTCGATGTACCCGCTCAGCATGCCCAGACTCATCACAGCACCCTTTGAAGACGGGCGTTTCAAGAAAGGGCCTGCCGGTGGAAGGACGCGAGACTCAAAAGAGACCGGAGCCGGAACAATAGCTGCAAAACAAAACATGGTTAAACAATGGTTCAAGAGATGTTTAAGGGTTACCAAAAAAGGAATTTGCTATACCAGCAGCAACAGACGGCAAAGCCGGAAGGGCCGGTAGCGCGGCAGGTCTTGCATCCCCTCCTTCGATTTGTGGCACTGCGATAAAGAAAGGGAAAAGTCAGAAATCATTCAATTACTAGAAAAAAGGGGATAAACAAAGATATTGTAGTGAACGTACACTCACCAGTGCCACTAGAGGGAGAAGCAAGTTCGGATGGGAAGGAGAAGTGTGGGAGCAACACTTGATATAGATGATCAAAGAGCACTCCTGAAAAGATGCGGTGGTATGGCGTTAGTCCATGAACTACACGTTTAAAAGATTAACTTGTGAGTTGCAAATCCATACCTTCCAACATCCGCGATGGCACGAGGGAAGACGGGGAAGTGACCACCGCCAAAGCAGTAGTTGACGGTGCTCCCTCAAGCAATGAAGCGTCGGCACTGGCCGCACCTGCAAAGACAAGCTTGTTAGAAGAGATCACAAGATATATAAAAAAGGGGGGAAACGATAGTAACCCGAAACTTACCCGACGAACTGCCAGCCGAGACTGAGGCAATTCCTTCCTCCATTAACATCAGGCCACCACCCGTAGCCTCGTCACCCGACTCGATGGGAACCGTTGTTGTGCTCGCAAGCCCTGGAGACGGCAAGGAACCATACGCGGGGAGGGCTATGATTGGAGTATTGCCAGATTCCAGAGAAGGAGCGGCTGGCTCGTCCTCAGGAATCGTGGCCACCTCACCCGCTACTCCTTCGGGTCCTGCGGTCACAGTTGTCTCGTCCACCATCGCCGCGAGGTCTCCAGCCTCAAGCGCCTCCCCCTCTACCGCCTTCGGCTCGGTTAACACAATCATCTCATCTGCCGCCACTTCAGGAGCGGCATCAATGACCCTCTCGGCGGCGGACCCCTCAACTTCTGTTTCAGGTACCATAGCCCTGACGACGGTGCTCATTGTCGGCTCGGGTTCGGCAAGTGCCGTTTCCTCCATTCCCCTGGGTTCGACGGTCTCCGCCTCCCCCTCAGTCGGACTTGGCCCTGAAAGTTGGAATGCGTATAAGCCAATGGCTGGATAATTCTTACAACAAGGTTCTGAAAGAGATGTTACCTGAAGAGGACTTGTCGTTTGCACTCCGAGCCGCGCGCGCCATTTGCCTATGAGCAGTAGACAGAGCGGCAGGGGCCTCTTCGGAAGGAGTGTCAGTGTGAGGAATAGTGCTAGGGCCCGCTCCCATCGCCAAAGCAGCTCTTCTCGTCTCTGCTTCGGAAGGAGTGTCGGCACAAGGAATAGTGCTAGGGCCCGCTCCCGCGGCCAAAGCAGCTCTGCGCGCCCTTGCTTCGCGTCTCAACCGCTTCCGCTCCTCTCGAGCCGTTGAGACGGACACCACTAGAGCTTCCCTAATTGAGGTGTCCTCGTCCGTGAATAGGGAGGCCTCTAGGTTTTTCAGGGCATCCCTCGTCGTTTTGTCAAGCCGAGGCTCTTGCGGCAACTTCGACGAAGCCGGGACTTCGGTAACAGGCTCAGGAAGGATCCCCGCGTCAACTGATATAACCTCTGCAAAGAAACAAAAGAAAGTTAGGTTGACCATCAGAGAAGATGAAAAACTTTCATTATGAAAGGAAAAAGGGTAGGACATACCAACGCCTGCTGGGACACGCTTCTTCTCCTCCTCCTGGAAGGTCTTCAAAGAGGCAGCAATGGCCTCTTCAGTAGAAATGCCTGTTGAGAACGAAGCAAATATTAGCTAAAGATAATAATAAAAATGCAGTGAAATGACAAATAAAGCGTCTGATGATTACCGGACTCAGCGAGTTTGCTTAACATCGCTTCAAGCCCCGCCGATCGCTCCGAAGCTGCAATGGCGGCAACTAAATTGGTGTCCTCAGGGTCCACCACAAAGCCCTCATTGCTGCCATACTCGCATATGGCCTCGGCAGGAGAAGCCGCAGGCTTTGAGCTGAGGATCGCATCGAGGGAAAGGGCGGACTTCTTCTTTTTCTGCTGTCCACCAGCTTTAGATCCACCCGGAGCGGATTTGCGCTTGGCAGCCACTTTAGGGCGGCGAGTCCCGATCTCTGCCCCTCCACCAGATCCTGGCGATACCACATTAACCGTCTTCGTGGGAGCATGGGGCGCCGGCGGTGCATCCACCGTAGTGGGCAATGGCAATCCACGTGGGGGGCTCAACACGCGCGGTCGGTCAACTCTGGCATCTTTTATCGGGGGGATGACCTGGATCCTTGGCTGTAAGGGAGCCTTGCGATCACCGCCAGGAGGCGCAGCCCTACGGTCGACCAGCAGGCGTTTCTCCATTAAGATGATTGGGCCCATAGCATGCGCATACCAGGCTACATATGGATGGATTATTTTAGGGACACAGCTAGGCTCACTGATAAAAAAATAGGAGCCTGTATTGAGCCAGGTGAAATGATGCATCGCATTCCTTACCCCCTCTGGGCCGACTGCGGGTGTTTCCAGAAAGGCTTCCATCGGGATCCCTTGATTGTAACTCGATTGTCGGGCTAATCGATGTGGGTTAGACCTCATAAAGAGAGCCGTCTTATTCTGCCTAAATACTAGGTAGCCCGGCCGAATGGAGTAAAGGTGAAGGATTTCCCGAGCCTTCAGTACAGAAACCCCGCCCTTAAAGTCATCACGTAGCGACACCACTGATTTAGTGGTCTCGGAGCCTATGGTGATGACCTTATCCACAAAAGAGGTCTTCGCTCCGACTAGATGTGAACGCAAGAGCAGTCCCCTAGACTCCCGCGGAGGTGCAACCACAATTGAAGCCCCGACCAACCGCATGATTCTTGGGAGTCTGTATTTCTCAAAAAACGGAGGAGTCTTATGGGCACCAAACACCCCTCGCACATGCAGCTCCATCCAAGAAGTGAAGTAGTGCATCGGGAAGTTGGCAGGCTGTACCCCAGGCTCATTAGCGTCCGCCGCTACGCTAAGTCCATTGTAAAGGTAAGCCAATCCGGCGATCCCTACCGATAACTGCAAACCGGCCACCATTCGATACGCCGGGTAAAAGACAGAGGACCGCATGAGGTGTGGGTGCATGGGAAGCGCGAAGCTGCATAGCCATAGACCCAAGAACCCTATGAAAAAAGTCTCCTCGTCCATGCCAGGAACGGCGATCTCTGAGAAAGGGACACTGGCAGTGCCGGGGAGATAAAAATCCCGCTGCTCATTTTCCGATGAAGGTCGGCGGTCCAAGCCGAAACCAAAGGGGTCAGCAAGCTGAGCAAACTTCTCGCCCTGCTCTGATAGGAACTCTGGGCGGATAAAACGAGCGATGAAATCCGCGAAACTGACGCCCCGGTCGCCCGATTCCAAATGGAGTTCCTCATAAATCTCCAACACCTTCACCAAGCCCGGGTGCTGATGCTGAATGGCATTTTCCGGAGTTAAGTCAAATACAACCTGCTTGGTGGCAAAGACGTACTCATCAGGAGGAAGCAGCTCTTCGTAGTGCTCCTCCCTCACTGGTAGACCTGAAATCTCAACAAATTCTTCCAAAGAGATGGAGACTTCCCTATCCGCTGTCAAGAAGGTGTGGGTGGGGATATTCCATTGTTCAATAAAGGCCTTTATCCACCACGTTGGAGGAGAGGGATACTCGAAAAGCGAAACGTAGACGGCCGAATATAAACCAATCTTCGTTAGTTGAGTCCTTTTCACCGATAAGATGTACCGGGCCCATTGCAGGTATCCGGCAAGCGGTCGCGGGATCAGTCCAATGTTATAAGCCTGTCCCCAAGGGCGTGCTTCACCCTGACAGATTCGCCTCCCCAAGATGTCTATCGCCGGCGGCGGCTGCACTGGGATGGCACCAATGGCAGGCTGGAGGAGATCGTTAGAATTCCAATTTTTAACCTCCACGGCATACTCCACCGGGGGCTTGTCGGCATAAGGGATCGTAACTGTAGGCTCAGAGGGCGAAGCGGAGCTGAAGCTGCGGCGGCCTTGGATGATTTGGTTGTACCACCTTCCCCACAGGTGAAGTCTCTTGCACTCAGGATCGTGATCTCTAATCAAGGCGAACACCACCCGGTCCACTGGTGCATGTGGGAACCCTCCTTCTGAGTGAACAAAAGGGAAAGACAAATCTTCAGACATGTTTCCTGTAGACAAAAAAAACATAACCGTTAGTGTTCCAATGCTTCACATTTCAAAGGCCTACATCACACTACAATGCAGTGGGTAGGAGACCAAAGGGGGACCCACAAAATCAAGATGACGGCGCATCATTTGATAAGACAGTCCCATCATTGGATGAGACTGTCAGTCAACAAAAAAGACCCCCAAGAGAATATCCTCATTGGGGGGGGGGAATCCCTAGAAACAAGGAGAAAATCTCCTCTTTTTAGAGCAAAGCTCTGTTACAGAGTGACATTTGTCAAACTCTGGTCTCAAAGGAATAAAACTTCTTAAAAAAGAGCCTAGCTCTGTAGTAGTAATGAAAAATTATAACTCCTAAGAATTAAAATTTTTGGGATCTTAAAGATCCATGAAAACTTTTAAAAGTTTTCTAGTTGATCTATGAGCAGGGCTCTGTTCATGGGTTAAAACCCAGGAACAAGATCTCTGTAAATTTTTGAGAGCAAGGCTCTGTGGATGAAACCCCAAAGGGGTTTTCTTTAGATCAAAGATCTATGAGAGCAAGGCTCTGTTGAAGAAACCCCAAAGAGGTTTTTCTTAGATCAAAGATCTGTAAGAGCAAGGCTCTGTTAATTTAATTTAATTTAATTTAATTTAATTTTTACCAAGAATGATTCTAAGTTCCGAACTTTAAAGTTCTTGGGAAGAAGCAAGAGCAAGGCTCTGTGAGTTTTTAAGCAAGAGCAAGGCTCTGAAGTAAAAGTTCTTGAAACGGTAAAAAATTTTAAGGACCAAGGGTCCCATTTATAGACGCCGGCGTCTCTTCACCTGACCTTCATGATCCAATGGTCGGGATCTTGCCACCGCTGCACTCACGTGCGCGCCACGTGAGCGCAACGGTGGGGGGCATTTGTTCCCCCAATCAGAGCAAGGCTCTGTTTGAATTTTGAAAATTCAAAATTGAGAAGCAACGCTTCAGATCCCGTGCGCTGCGCGCAATTTGCCACGTGTCAGAAGTTGACTCGGCAGCACAACGCACAAGGCAGTGCGTCCAATCAGAGCAAGGCTCTTTAAAAAGCAAAAGCAACGCTCAACTGCGCAAGTGCACCACAGCGCGACACGTGTCTGCGCAGTTGCGCAAACGCTGTTGCGCAAGTGCACCACAGCGCGACACGTGTCTGCGCAGTTGCGCAAAAGCACAACTGCGCAAGCGCACCGCTGCGCGACACGTGTCTGCGCAGTTGCGCAAACACTGTTGCGCAAGTGCACTGCAGCGTGACACGTGTCTGCGCAGTTGCGCAAGCACGACTGCGCAAACGCACCTCTGCGCGACATGTGTCTGCGCAGTTGCGCAAACACTGTTGCGCAAGTGCACCGTTGAGTGATACGTGTCTGCGCAGTTGCGCAAGCTCAGTTGCGCAAGCGCTTCACTGCGCGACACGTGTCTGCGCAGTTGCGCAAGCACAGCTGCGCAAGCGCCTTACTGCGCGACACGTGTCACGCGCTGGTGAGTTGCGCAACACAGAATGAAGATTTAAGGAAATCTTTTCTGTTCTTTTTAAAACAAGAAGATTTCTTCTGTAAAACAGGGGCATTTGGATCAAAGATCCAACGGCGGGAAAAATTTCCCAAATCACTCAGGAAAAGATTTATTGAACAAATTTAACTAATTTTTGAGCACTATAAAAAGAACCCCAAACCTCATTTCAAAGGATCATCTGGTTTTAAAAAAAGAAGAAGAAAGAAGAGAACTCTTGAGAATTTCTGGAGAACACAAAAAGAAGGTAAAAACCTTTGAGATAAGAGAAGATTCTCTTGAAGAATAGATCATTGATCTAGAAAACAAGATCAGTGATCTTCAATAAATAAATAAATAAATAATAATAATAAAAATAGTGCCTTGCACTTGCTATGAACCTCTGGTTCTCTGAAACAGAAAGAAAGAAAAGATTTCTTTCTTTTCTTTGATCTAAATTTGGATCAAGAAATTAAAAAGTGCTCTGCACTTCTTTTCCTGAATCTAAAAGATTCTTGGTGCTTTGCACAAATGCAATGCATTATCAGAAGGGCTAGGCCCAAGTCAAAAAGACCTAGCAGGTCAGAATAAATTGCAAAGCAATAAAAGGGCTGGGCCCAAATAAAATTGATGCTCTGCATCCCTTTTGGGCAAAGCCCAAATAAAAGCAAAAGAAATGCAAAAGCAATGGACTTAGCCCAATCGTGGCCATAAGTCCTTAAATTAAATTGACTGAGCAAAATGGCTCTCCTAAATCAATTTACGTCTGGTTCGAGGGTACATCTCCGAACTCCTTTGACATCTATCGTTGTAATTCCTCAACGACGTCAAAGAGGTGACGGGTCCCAACGACCACACACCCATATGGACTGCGGGGTCCTTAAACTCGTGGACCGAGACGTCCTTAAACTAACATCGGACCGAGACGTCCTTAAACTAACATCGGACCGAAACATCCCTAAACTAATATTGGACCGAAACGTCCTTAAACTAATAATGGACTGAGATGTCCCTAAACTAATATCGGACCACCACGTCCCTAAACTGGCACAATAGGGCCCAAACGCACTTTTGTCGGATCTAAACGGTCCCGTCTAAGTTGATCTTAGCCCCAAATACGGTTAACGTGTCCTTAGATATTTAAATAAACGATAAAACTCCAAATAAACTTTGGTTCAAGGGTACATCTCTGAACTCCTCTGACGCCTGTCGTTGTAATCCCTCAACGACGTCAGAGAGGTGACGAGTCCCGACGGCCAGATATTAAATCGATCACTGCGTCAAGTCGATCTTAGTCCAAAACAGGACTAACGTATCCTTAACGAACGTTTAAGTCGATCTTAGCCGCAACGCGACTAATGCATCCTTAAACTAAAAACACCAAACCCAAATCTAAGTAAATGCGGATTTGGACTAATCCACGTCCTACGGGCGACGGCATCACTCAGTCTCCGTATACAATCCACGGGCAACCACAAATAAAACAAACACACATGACACGAAGTGAAATTCTGGAGAAGGAGAAAGTTGTTACCGCGATGCGGTAGCGTAATTAACTGCAGGGGCTTGCGCCTGCAGGGAAGAGCGTCCCCACAATCAAAAAACCCCTCACCCTGAGGGGGAATCTGACGAAGTCTGCTATATCGGCCGCATCCGCCTAAACCTCCGATATACGGTGTCATAAATCAACTTGGCATCTTCGGAGAGATAGACAGATAAAACCAAATATCATCTGCCCCGAACCTCAGGCACGGACGCGAAGTCCGGGCCGCCGTCCGGAGGGGAACAAGCATTCCATACGCAGGAAAGTCATTAATTGTCCACATTAAAGCCGCACGCAGTATGAAAGTTGTATTTGTATTTGCATCGTATGTCTCTATACCATCAATGAACAAAGATTTCAACTCCTCGATCAGAGGTCGGAGATAGACGTCGATATTGTTCCCCGGTGAGTTTGGTCCGTCGATAAGAAGAGGCATCATAAAGTATGATTGGTCCATAGCCAACTAAGGCGACATATTATAAATTATTATTACAACGGGCCATGTGCTGTGACTTTCAGCCATATAGTTGAATGGGCAGAAGCCATCAGTAGCCAGTCCGAGCCGGACATTGCGAGGATCGCTACTGAATATTGCGTGCCTCCTATCGAAATCCTTCCATGCCGGTGAATCTCTTGGATGGCTCATTTTTTTTCATCTTCACTTGGAGGAGCACGATGATGCCAAATCATTACTTCGATTGTTTTCTTGCACCTGAATAGCCTCTGTAGCCTTTGTGTTATGGGAAAATATCGTGCTATCTTGACAGGTATATCAGGCTTCTTATCAGAATCTTTCGGCTTATACCCGACCTCGCCGCATGTTGGACACTCTTTCAAATCTGAATTCTCTTTCCGGTACAACACGCAGTTTTTAGGACATACTTGAATCTTCTCTCACTTTAGACCCAAATCAGACATCATCTTCTGGGCTCCGTACCAGTTGTCGGGCACGTTATTTCCCGGGGGCATAGAATCTTTCAAGAACGAAAGAAGTATTGTGAATGACTTGTTGCTCCATCCATTTAGGCACTTAATCTGGAAAAGTTGGACGAACCATGAGAGGGTGGAATACTTCGCATTCTCATAAATTGGTTTTCTAGCATCATTCATGAAATTTTCATATTTATCCGCACGCGGTCCTTGATCGGAAGGAATGTCATCTTCGGTACGAATAGATTCACATAGGGCAGCCTCTACCATATCCTCTATTTCTTCTGATGGAAGTAAATTACCGTCTTCTCCTTTTGCCGCATTACCGAATTCTCCTTCTTCTCCTGCCGCATTATCGTGTTCTCCTTCTTCTTCTGTCGCATTACTGCATTCTTCTCCTTCCCCGTGATATTTCCAAGTTGTATAAAGTCTAGTAAACCCATATTTTACAATATGAAGCTCTACCAATTATACCTTCTGCCAGTACTTATTGCCACATCTATCGCACGGACAGAGAATCTTCTCTATTATGATCTTATTATGTGCACGTGCAAATTCAATGAAAGCAGCAACTCCTGCGACAAACTTAGATTGCATACGTTGTTGCCAATCCACATACATCTAGTCCTTAACTCTGACGTATTCATGGGCCATGTTAGACTGTATAACATATAAATTGTAGGTTATGGTGACTATATTGAGAAATATAAGAACGGGATAGTTACTGATAAAGGAGAAAATCCGTGTATATGCTTTGTGTTTGCGTTTGTCATTGAAAAGAATAAATTATCGAACGTATGTTAACCGAAAACTGGGGACTAAGTGGCGCTTTTAGTTTCATATATGAGTATCGATGAGAATATGAAGGTTTCATATTATCATCGAGTATCATATATTGGTTTTAATTTGAACATCTCGAATCACTCTCTAATTATGCGTTTGTTGTGTATTCTTGTTGTATGTGTGTGTTCCGGCTGTCGGGGGTAAGGCTTCTATCCCATTAAGAATGTATAGAGCGAACACCCATCACTTGTGCTTTCAACCGTTTCGAGTAAATTTCGGCAGCAGCTCTCCGCTGTTCTCCGAGTACACTGTAATAGAATAGATAATCATTTCAAAGCTGTGAAACAACGTTAAATGAACATCTAATCTATCTTTATATACGGAGAACCAGCGGAAAGGTACCGACGAAATATCTCGAAATGGATGAAAACACAAGTGAATGAAGGTGTTTGCTTTATACATTTCTAACTTGTCTACACGGGATAAATCTATCGGTTACCATACGATTGAATCTTCTCGTCGCATAAACTATACGACGGTTGTTAGTATCGAGCTATACCGTCCGATATTTAACAACCTTCGTATAGTTCTATGTCATGACGGATATCGTACGTATGTTAACCGATAGACGGGGACTAAGTGGCGTTTTTAGTTTCATATATGAGTATCGATGAGAATATGAAGGTTTCATATTATCATCGAGTATCATATATTGGTTTTAACTTGAACATCTTGAATTACTCTCTAATGATGCGTTTGTTGTGCATTCGTGTTGTATGTGTAACATGATTTTAAACCATTGAGATCAAGATTAATAGAACTGATCATCCTACATTGCAATGGCATTCATCTACCAAAAACTATTATTGCAATGACATTCATCTATAACAATCAATAATTAAAACTACAAATGTAGGATACTGATATCATAAAGCGTTATACGCAACATATGAATTCACATGACTGAAACATGCATAAAAAAACATGTTCATCCAAAAAAAGACCACTGTCAACAAATATAGACAAATACGTCATAAAAACAGTAACTAATTAACAAGTTGATTAGCATCTGGATCAAGAAAAAGATAGGAAAAACAATTGACTATGATCTATAATGACAAGTCTATTACCATGACTCTCGACTAATAAAGGTGGCTTTTCGTCCTCAGTAGCTCAATAATTAGGATTTCATGGCGTATAAAAATATGCATATGCCGTTTGACCGGGAACTTCAATATGTAACTCAATGAGGTCGGGTGTACTGAAGTACGCTTTGTATTTTGCTATATCAGGTGATGAAGCCCAAGCCCTAGCTAGCCCCAGCCCCACCCCAACCGAACCGTATCGAAGGTAAAGAACGTCCTTACACTTTTATATTTCTATTAATGATGCAAGTCTCCACCAAGTCAAATTCTTGCAATATCATTCTTTTTAGAGTATGTCTAATTTAATAGATATAATTTTCAAAGTTAGGCAACCAAGAAAAAGTAACAAGGGATTTTACATACATGCCAAAACTTTGATTATTTCTTTATTTATTTTCCATTTCATATTAGTAATTTTATATGTTTGATGATGGCAAGAAATACAAATTATATTAGAACATTGTACATACCTAATTTCCACTTGAAATCGGTTTTTTCTTTTATCAGCACTCGTTGACATACAGTAACAAACAATGTTTGATTAGAAGAACCCAAGATTTTCTCGATCAACAATAATTTTAGTAATCAAATTAGGCTAAAATTGCTGGAAATTCTTCTCAGGTTTTCCAAATTCAGCAACGGATTAAAAAATCCACGCTTCATCCTATATTATGACGGTTTTTTTTACATTTTTTATTCCCATTAAATGCTTTTTTGTTTCCTGTCTATCCTCGATTATTATATTAACTATGAAACATATTAGAAATTCAAGATATTAATAACACGATGATAATCAAAGCAGTTGCGTACAAATGCTAAAACCGAATATGTGACATGATATTCTTGTAAAGATAGACATGTATTAAAAAGAGGAGGCGCCCAAGTAAAATCCATAACTAAATCCCTATCTTCCCATTCCTTTTCTTCAAATCAGAAATGTGTCTTTTTTTTTGCATTATGAATGGTCTGGTACCACAAGCTCAATATGTTGAATCATGTTTTGGTTGGACAAAGACTTGTCAATGGCAGCATGCAAAGATTTATTTGGCCACAAACTACAACCACCACATGAATGCATACAATTATAATTTTTGGGCAATCAATCTATAGCTAGCTACTTGATTCTATATCTACAACACGAAAGAAACGAATTCTTCTCATGTCTCTTCATGTCTCTATGAAAATTGGGGCAATATCGTCAGAGACTATATTGTGGACCTGCATAAAATCGGCCCCGGCTCCTCCACCATCTACCGCGGCTACGATCCCCCAGCCCCAGCCCAGCCCTAACCCCAGCCCAGCCCCAGCCTAACTCCAACCTAACCCTAACCCTAGCCCCAGCCCAGCCCAGCCCCAACCTAACCCTAAACCCAGCCCCAGCCCCAGCTAACCCCAGCCCCAGCGCCAACCCTAACCCCAGCCCCAGCGCCAACCCCAACCCCAACCCCAACCGCAACCCCTGCCGAACCCCAACCCCAACCGCAACCCTAGCCCCAGCCATAAACCCTAGCCCTAAAATAATCAAAAATTTGTTTAATTGAAGATTTACTAACCTGTACGGTGGAGAAGACGATCGATCGGTGGCGACGACGAAACGGAGGCGACGACGAAAACGGCAACGAGGAAGAACGGTGATGAGAACTGCGGTGGCGACGACAAAAACGGTGGGAGAGATTTGGGGATTTTGGGTTCGCGCGCGATCGAGAGATTAGAAAGAGAAAGAGATAATCAGCGTAGGCGATCTGTGCCTTTTTAATTAAATCGCTATTTAGATGCCCCTACGGATTTGTCCGTAGGTCCTTGGTTTGCGGCTCCGTAAGGGCAAACATCAAATTAAGATTTAATATATTTACTCTTGAATGTCTTGGACCGTAGGGGCAATCTTCTGGCCCTACGGCTTAATCCGTAGGGCCAACATAAATCTGCCCCTATGGATTTCAATATCCGTAGGGGCAACCCTCTATTTTAATAGTGATTGTTTTGGATTTGGAAATTGTGTGATATATGATTGTATTTTTTAGAGGATGATGCAATATGTAAGTGTCTTATAAATTTTGTGGGTTAGGGGAGTTGCCCATGTCTTTTTTTTCCATTCCAAAGTCGTCAGATTCTTCTATTATCATTATCTCTTAAAGGGTTAGTGTCAATCATTTGTTGAAAGAATATAATATCAACCACCAATCACTTTAGCTGTGTTTTTTAAAGGAAAACAGGGCTCTGGGAGCCTGTTTCCAAGAATGAATATGAAAAATTGCAACTTTAGTTCAGAACCAGTTATGTGTAGGTATGTAGGTGAATCTTTAATAATTAATTGTTCTCACATGACATTCTCAAGATGGGTAAATCCCCGGTTCCGAATAAATATTTTCCGTATTTTTCCCAATTTCTCTTGGATTTTTCTATATATATATATATATATATATATATATTATATACATATTTTTAATTATTTTTATTACCTAAATTCTAAACCCAATCCTAATTCTACCCAGTCCAAACCCATGCCCAATTCGACTCGACCCGACCCGCTTTTCCCCCTCTCCTTCTTCCTCACTCCCTCTCTTTTTCCCGCCACTGTTCCCTCTCGCACGCTCCTTGCCGCTTCTCACGCCCGCGCCCGCTTCTCGCGCCCATCATCCCCATGATCCACGCTCATTCGAGATCCGCTCCCACAACGGGCACTTCCTCCAACGGCTCCTCCCCTCGACTCCGTCCTTCCTCGTGCCTACCTCCGTGAGAACGGCTCCATGCCGACATGGCCTCGTCGCCAACGACTCCGGAATCCCCGCATCTGCCTCCCCTCTTCTCTCCAACACCTCTTTCTCCATCTCTATCTCAAACTCTTTGTCTTTCTCTCTATCCTTCAACCCAAAATCATTGAACTCCTCACCGCCCCTCACCGCCGAAGAACCATCGCCAACAAGCTCTCTCTCTGCTTCGCTCTCTCTCTCTCTCTCTCTCTCACGCGCGCGCGCGCGTTCTCCTCCAAACCAAACCCCCACCTCACATCACCGCCTCCTCCGTCGATTTCGTCGCGGCAACCTCCAGCCATCCTCTTCCTACGACGAGCTCACGCCACCACCGATCGTGTCAACATCAACGAGCCACCACCTAGACCGCAGCCACCTCGACACCAACACCTCCTTCCGACACGCCGCCCTCGCTGCAACCACCTCGTCGACAAGCCGCCGAACTCCCCAGCGCCACCATCACCTTTCTCCTTTGCTCCCCACCTCCGAGCTGCGAGCTCCAAGCACCCAACACCGAACCCTGCACCCTCACCTGAGCTCCGCCCTGTCGCCTCCGCGCCTCGCTGACCTCGCCGCGACGAGCACCGAGCCGCCTACCTCAATCGACCTCGCCAGAGCCAGAGCCCACTGCCTCTAGCCGCCACCCGAGCTCGCTGCCGTCGCCGCTGCCTGTGCTGTGTCGTGCTTATGGTCGTGCCTCCGCCGTGTTCGTGTCCGTGCGATCGCCGTTGTTCTGCCGTCGTACTAGGCAAGCGAACGCTAACCACTTGTTTATGCATGCTAAGTAATGTTTTCAATTGAAAATAAATGAACTTATATAATGCGAAGTATATGCCCATACACACACGTATACATTGATGAAAAATTGTAATTCGATTATTTTAGCGAACCCTTTTAGTTGATTATATTGAATGGAACCCGACTAGGAATTTACTGACCTGTATCAACATCATTTACAATTTCATTGAATGACAACTAGTTTGATCAATTAACCGAAACCGATGCTTTAACTATTATTCGTACGTAACTTATGTGTTCGACGCGATACATGAATGAAAACCCTATCTTAAATTACCGAAATTTATGATTGGCAAATCCCTTACTGATTGATGAACATAGTGTAATGATTCGCGTTAAATGTATCGTGCTTATAATTCTGTAACATCGCCCCTAAAGACGACGCTAAAACTGAAGTTTACCGCGCAGGTTAATCCACTAAAATCATTGTAAAATTAAATGCTGGTTGGAATGTGACTTTCTATGACTCATATCGAATCCTACTCGATGACCTAGAACCATATATGGTTTATTTTTCAATATTTATATTTTACGACAGCGAGAATTGGCTGGGAATGCGACTCTGGACTGCAGTCCGGGGCAGCATTCTACGGGGAAAACCTGAAGTTAAGCACCTGTACATACCTACATAAAACTGAAAATGCGCGGAGCTCCATATGGTCGCGTAGATAACTTAATTATCTAACACATGAATCTGGTCCTGTGCATTTTCACCGTCGTTTGATATTTGAATTGTATTTTAGAGTGGCACTATGTTCTGCAGTTTCTGCAGTAATATTCGTTACACCATCATATTAAACTGAACATAACTTCTGATATAGAGGTGCGATTTATAATCCGTTTGATGCGTTGGAAACTTAACTGACAGAACTAGATTTTATTCAACTAGGTCAATACTTGAATCTGAACATAATTGCTGGTAAAATGCGCGCGAAGTTGGGCTTTCAGTTCTGAAACTAGAATTCCAGAAATCGATCGCTGCCTTAAAATGATCAAATTTCCCAAACCCGAACCCCGATTGACCTGCAATTAATTTTACTGGTTAGATAATCAAGTGTACTTCATACGTCCTTTTATATTATTTTGGTCGATTCTATAAATGTGATTTACCGTAAATTTTACAAGTTATATGGAATTGGTCGTCATTGAAATAGTGAATACCTGTTCAGTGCGTTTCTACATATTTTCGTGCTTGCTTTATACCTGCTGTGTAGTGATCATTCATAGTGAAACCTAGCGACTGAATTGCATTTTCGATATAGTAATGTTAGTGATTGCGTTGTGGTAAATACGACAGTGATAGTGACAAGTGGAAAAGTGATTGAAAGTGACAGCGATACGTATTTGTTCACAACCTATCTAATACATGAATGCATATAACCTGGGGAATGGGGAATTCAAGGTGGAATTAAACTCGTATTTAGCGAGGTACAGTGATTTAGAGGATGATCATTCGCTATCAGTGATATATATATATACACTTTAGATCGTGGGTCTAGTGGCACGGCTGACAGGGTTATATCCCGGGCATAGTGGACCGTAGTCTCGGGCATACACGAGACCCTTGTTAAACACGAGCATTCTGTCCACCATTTCATTTTCATTGACTTAGTGACCGTTAAGTAGTAACATATGCATTGCCTAGTTCACTGACATGATACTCATATTGTACTATTTATATTCAGTTGATGTTATTATACACATGTTCTGCAATTCATTGTACTCCTCATGTTTAATAATACTGCACGCCCATTATATATATTTATTGCTATATATGTCGCCCTGACGACCTGAGTGTGCATGCTCAGAGGACAAAGTGGATCCTGCTCAGGAGCAGGACTTATCCTTCGAGATCGTGGAGATCTAGACTGCATCACCAGCACTATTTTTTTTGATTTCAGCATTTGTTTTATTGGTTAGTTGTTTATTCTGTGAAATAAATGTACCTCGAACTCTTTTAAATTGCAATGTAATAAAATTGTAAACTGTGATTTTCCTTTACTCAAGTATTGTTTACTGACTACCATGTAATGCTAGAAGCTGAAGTGTGACTACGGCGGGATTATTCCCTGACCGTCGGAACATGGCTGGCCTAGTCACCCCTCGTATCCCGTATTTTAGGAAGCGGGACGTGGCATGGTTTTGTTGGTATTAGAGCCAGGTTATGGATGAAATTACAGTTCCTTCAAGGGACCTCTAGATTGAGTTACACCCTTAGCGTATGCCTTATTACATTTCTTGCTCACTTTCTAAACATCGTTGAATCATTATGTATCCTTACTTGAATCTGATTTCTTTTAATCTTTTCAGGAAAATGGACTCATCAGGCAACTCCTCAGGTGCCGGTCCCCACGATTGTACGGAGAACATTCTTAGCACACTGACGACCTTGGCCCAAGCTCAAGAGAGGAAGACCGATCTTCTGGCCGAGAGATTGAAGGCGGTACAGGAGACCACAATTACTGCCCTAGAGAGATCTATGGCTGTTCCCGCCACCCCTGAGGGCACGCTCGTACCGACTACACAGGCTATGGTTGGTACCATTTCAAATTTTAGGAGTCTTCATCCAGCAGTATTCACGGGATCGGCAAGTCCACTTGAGGTCGAACAATGGCTCCTGACTGCCGCCCGAATTCCTGACAACGACAGAGTGAACGTAGTGAAGATTCAACTAGAAGATGAGGCCCGCACGTGGTGGTCCGTAGAGGAGAGCCGGCTAGAAAAACCTATTGGATGGGACACGTTCTCTGCATGCTTCCTGGATCATTACTTTCCGGCTACTGCCAAGGCTGAGATGGAGGAAAAGTTTATTATGTTGAAGCAAAATGGACGCTCAGGAGATGTTTATGCCGCAGAGTCCAATCGGCTAAGTCAATTCGCACCGTACATGGTAGCCACCGAATCTGCCAGGGAAAGAAGTTTCCAGCAAGGGCTTGATATTGAACTGCAACAACTCATCGCGTCTCTCGACCTACCAACCTTCGCCCAAGTTTTGAACGCTGCCCGAGTACAGGAAAGACTGGCAGAGAAGGCCAAGGGCCAACGATCAGTGGATAGGAGACCCTACGTAGTTCCGGCATGGCCTACCATTCCGCCCCATGGAGCGATCCCAGTTCACAGGTCGGGTGTCACACAAATGAAGTGTACCTTCTCACCTCAGCAGCCGCAGCGAAGGGCCCTGTTCTGCAATCATTGCCAGAGGCCAAGACACATGCAGAGAGATTGCCGCAGAGCTAAGGGGCAATGTCTGATTTGCGGATCAAGCAAGCACAGGATCAACGGATGTCCCCATAGATCTGAGCTACAGGGAGGATTCGAGCAACAACGACCGTCGTATGGCACTTCAGTTCAGAGGGGTCCACCTCGGGTGCCCCAGCAGCGATCCTTCGATCAGAGGCAGACTGGTACAGGTCGGAATCAGGGATGAGCTTTCACCTTCTCCACCGAGAAGGCAGAGTGTCACGCCCCGCTTCCCGGTGTACGGTGAAGGGGACGCGACTAGGCCGCTATGTATTTACTCTGAAATAAATACGCTAAGCGTATCTAAGCAATATAAATGTAAATGCATAAGAGACAAGATATAATAAAACAAAAACTTTATTTATTCACATTTTTTTTACAATACATGGAAAAGTAAATACAACTGAATGAAAACAATGCCTAAACAATGGCATAACAGAAATGGAAAGTACTGAAAATGAAATGTGTACAAGTGTAACTACAGCTCGGGGTCTTCAGTAAACTGGTCCAAGTCTTCAGTGCTAGGCTCGATCTCCTGAGTGTCCAGATCACCTGACAACATTTCAAATAAGAAAGAGAAGGAATATCGTCAGCGAACAATCGCTCAGTAAGTCCCAAATATAAGGGAGGAATAGAATAGACAGAGAGAGAGAGTAGCTTTTAAATTGTATTATATTGTATACTGTTTATTTAGTGTTAACGCTGTTGTTTGTAGCTTGGTACAGAAAGATGCCAGTGTATATGAGAGAAGTCTCACTTGTTATGGAGAGTAAGGTATCAGGAATTCAAGGAACCGTTTATGCCACGGTACAACAGCAACAGAATACATGTTAGGTGACTTATGGTTGTAGTCTCGTGCCACTTCTAACACCTTCCGTACCAATCTAACCCTTAAACCCCGTGAAATATCGTTTGAATTTTTTGTATTGTATTGCAACTTGTATTGTCTTGTAATATAAATTGTATAATTGGATGACTTGCCGAAACCATGATATCAGTAAATGGGTGCAACTGGAGAATCATGAATGTAACTGGAGAGTAATGTAAATGGAAGTATTGTAGATTGTAACTGGAGAGTCATGTACATGTAACATGGTTTGGTTCAGTCAATACATGTTGAATAGATCGAATATATGGATTCATGGATTCATGTTGGATTGTACTATTGTAGATTGTACTTGAATCATATTCAAGTCACATTATTTATAATGAGACTCAGTCTGAGTCAAAACAATTAGAAAAGAAATTGAAGTCCTGAATTAGGTTTTGATGTTATCGGTAACCGCTGCACATGGACGGCAGGATTTGTGTCTTTTTCAAAGACGATTACCGTGTTGATAACACCGTTGTTAAGTTGTCTATTTTAAATAGACAAGCACCCAGTTCTCCGGCTCCCTGAGGCTCAACAGACTGGTCCCGCTTAAACCTATATTTACTAGGGTTCTTAGGATAATTTATAGAACTTGAGGGGGTTTTATGTAAAAATAATTTGTATACTTTTTAAAATACACCCCAAGTATTTATTTATCGTATTTAGAGTTTTCATAGTTGAAGATTTTATATTTGTGACATTTCTAGCGAATAAATCTATATTTCATAATACATGGTATTTATTGTAATATTGAACTTATATGGATTTCATGGTATTTTAATGTAAAGCGATTCTTGTGATTTTTAGAAAAAGTTAGAATATTTATATTATCACAAAATAGTAATTTTATTGATACATACATATATATATATATATAAATGATTTTAATATATATATTATATTTCTAAAAATCTCATTTTCTTAAGATTTTCGTATTTTAAATCTCTCGAGACCGAATGTTTCTTGCGGAGGTCTGCATCTCCCACTACTAAGCCCAGGGATGTGCGATAATCTGCACCATCCCAGTCGGGTTTCCCAAAAATGGGTTGTAGCGGCGCTTTGCAAAGATATATAAAAAAATACGAATTCTTATAGAAAACGGTTTTAATAGTTAGTGGTATTTATATGTAAAGTTTCGTTTTCTCGTATTTTATGTTATCGAAAGGTATTGTGCTATATTGCATATGCGTGTTGTAAGGAGATATGTCATTATCTCGTAATCTAATTAAAGGTATAGCAAGAATGTGATGTTTTAAATGTCAGAATTAAACTACATGGTATTTTAGTGAAAAAATATGATAACAATTGAAATAATTTTTTTTTGATATGGAACTTTTTCAATATGACTTGTTAATATTTAATAGTCAACATGTAAGGGTTTAGTATAATTGTATTTAAGAAAAATGAGATTTTTAGGAAGAACCAAATCGGACATCGGATTAACTCTGATTCCGTCAGTATTTAGAAATACATGTTTTTAGAAAAGAAGAGAGAAGAGAGAGATGGGACTTACAGGTTTGGAGATTAGAAGAGAGGAAGAGGGAACGGTAGGAGGAGCCGGTGCGTCGTTTCATCGCCGGGAGCTCCTAGGGTTGTCGTTGGAATTTCGCCGAAGTTTTCGCCTTTTGCTAACTTCAATTGCACACTAAACTTCTAAGGATTTTCTTGAGAGTTTTGATCAGAATTTTGGAGTGAGGGGTGTGTGTCTATGGATTGTATTTATAGGGTAAGACTAGGGTTTAGGATAGGTGAAAGGGTGAAATGAAAATTGCATTAAAATGTATTAAAAATGGAGTAATTAGGGTTTTAAAGGGGCTCTGTTACTGATCTAAGAAAATTAAGTGTGCAGGAGTGATGGAAAGGCCAAGAGCTAGAAATTTTCTGTTGACGACTCGGCAGTCCGGCCGAGTCTGGCCGGCGGCGGCGGCCCGAGTCAGTCGAGACGCCGGCGAATCGGCCGAGTCGGGGTTGCTTTGGGTTACTTGTCGTTTCATATACTCCCTGGGCCATTTAGTTTTACATGTGTAGTTGGGTTTTACGGGTTTAGCACGTGTAGAATCTTGGAATTCTAAAAATATTAAAATAAAACAATATTAAAAATAATGTGGGGTATGAGATTTGAACTCTAGTGGCTTGGTTCAGCAGTGCAAGGTCTTACCAATGAACTGCAAGCTCTTTCTTGCTATTAGAAAGCAAAACAAACTTATATTTTGTGCTCAGGCAAAAATGCGCCTTTCTGTATTTTTTTGAAAAATTTGTACAGAAAGTTGTACAGGAAATTTAGGGTTGTTACACAGAGGCTTCTGGAGATGTGGTTACAGGTACCATCCTTGTATATTCTGTACCAGCTAGAGTTCTTTTCGATTCGGGTGCTTCGCATTGTTTTATCTCCACGCGGTTTGTTGAACACACACTCTATACCTCACGAGCCGTTGACCAAGAGTTGGGAGATACATACGGGTAATGGTGTTATTGTGTCCAACCAAGAGTGTAGATTATGTTCGGTAGTGGTATGCGGCAGGGAATTCTATGCGAATTTCCTTTTAATCGGGACGGGGAGTTATGATGCGATTCTCGGAATGGATTGGATGAGTACATTCCATACAATTATTGATTGCCGAGTAAGGAAGGTGACTTTCCGCATTCCCAATCACCCTGAGTTTGTTTTTGAAGGCGGGAGCGAGTTTTTGGAGCCAGCCAAGTTTAGAGCCAAGCCAAAAGCGTTGACAGCTATGGAGATTGATGAGAGTCCAGCCCTAGAGATCGTTCGGGATTTTCTTGATGTGTTCCCTGAAGATTTACCAGGTCTACCACCTCTCTGCGTCTTGAGATTCTCTATTGACTTGATTCCAGGAACGACGCCAGTTTCTAAGACTCCTTATAGGATGACACCAGTTGAGTTGACATAATTGAAGAAACAAATTGGAGAACTTCTGGAGAAAGGATTTATTCGCCCAAGCGTGTAACGACCGTGTTTTCTAATACCTAATAAAATATATTATATTTAAATTTCTAGTATCAAATAATTATTTGCGTGTTTCGTTGATAAAAGAATATTTTTTAAAGTAATGTTAATAATTTCCTAAGCATTGAGATATGATTAAAAGAATTTTCTAAAATCTATTTATATCTTTCTAGGCTTAAAATATTTTAATAAAATTTTATTATGCCTCAAAATAATTTACATATTTTTATTATCGATTAAAATAATTATTTCGTAATTAAAATATTTCCTAGAATAAACTAGATTTTAAATAATTATAATAACTAGCTAACACCATAGATATGGATATATTATTTAGTTTTAGCCCAAAATTATTTTTATACAAAAGATAACAATAAAATATATTTTCTAAAAATTTTCCATAATTTTTCCACATTTTAAACTATTTTTAACAATTTTTTTTTAAAACCCAATTCAAATTTTAAAATATAAAACATTTTAGTATTTATATTTTTAAAAAATAATAATAATTTAATCCCTTAACCTGGATCGTTGGATGCAAGGATCCAACGGCCCAGACCCTCGCGGCGACGCTCACATGGTGGGGACCACGCGAAAACGCGTGGTCTCCACACGCAGACGTGAGCACGGACACGTAGCTTTTGGCGGCGCGATCTCGGCTGTTAGATCAAGATCCAACGGCCACGAAACGCTGGCGGTGGCAATCATCAGCTAATGATTCTACAATCATTTAGGGCGCGGATTTTGGGGGATTTTAATAGATATTTTGGATTTTATGGTTGGTAAAAAACCCTATAAATAGATACTTTCAAACACTGATTTCTCACTCCTCAGAACTCCAAAAATTATGAAAAAAATATCCACGCCTTCGTATCGCCGACGCGGACGCTATGGTTCCACCCAAGTATCGAGAAAAATTCCGAGCGCAGAGTTTTTGATGATTTAGTACAAACCTACGTTTTCAACCCATCGGCATTCGACTCAAACAAAAGGTAGCATCCGTCTCTCTCCACTTCTCTGTCGCCTTATTTCTCATAATGATCTTGGTTTCAACTCCTAATCCCTAATCTCATATTTAAAATGATATTAAAAATATTCATGCATGCCTATTTTGGTACCTCTTAATGATAATAATATTAACCCATATTTAAAATGGTTTCCTTAATCACTCCTATATGCAAAATATTGCACCCTCGTACTACATGAAATGTGATATGCTTAATGTTATAATGCAGGGGGTATCACTTCACCCATCACATACCCACACTTACCCATACTACCAAAATGATCTCGAAATATGTTACTTCCACAAAATACCCTCATTTCATTAAAATGTTGTATTTGTTTAAAATATCTATATGAGATAAGACATTTGGAATAAATATTTTAGATACGATATATATATATATATATATATATATATATATAATATACTTACACTTTTTCACCAACTACTGTAATTTTATTAAATCCCTTTACCCTTTGAAAGGGGATAATACTAAATCTAAATAACGGTACATGGTTTTTCCAATTTAGCCCCTTTCACTCGAAAGGATGTTTTTATATTAATTCTTCTTAGAATGTTAACTAAACTTTAATGAGTTACCCTAATAATAGGGTAATGTTTTACGCTAGTACCTCGTGGTTGATAGGCAATCGTCCTTAAAAAGGATACAAATTCTGCCGTCCATGTGCAGCGGTTGCCAACACAAACGTATTTTTTAAAACGTTACCTCAAACTTAAAACACTATAATTTCATAAAATTATTATTTACAAAAAAATACTCCAATCTATCCTAAAAAGTGATTATTTCATTTAAATACCTTGACCTTTATTAAAAGGCTATTTTCAACAAAGAACATAACCCTTATAAATGATATTTTCCAAAAGGATATCTAAAACTTTATTAAAAGGTAATTTTCAAATAAATACCATAACCTTTTATTAAAAGGATATTTTCTCAGTAAAATATTATGGGTTTCCAAAACGATAAATATTCCAAATATCATGGTTTTCTTATAAATAAATAAATATAATTAAATACTATTATTCTTTATTAACTAAGTGTTCTATAAGATGATACGAAGTACCTTACAAACTTAAGAAAACAAGATAAAATGAGTGGTTGTGGAAGGCCATATTAAATGAGATCAACTTCTTGATTACAAGTCTATGACATATACAACACATGATACGGTTAGGATTAGAATGTGCGGGGCTAGCTATGGAATACTTATATATGAGGATCCTTGCAGGCAAGGTGAACAGTCCAATGTGTGGACGACTACTAACCTGATATTCGGGCGAATACTAACCCTACTTAGGGTGAATGGTCCAATGTGTGGATAACTACCAACCCGATATTCGGGCGAATACTAACCCTACTTGAAGGCGAACGATCCAATATGTGGATAACATAAAAAGTGGAAATTCCATGCCTAAAGATATACGCACTAACTCTAATTCGTCAAAACCTTTATACTGAACCACGGGGATGGGTAGTTTGATTAGTCAAGGAGATTCGGAACTCGGATTCCCCAACTACTCGATCATGATCCGGAGAAGTGAAACGGTACATTTCATTTCCCCAGTTGTTGTTCCGTGGCCACAACGGAATAATCGCGAGTATCCGGACCCTTGTTTAACAAACTAAAACGTTTACAATACCTATTGATACTCAACACTAAACTCACATCATGTGCTATACCTACCTGTTACCTTATCTACCTTTCTTTATGAGACATGAGTTATTCAGTATCTTAGATATGGATATTTTACCAGTTTAGACTTGTTGTTTATTATGGAACTGAAGGGTGGAAATACCTGTGCATTTGAGTGATGTTCACGCTAGACAAAACTCCATAGTAGCCATGTGACACCTTTCGGGGATATTCACGCTACCGCATTGATGGCCACACCGGGAATGAGCGCCAACTAGTCATGGGATACCTCAAGGATACGAGTATGTTCACCGGTCAATTCCATCAATACACACCGGTTCAACCTGATCTAACTCTTAGACTGAATATCCGTTTGACTTGACTTGAACTTTTACCAAACATATACCCCACACAACCTACTCATATTCATGTATAGCTCTGGCAACATATCTAATTTGCATACAACCTCATACCTTTATACCCATATACATCATATTCATTATATTTACATACATATGTTCGTTTCTATACCTTTACTTCCTTATGAGGTAATCCTACCCGAGTATAACTCGCTGACGGACCTTCCTTTTCTTTCTCTATCTTTGGAATATCCGTCAGATAAGAATGAGTATTATGATGAAGATCAAGGAGTGGAGCAAACTAATGAAGATTATACAGACTTGACGACGGAAGATTAGCTAGATTTAATTTTTGTTGTTGCACACACGTTTAGGGCTTTTGTTTCTCCTCAATGTAATTAAACTACTTAGTTTATTTTACTTTTTCTTTTGGAATATAATAAAGTTTGGTTAATGGAAATAAATGCCTTTCGCTTTTATTATTTTGACTGTACACATCCTGCATGTTAGATATTCATACGCTTAACGTAACTATATTGAATAGACCACTTTCAATACAGTTAGGTTGTGGACTTTGCTACGTCATCCTTTACCCTCTTTTGGGAAGCGGGGCATGACAAAGCGCTTCGCCGTGGGGTGCACCAGTCTTGTTGGTGAAGAAAAATGATGGATCACTACGGGTGTGCATAGACTACCGGGAGCTGAACAGGGTTACGATAAAGAACAAATACCCCATTCCACGTATCGACGACTTATTTGATCAGTTGGATGGGGCCAAGGTATTTTCGAAGCTGCATCTTTGTTCGGGCAATCACCAGATCAGAGTAGCGGCCGAAGATATATGCAAGACGGCTTTCAGGACCCGATACGAACATTGTGAGTTTCTTGTGATGCCGTTCGGTGTTACCAATGCTCCAGGTATATTTATGGATATAATGAATAGGGTATCTGCAAAATACTTGGACACATTTTTCGTTGTATTCATCAAAGACATACTAGTTTACTTTAAGACCCGGGAGGAGCACGCCGAACACCTGCGGACGGTATTATAAATTCTTCGGGAAGAAAGGCTATACGCAAAATTGAGCAAGTGTGGGTTCTGGATCGACAAAGTGCAGTTCTTGGGACACGTTGTTTAGGGCGAAGGCATCTCAGTGGACCCAGCGAAGATAGAATCTGTTAGAGATTAGCCGACACCGAAGTCAGTGGCCGAGATCAAAAGCTTCCTGGGATTGGCAGGATATTATCGGCGGTTCGTTCAAGACTTTGCATGAGTCGCTGAACCTTTGATGAAGCTGACGCGGAAGGAAGTACCGTACGTCTGGACGGAGGAGTGTACTCGGGCTTTTGAGGTATTAAAGCAGAAATTAACCACGACGTCTATTCTTACAGTGTCAGATAATTCAGGTGGTTTGGTAATACATAGCGATGCTTCGGGAAAAGGCTTAGGCTACGTTCTGATGCAGCACGGTCGGGTAGTTGCTTATGTCTCACGACTGCTGAAGAATCACGAGAGGAACTACCCAACGCACGACTTGGAGTTAGCCGCAGTGGTTTTCGCATTGAAGATCCGGAGACATTACTTGTTAGGCGAAAATGTGGAAGTGTACACGGATTACAAGAGTCTGAAGTACGTGTTCACTCAGAGAGAACTGAATATGAGGCAACACCGATGGCTAAAATTAAAAGCGGACTATGACTTGGACTTACAGTATCATCCGGGAAATGTAAATGTCATACCAGACGCCCTCAGTCGCAAGCCAGCGGTCATGATATCGACCAGTCAGAAGAGCATCATTAAAGATTTTCATAAGCTCGAACCAGAGGTTATTACACCGAGTGCAATCAGGCAGTTCTGGCAGTTACAGGTGCAGTCTTCTCTTGTAAACCGCACTAAGGCTGCGCAGGCTGATGATCCTCGATTACAAAAGTTCAGGGAGCAGGTGGAAGCCGGGCTGAGAACGGACTTATTCATACATCGGGATGGTTCTCTAAGATTCGGTAGCAGACTCTGTATCCCCAAGGGAGATGTTCGAGAAGAAGTATTAGCTGAGGCTCATAGTTCGGCTTATTCTGTACATCCGGGAGGCATGAAAATGTATCGGGATCTAAGGCAACACTTTGGATAGAACGGGATGAAGCGAGAGATTGCACGGTTCGTATCCAGGTGTTTAGTATGCCAGCAAGTGAAGGCAGAACACCAGAGAACGGCTGGACTGTTTCAACAGCTTCCGATACCCGAGTGGAAGTAGGAGCACATCACTATGGATTTCTTGACTACTTTACCACGGAGTCCAAGAGGCAACAACGCAGTCTGGGTTATCGTCGACCGTCTTACGAAAGCTGCACATTTTATACCCTTTCGTGTGGGCCAGTCGACAGAGTCGCTAGCGGAGAAATACATGCAAGAGGTAGTATGACCTCACGGAGTCCCGGTCAGTATAGTGTCGGATTGAGACACCAGATTTGTTTTACACTTTTGGAAGAGCTTACAGGAGAGTCTGAGTACACGTTTCAAGTTTAGCACGGCTTACTATCCACAGATGGACGGGCAGTCTGAGCGTACTATTCAGACGCTCGAGGACATGTTGAGGGTTTGCATGCTAGACTTCCAGGGTTCTTGGGAGGATCATCTTTATTTGGTGGAGTTTTCTTATAACAACAGTTTCCAAGCCAGCATCCAGATGGCTCCATTCGAAGCACTCTACGTATGGAAATGTCGTTCCCCTGTTTGTTGTGATGACGTGGGAGAGCAGAGATTACCGGACCCCGAACTTATTATTCAGACGGTAGACAAGGTCCATATGATCAGACAACGCATTAAGACAGCTTAGGACCGACAGAAGAGTTGGGCGGATGCCAGCAGGAGAGCGCTAGAATTTGAGGTCGGAGATCATGTGTTTCTGAAGATTTCTCCTACCCGAAGTGTTATCGGGTTTGGAGGTCGCGGGAAACTCAGTCCCCGATTCATCAGACCTTTTGAGGTGCTAGAGCGAGTGGGAGAGGTGGCCTATCGACTTACCTTACCTCCATCGCTAGCTGGTGTGCACAACATTTTTCACATATCTCAGTTGAGGTGCTACGTTCGGGATGACAGCCATATCCTGGATCATTCGGGGTTAACTTTGGACACCGATCTGCCTTACGAGGAGTATCCTACCACCATTCTCGATCGTCGGGAAAAAGTGCTGAAGAACAAAGTCATTCCCCTGGTTCGAGTTTCTTGGGGTCGTCGTTCACCAGGAGAGTCTACCTGGGAACGCAAGGAGGACATCCGTGCTCGTTTTCCGCATCTGTTTGTATAGTGTGTTGTTTCGTTGTTTCCGTTTTAATTTCGAGAACGAAATTTTTGTAAGGAGGGTATGATATAAATCGCCGGTGCCGAATAAAATTTTTCCGTATTTTTCCTAATTTCTCTTGGATTTTTCTATTTTATATATACATATTTTATATATATATATATTTTTATTACCTAAATTCTAAACCCAATCCTAATTCTACCCAGCCCAAACCTATGCCCGACTTGACCCGACACGGCCCGCTTTTCCCCCTCTCCTTCTTCCTCGCTCCCTCTCTTTTTCTTGCCACTTTTCCCTTTTGCACGCTCCTTGCCGCTTCTCGCGTCCGTGCCCGCTTCTCATGCCCATCAACCCTACGACCCGCGCTCATCCGAGACCCGCTCCCACAACGGGCACTTCCTCCAACGGCTCCTCCCGTCGACTCCGCCCTTCCTCGTGCCCACCTCCGCGAGAACGGCTCTACGCCGATGTGGTCTCGTCGCCAACGACTCCGGGATCCCCACACCTGCCTCCCCTCTTCTATCTAACACCTCTTTCTCCATCTCTATCTCAATATCTTTGTCTTTCTCTCTAATTCTCTCTATCCCTCAACCCAAAATCACTGAACTCCTCATTGCCCTTCACCGCCGAAGAATCATCGCCAACAAGCTCCCTCTCTTCTTCGCTCTCTCTTTCTCTCTCTTTCGTTCTCCTCCAAACCAAACCCCCACCTCACATCACCGCCTCCTCCGTCGATCTCGTAGCGGCAACCTCCAGCCACCCTCTTCCTGCGACGAGCATACGCCGCCACCGACCGTGTCAACGTCAATGAGCCACCACCTAGACCGCAGCCACCTTGACACCGGCACCTCCTCCTAGCACGCCGCCCTTACTGCAACCACCTCGCCGACAAGCCGCCGAACTCCCCAGCGCCACCATCACCTTTCTCCTCTGCTCCCCATCTCCGAGCTGCGAGCTCCAAGCACCCAACACCGAACCCTGCACCCTCACCTGAGCTCCAGCCCCGTCGCCTCCTCGCCTTGCTGACCTCGCCGCGACGAGCACCCAGCCGCCTACCTTAGCCGACCTCGCCAGAGCCAAAGCCTACTGCCTCCAGCCGCCACCCGAGCTCGCTGCCGTCGCCGCTGCCCGTACTGTGCTGTGCTTGTGGTCATGCCTCCTCCGTGTTCGTGTCCGTGCGATCGCCGTCGTTCTGCCGTCGTACTAGGCAAGTGAACGCTAATCACTTGTTTATGCATGCTAAGTAATGTTTTGAATTGGTAAATAAATGAACTTACATAATGTGAAGTATATGCCCATACACACACACACACACGTATACATTGATGAAAAATTGTAATTCGATTATTTTAGCGAACTCTTTTAGTTGATTATATTGAATGGAAGGAATTTACTGACCAGTATCAACATCATTTACAATTTCACCGAATGACAACTAGTTTGATCAATTAACCGAAACCGATGCTTTAACTATTATTCGTACATAACTTATGTGTTCGACGCGATACATGAATGAAAACCCTATATTAAATTACCGGAATTTATGATCGGAAAATCTCTTACTGATTGATGAACGTAGTGTAAGAATTCACGTTAAATGTATCGTGCTTATAATTCTGTAACATCGCCCCTAAAGACAACGCTAAAACTGAAGTTTACCGTGCAGGTTAACCCATTAAAATCATTGTAAAATTAAATACTGGTTGGAACGTAATGTTCTATGGCTCATATTGAAGCCGACTCGATGATCTAGAACCATATATAGTTTATTTTTCGATATTGATAGTTTGAGGCAGCGAGAATTGGATGGGAATGCGACTCTGGACTGCAGTCCGGGGCAGCATTCTACAGGGGAAAGCTGAAGTTAAGGACATGTACATACCTGCATAAAATTGAAAATGTGCGGAGCCCCATATGGTCGCGTAGATAACTTAATTAGCTAACACATGAATCTGGTCCCGTGCATTTTCACCATCGTTTGATATTTGAATTGTATTTTAGAGTGTCGCTATGTTCTGCAGTTTCTGCAGTAATATTCCTTACACCATCACGTTAAACTGAACATAACTTCTGATATAGAGGTGAAATTGATAATCCGTTTGATGCGTTGGAAACTTAACTGACATAACTAGATTTTATTCAACTAGAGCAATACCTGAGTATAAACATAATCACTGGTAAAATGCGCGCGAAGTTGGGCTTTCAGTTCTGAAACTGGAATTCCAGAAATCGATCGCTGCCTTAAAATGGTCAAATTTCCCAAACTTGAACCCTGATTGACCTGCAATTAATTTTAATGGTTAGATAATCAAGTGTACTTCATACGTCCTTTTATATTATTTTGGTCGATTCTATAAGTGTGATTTATTGTAAATTTTACAAGTTATATGGTATTGGTTGTTATTGAAATAGTGAATACCTGTTCAGTGCGTTTCTACATATTTTCGTGCCTGCTTTATTCCTGCTGCTTAGTGATCATTCATAGTGAAACCTAGCGACTGAATTGCATTGTTGATATAGTAGTGTTAATGATTGCGTTGTGGCAAATACGATAGTGATAGTGACAAGTGGAAAAGTGAATGAAAGTAACAGCGATACATATTTGTTCACAACCTATCTAATACATGAATGCATACTATAACCTGGGGAATGGGGAGATCAAGGTGGAATTGAACTCGTATTTAGCGAGGTACAATGATTTAGAGGATAATCATTCGCTATCAGTGATACACACACACATACATACTTTAGGTCGTGGGCCTAGCGGCACGGCTGACAGGGTTATGTCCTGGGCATGGTGGACCGTAGTCTCGGGCATGCACGCGACCCTTGTTAAACACGAGCATTCTCTCCACCATTTGATTTCATTGACTTAGTGACCGTTAAGTAGTGACATATGCATTGCCTAGTTCACTGACATGATACTTATATTGCACTATTTATATTCAGTTGATGTTATCATACACATGTTCTGCAATTCATTGTACTCTTCATATTTAATAATACTGCACGCCCATTATATATATTTATTGCTATATGTGTCGCCCTGACGACCTGAGTGTGCATGCTCAGAGAACGAATTGGATTCAGCTCAGAAACATGACTTATCCTTCGAGATCGCCGAGATTTAGACTGTATCACCAGCGCTATTTTCTTTGATTTCAGCACTTGTTTTATTGGTTAGTTGTTTATTCTGTGAAATAAATGTATCTCGAACTCTTTTAAATTGCAATGTAAAAAAGTTGTGAACTGTGATTTTCCTTTACTCGAGTACTGTTTACTGACTACCATGTAATGCTAGAAGCCGAAGTGTGTCTGTGGCGGGATTATTCCCTGATCGTCGGAGCATGGCTGGTCTAGTCATCTCTCGTATCCCGTATTTTGGGAAGCGAGACGTGACAAGATGCCATATATAAAATATGGCTTATTTACTAAAAACTCCCTGAGAGCTTTCGGCCCTTTCGTTAATTGTTAGATTTCATAGTAAAAGACCTTTTCAACTTTATCATAAAACATAAATTAGTTGTTAATTAATTAATTAATCAATTAAATTTTATTATTAATAACTCTAAATAACAATTAATGGGCGGATGTAGAGAGTGGACGAGGTGGACGGGGGTAGAGAGATCGGTGGAGAGAGGAGGCCGACGAGGGGTGCGAAGAGAGGGAGGCCGGAGGAAGTGGGCAGAGGTCGGGGGAGGGGTTGGGGGATGGAATGGGAGGCGGGGGGAGGTAGTTGAGGTCGGGGGAGGGGTTGTGGGATGGCAAGGGAGGCGGTTGGGAGTTCCCAGTCACATCTGAATCTCAATGAATCATATCAGAATTTTTTTTGTTATGTTAGAATTTTAGACCTCTTTTTTTACTTCGCATTGGTTTTTATTTCAGGAGTTCTATAAAAGTTGAGCAATTAAAATATTATAAAGGAATAGAATAGAAATAAGAGATTTTGAAAATTTCATGGTTTCATGTGCTATATAAATGCGAAGTAACAAAAAATCGAAGAAAAGAAATTTCTTTTTTAAAATTTGGTGATTATTATGTTCTATATCATGCAGAATATTAAGAAAGTGAAGATAAAAAAAAATATCAGATTTCTGAATTTTTTTCATTTTACATTTGTCGTAACACGCAAAAATTTTGGAATCAAAAAGCAACAAAGAATTTTTGAATCTTTGAAAACATTTCAATTTTAATGCTCTATAACAAGGGAAACGAAAAGTAAACAAAAAATATTGAGATTTTTTGAAAATTTCACGAGTTTTATGTGTTATATAGCATAAAAAATTGGAAACTAAGAAGGGCAATTTTTTTTTGAGATTTTTGAATGTTTAGCAAATTTCATGTGCTGTTTATTTTTAGGTAAAAAGTAGAGCAAGATATCTTATTTAATAAAATAAATTATAAAAATAAAATATTTACAAGATACAGAACTTGTGCATTGAAATAAACAATTCTCGATATATCATTAAAAAATAGAGACGAAACAAAAAATACTTCCACGGTCTATTTCAAACGCGTTTGTTGCCGCTAAATTAAATGCATTGCAAATCCTGATTTTAGAAAGCAAAATATGTAACCTTTTCAAGAGCTCCAAAAAAATTCAACATTTTCCCTTAGTTTTGTTTTTTACCAAAAGGTGAACACCACCGATAATATTTCCATCCTAAATAATACCATTGCAAAAAGTAGAAAAATTCATAACCGCCTTATCATTAAAATCCTTAATAGATTTAATAGAAACTTTAGTGGAGTATTTCGAACCTGATTTCTTCTTAGTATCGTTGAACGAAAAAGTTGTAGCTCGTGACAGAGAAAGATATTTATTAAAAACAGTGGTAATCAATTTTCTTTTAGCGGTGCTCTTCTTGGCGTGAGGTGGTTTGAATTCAGAAGGGATCATGCGATCACCTTCCGAGTCTAACTCGGTAAAATTGTAGGTTTATTTTGCACAATTGAATTATCTGAGTTTGCAAGTTCAGCCACCGAATTTACAGAATTCTGAATGTTCTGAGACATTGATCCTTGGTGTAAAACTTTATCATCCAAATCATTAGTGATAATATGTGGAGGAACGGAAGACAGCAAATCAACGCTTATATTCATGCAATTGAACTCTTGTGATTGCCGAATTTGTTGGCATTTTGCAAAAGGACTTGATCTAAAGATGAACACTGTTGAGATTTTGATTGTTGGGAGTAACGTCGGGAACATTGCAAACTTGATGATTGGTATCAGATATATGAACATCAGACACTTGATCGTTAGGTGGAGAAGTAAAGACTTTCAAAAATGGACTAACAAGAATAGGATAGGACAAAATTGCTGAATAACCTCATTAGCGTTTCCATTCTCATCATTACTGACATGTAATAAAGCTGCAGAATCTTTGACCAGATTAATAGAATTAGCAGATGCGTTATCTTCGGCATATACAGGCGGCAAAACAATGGTATTGACTATAAGCCTCCACTTTCCCATTCTTTTATTATTCAACATTGCTTGATTTGAGGTGCCATCAAAATTTCCCCGGCGTTATAGAAAAACAAAATAATGAAAAAGGAAGAAATCATAAAATTTTGATATTTTAAAATTTCACGATCTTTGTGAGAAATATTGCGAGCAAAATTTTTAAACCGAATTCTATATCAAGTGTTTTGAAAATTTCACCATTTTCGTGTTTTATAGCCATTTATTCACGGCTGGATTTTAATAGTTTCTGATAATAGGAAGAAATAATAACAAGCACCGTGAATCCGCGATGGACCTATACAACTGTTTTGAAACAAACATTCAAGGAATCAAAAAACTGACATTACAATGCTTGCAAGTTGGAACTGACAAAAAACAATCTGTCCCGTTCATAGATGTAAATATATACAGTCATTCATTAAAACTACATGTACATCCTTAACGGCACACATGTTGATGAAATCATGAAAACATATTACATTAACTCACAAGCTAATCTTTTTTCTTAACAAGCATTTTTAACCGTAAACAAGAAGCAAACCTTTTTAGAAGACTGCCTTCTCTCAGACATGCTGATCGACGTATCCGTATGACTCCCGAGCAAGAATCGGGCAGAAGATGGCTACTTACCTACACGAAGAACACCAATGACGATCACATATCAACAGAGAAGGCCATCTATGAGTTAAGAGTTGCCGTGTTTTGTATAAAATACATTATGTTTCATAAAAGGAAAACTCTCTACTATTGTTTTCCTGATATGTTGCATTAGAAATTTTAGAGAGAGGGAGAGCAAAGGAGGAAAGTGGCCTTAGGAGCCTTTTTCATCAGTTGGCGTTAAAATATTACACCCTAGTGCCCCATATCGCCACAACCATGCAAAGGACAAGAAGGCTATTTCCCGACAACTGCGACGTTGTCAAAGTTAATAAACCAACGTCGACATAGCCAACTCCGATCACTGCTCCTAGTGCCCTTCCCATATTGTTCTGGATTTGGGATTTGTTTGTATTTTTTAGAGAATTAATGATGCATTAATATGTAGGTATCTTATACATTTTGTGGAGTGCGGGGGGGGAGCTGTCAAGACTTTTATTTTATTTTCGTTTTGATCCATCCCAAAGTCTTCGTCAAGTTTGTTATTTATTTACTTTTTTAATGAAAAGTTGAGCCCGTAGTCTCCGTCAGGTTCTTATATATGTTGTAGGGGGTAAGTATCAATCATTAATTGTTGAAAGATAATAATATCAACCACTAATCACTTTAGCTGTTTGCTGTTTTTTTTAAATATAAATTTAAAACAAAAAAAAGGAAAGTAAGGCTACTAAGAGTCCTTCTGAATGAGTGAGCACTAAAAATTTCAACGTGGTTCAAAATATTTTTCAAAATTGAATCAGTTTGGGTCATCATGAACTTCAACACACATTATGGTTTAATATGTATTTTAACTTGGGTCACATGAACTTCAACGCACATTATGGTTTAATATGTATTTTACCGTTAGTACTTTGCTAGCTTATTTTTTTACCATCGTGTATGTTTTACTTTGGTTTATTCCTAATATCATGTAGACAAGCAACAATATATAGAAATATTCCTATTAAATAAACCAATACAAAGTAGGCATGGCGGTAAGAAAGGAGGTAGTAAAATACTGTCGGAGATATGCGTTAGGTTATTAAAATGTTTTTTTTCTATGAAAAAGGTTAAGCCATAGCTCATCTCATAAGTATATTAATAAAAATATAAATCCAAGTACAAAAGTCATCTACCAACAACACAAAAAAAACAAAGAAAGCAAAAATATACAAAATCAAAAATTCGAAAACTTATTCAACAGTCTTGAACAGCTGCATGCCTTTCTTAATCCATCCTTCAATTTGTATGGTGTTGAAGATACCCACAAAATAAAAAGAGGTTCAATTCTGAACATCATCTCATGCATCTGACGATATGTTAGTGTCAGTAAAAATCTTTTAAATTCTTCTAATTCACAAACTGATCGAGGTCTGGATCTCCTTCAGATGTTGTTTTCCGTTGATCTGTCGCAAGCGTTGATGAATAGCTGAGATTGGATTTGAGGTTTGCTTCCTGAAGCGTGTGGATCTCAGTGGGCTTGGTTTGGAGTGAGGCCGATCTATCTGCAAGGAAGTCCCGGGGTGGTTGTACCACCGTGGACCCTCTGATGATTAAGTTAGTCAAGGGATTTGGGCAGAGTAGCGGCTTATTTAGATAGAGCTGTCTTACCTGAGTCGTTTGAGAGGGGGTTTATATAGTGGCAGCAATGGGCTGGCGGGCGTGAGATTCACGCCGGCCGTTACGCCCCTGGAGTCACGTCTGTGCGAATGGAGGGATCCTCCATTAACGACGAGATATACCCGTTAGCGGGGGAACGCGATGGCGTGGAACGCGAGATCGTGGGGCAGCGGATATCTCACGCCTGGAGAGATTCGCGGAGCTGATTGGAAGAATTATAGTTTTAACCGCAATCAAGACGGTGTCGCTTTGCAGCTAGCCGGTTGAGCACGGGTCGATCCGCAGGGAGATGGTTGTATGTCCTTCCTTGTCTTAGACGAGTCAATAAAGAATGAGTATATATTTGTTCGAGACTAACCTATGTGTATTATTTGCAAGTATAAAGTTGTTAAGAAAAAGATACGAGATTATAAGCTAAAGAAATCCATACTCGAAACCTTTGAGCCGAGTCTTGACCAATTGAAGCTAGAGCAATCGGCAACAACGTGGATTAGGGGATTTAAGCGCGGTATTCGTGGAATACGGCTTATTTACCCTTGTCCTTCCGTTCTTGTCTCTTGCTTTCGCCTTCGGCCAAACCGAACGCAACCGGTCGCGGTTAGGAATCACCGTTACCTTGTCAGGGTAGGGTGCCTAACGGAGCGCTTGCGTATGGTTTGGGCAGAGTTCAATGGAAAATAACGGGAAAAGGAAAAGAGAGAAGAAAATGTTTAACTTATAATATCGTATTTCTTCTTAACAATAATAATTACAACATTCACAAAATGAACAAAAGAGAACAAAAGAAAAGAACAAAGAAAAGAACAAAGAAAAGAAAAGATTGCAAATATTAAGTGCATGAATTTAAGTGCATGAAATAAAGTGCAAGAAAGAAAAGCAAGATAATAAAAAGCAATAAAAAGAACAAGAAAGTAGAACTCAAGACAAGCATGGGATCAATAGCCAACCCTTAAACTTGCAAGCTCAATCAAGAGGTTGCAAGATCAAGAGAAGGGTAGAGAACGCATGTGAATTGAAGCGCTAATTCCATAAGAAAATACGACCCTTGAGATCAATAACTAACCCTTAACCATTCAAGCTCAATGAAGAGGTTGAATAATGAAGAGAAAGCAAGAATCTCAAGGGGAAGAAGAAACAAAAGAGAATGATACAAAACCCTCATCTTCATTAATATCCACTCAATGCTCTCACTATATTTCCATGGAGGAAGAATGAAGAAGAAGAAGAAGAACTATACAAAAAACTACAAAAGAGTGGACACAAAATTGGACCCTTGGCTTAGCTCAATTCTGGAGTATTTATAGGAGGGAAACTGGAAACCTAGGGCAACCATCAGCCCATAAATGAAGTACCCAAAATGTCCCAGAAAAACGAAAGAAAGAGGAGACATAATGGCCGCGGATCCGCGGCCAATACCCCCTATTGGCCGCGGATCCGCGGCCCTATGGTGGGGTTGTGTCGTGGGATTTTGGGTGGTTTCCTGGTTTTGTATTTCCTCGTGTCTGAAAACTTCATACTGCACAAAAGTCTTCCAGAATATCAGCAGAATTCTTAGTCCAAGATTGCTATATTTTCTTCACTTTTGACTTCTATCTCTCTCGAGCTCCGCGCACCAATTGATTCTTGTGCTGCCCCCCTCGTGCTCTGTGCTTGTCCCAGACACGAATGACCACTGTCATATGTCTTGTCTCAGGAACTGGTACTCGGCACTGGACGGATATGGATGACCGAAACCCGGCTTTTATCTGCTGTCAACAGATGTTCTGCTTTTGGCGTAACTGTGGAGATTTTGTCTTGATTTGCAATATTTGGACTGGAAACCTGTACTCTGTAAATATGTAACAAACACGGATTAAAAGCACCTACCTATAAACACACGAGCATAAGAATGGGCGGTATAAAATGCCGTATTCTGTTATGAACAAATACCCCCAAACTTAAGTTTTGCTCGTCCCGAGCAAAAACCAATTATTCACAAAAATAAAATCCTAACCGCACTTTCGCAGGGAACGCGATTGCACTGAGCATGTGCAACAAGCCGTTAAACCTCTAGGTGTCCCTAGTAGGAGGAGTGTTGTCTCCTGAGGGTTTTCAGCGTTTACTACCCACAAAATCCGGTCAAGTTGGTTTCGTAAAATAACTAAGATTCAAACCCTACAGTTTTGTTTCAGAAAATAACAATTCTATAATCCTAAGTCTAGACCATCGAACCTTTATTTTTCACACCTCGCTTCTTATTTAACTACAGATTTTATATGTCTTTACGTGCAGTGCAATTAGTGTCGTTAAGTTCCAGAAGGATCGATTAAAGTCATCATGTCGCACAATAAAGCCCAGATAACAATTTTAAAAGGATCACATAAGTTTTATAAAGAGTTAAGCATTTTTCAAGTTTCGTTTTCCAGTAAGGTTTCAACTTCAGAATTTCTATCTTCCTTAACAGGAAACTAAGTCATATTTTTCACTCCACCTTTTTCTTGTTTTCATTTCATACACACCTCTGTGAACGTGCAATAGTCTTTATCATAGAATAAAACCTTCATATCTCCGTTAATTTTTTTTTATAAAAGCCTGTCTTTTATCAAGATTATTCTCACACAAAGAACCGTTAGGAATTTTAACTCGGAGAGAACACTTGCTTGACTTTGTTTTAAACTGGACTTTCTAGGCTTCTTAGCGAGCTTTGGGCCAATGCACCCAAACCAGTTGGTTTTAGGGCATTAGGTGTAGAAACACCCCAGCGGACTTAATTACTCAAGTTATCTAGGTCCAAAAACAAAAGACAGTTTGACGTGAAAATCAGATGATTTAATACGAACGGAGATATAACCGGTAGTTCAATTATTTTTTTTGGATAAAAGACGTTTTTAGTGGGTTTGGTGTGTAATCATTCCAATCAAGTTTCCGATGGGTTATTTTTCAGACTTAGCTCCAATTACGGCATCAATAACATTCCTTCATATTCGTTTTACTTCATAAACTATTCTTGACATTACTTATTTCAGAACAAACCTATTTGATCCTCAGAAAATCATTTATCTGTTTAAAAGTTTAAACATGACAGACTTGTCATCTAATTCCCAAAATTCACGACACGTGTAGTGTGATGTAAAGACGTATATCAGCTATAGTTAACTTCAAAGGAGAGTTATCTTTCAGGTTTTTAAAATCTAAACATAAGATTTAGTTATTCCTATTTTTTCAAACAAAAACCGTCGATTGTTGAATCAGAGTTCTTCCATAAGCTAACTTGACAAAAAAGTTTTTATATTTTTAGAAAATTTTCAGATTTTTATAGATTTTATGGATTTAATATGCAGATGCAAAATATACATATGAATGCGAAGGAAGAAAACTTACCGAGCACACCCCCAAACTTAAACTTGACAGTGCCCTCACTGTCAGGCTATACCAAGAGGGTCAAAATTGCCGGCGCTCCCTAGAAACAAATTATATACAAAACAAAAACCAAAAAGATATATACAAAAAAGGTGTCCCCCCCAAACTTAAGAAAAACAGTGTTTCCACTGTTAAGCGTTGAAATTCAGGATTAGGGGGGAAAGAGAACAGTATCAAGCTATACAAGGCCTTACACAGGCCAAAAGTTAGTACCAACCATTCAAAGATTTTATCTCTATAATGTGCTGGTTGGTGAAAGAAGGCGTAGAGAAAAGGGATGGAGAATACGCGAGACCATATGCGGAGAGAAGCGGGATATGGTCTCGGTATATGAGAGGAAGAAGAATGGCGGTAGGAAAGAAGAAGTGGAATACGAACTTGAGGGTGCAAATGGAGTAAATAGATTAGCACAATTTGTGATGAGCGATGTGTAAAAAGCGATTGTGCTAATCTATTAACCCGTCGAGAGATTGGGTCAAATCCCTCAAGATTCGTAAGAAACCATGGGTACGCCGAACTTGGTAAACCAGACATATGAAGTGAAAATGATACTGGTTCATGCAAGGTCGGAACGATGGAAAGGATGGAGGGAAGCGGTTGAGGAAGGGCATCGGTTAAGGTTTCGGGAGGGTGTACACAGTCAATGAAAGGAACAGGATGAATTGGAAAATCCGACTCATCAATTAAAACTGGTTCATCCTCAAAACTATCCTCAATATTCTCCTCAAAGTTAAGCTCATCCATGCCTTCATCATCAATATCAAGACGCATATGAAGTTCGGGAAAAATATTTAATGACTCGGGATGATGAGTTGGAGAGAAAAATTCAGCTAAGTCTATGGGTTCATCATACAAAATATTCCCGGCATCAATATCCTTAATCAAGTGAAAGTCAATTTTCTCAGACACCTCATCAAAAGCATGGATTTCAATCGATTCAGGTTCTAAGATGGAGGTGTAGAGGTCAAAAGGATTGGGTGTGGTTTCACTTGGCAAGGTCCCTTCCCAATCTGGCAAATCAAACACTACAAAGTCGCACAACTCATTAAACATTCTATCTTTAACTGATAATTCATTTGGGACACTTGATAGACTTTCAACACAGGAGTTGTGGGATTCAATTTGGACCGGGTAGGCTTGATTCGGAAGGGGGTACAGCTCACTCTCTTCACTCAAATTCACAGCATGTCCTACCGCCTCATCATACATTGGAAAATTCGGAGCTAGCTGGAAACTAGCTACCGGGTCAGTAGGTTGTATGAGAGCGGCCATGGACGCATTCAAATCCATCATCTGTTGGCTTGACGCTACCCTAAAGTCTTCCAATGACTGTTCCAGACTAGACATGGGTTGTGAAGGGGTTTCAGTAAAAAATTCAAAGTTGTTTGGATACTGAAAATTCCCAAAAGGCTGTGTAGAAGCAATGTCTAGGGAAGGTGCAAAAGTTGGGTAGGACTGGTAGGAATTGAATGGTTGGACAGGGGTAGGATCAACAGGTGGATAAGAAGGTGAATGAAATTGTTGATCCCAAGAATTTGAAGTGGTGAAAGGAGTGAAAGATCGGCTAGGGGATTGTTCAATACGTTCAGCGATGGACAAAGGACGACTTGCAGAAGGGGTATCAACATAAGCGGGTGCGGGAGGTTGAAAAGGTTGATACAAAGTGGAATAAGGAGTGCAAGTGTTTGTCCTAGACGCTGCTATGCGGTCTTTCAGTGAAACTTTGGGCATGGAGGGGTCGTTTGAAGTTCGACCAAAACAAGAACCGTATGAAGTAATGTCTGGTTGGGGGTACCAAAGTTCGGCAAGAGTTTTTCGAGGTGGGGTACCCATGATATGAAGAGAGAGAAAGAAAGGTAGAGAAAAGGAGGGGAAAAAGAATGTGATTTTTTTTTTGATATTAACAAAAGAATGAAATATACACAAAAAAAGAATATTGACAAAAACAATCACGACACAAAAATACCACACACCTAATCGTTCTAGGGTTCACCTAGGTCAACTAGACCTGCTCCAGAACTTGATTGTCGAAGTAAAACTGTGTCGAGAAACAGGCTCAAGATACACTGATCACGAGGCCAGGTAAGTGAAGAGATAAGGGGAAGTTTTCCAACGCTTTCGCGAAGTTCCTTAATTAAATAACCCTTTCTCTTTTGGCGGTTTTGCCGTTAACACTTTCCTAGACACCCCGTAAACAATATACCATTAATCAAGGTTCTAAACACAGTTAACTTCTCCTAGTGAGCGCGAAGTACTTAAGGCTTAAAGTCTAGTTTCTTTTAAATTTTGTGCGGGTAAACGTTATGCTCAAGTTCGTGATTTGTGGGCCACGGAAAAGGTGATGAAATCCTTTACCGTATATTGTGGGGTTCGCTTGCCCTTAAGTCCGTATTAATGTATGCAATGCGCAATTCAAAAAATTCTATAAAGAATCAAACAATCGTTTTTTAGTTTAAGCGCGGCGCTGCAACAAATACGGGTTAGTCAATTTTTAGCGTTTGCTAGCGGACTTGCAAAGAATCCTGCAAAAAAAAAATAGTATATTGGAAGCGTCGGATTTGAGAAGAAGGTGTTAGTAAAGTACGTACCGTTAAGTTTTGGGGTTAGGAAACCCCCGTTGAATCAAATCCGGTAAGCTTGAAAAGTTCGCTTGCGCGGGTCAAACTACCCGGATCTTTGGCACTGTATTTTGCAATCACCTTAGTTTTGAATGTACACTTTGCTCCCACAATCGCAGTTTGCAAATCCGCAAAAATCTGCACTCTTGCCCACAAAAATGATCAAAAATAACAAAAAGATTTTTTTATTTTTATTTTTATTTTTTATTTTTTTATATATATACAAAAAGAATATTAACCCGAATAACAAGAAAAGAAATACGTTACCGTCTCCCCGGCAACGGCGCCCCATTTGATTGGAAGAATTATAGTTTTAACCGCAATCAAGACGGTGTCGCTTTGCAGCTAGCCGGTTGAGCACGGGTCGATCCGCAGGGAGATGGTTGTATGTCCTTCCTTGTCTTAGACGAGTCAATAAAGAATGAGTATATATTTGTTCGAGACTAACCTATGTGTATTATTTGCAAGTATAAAGTTGTTAAGAAAAAGATACGAGATTATAAGCTAAAGAAATCCATACTCGAAACCTTTGAGCCGAGTCTTGACCAATTGAAGCTAGAGCAATCGGCAACAACGTGGATTAGGGGATTTAAGCGCGGTATTCGTGGAATACGGCTTATTTACCATTGTCCTTCCGTTCTTGTCTCTTGCTTTCGCCTCCGGCCAAACCGAACGCAACCGGTCGCGGTTAGGAATCACCGTTACCTTGTCAGGGTAGGGTGCCTAACGGAGCGCTTGCGTATGGTTTGGGCAGAGTTCAATGGAAAATAACGGAAAAAGGAAAAGAGAGAAGAAAATGTTTAACTTATAATATCGTATTTCTTCTTAACAATAATAATTACAACATTCACAAAATGAACAAAAGAGAGCAAAAGAAAAGAACAAAGAAAAGAAAAGATTGCAAATATTAAGTGCATGAAATAAATTGCAAGAAAGAAAAGCAAGATAATAAAAAGCAATAAAAAGAACAAGAAAGTAGAACTCAAGACAAGCATGGGATCAATAGCCAACCCTTAAACTTGCAAGCTCAATCAAGAGGTTGCAAGATCAAGAGAAGGGTAGAGAACGCATGTGAATTGAAGCGCTAATTCCATAAGAAAATACGATCCTTGAGATCAATAACTAACCCTTAACCATTCAAGCTCAATGAAGAGGTTGAATGATCAAGAGAAAGCAAGAATCTCAAGGGGAAGAAGAAACAAAAGAGAATGATACAAAACCCTCATCTTCATTAATATCTACTCAATGCTCTCACTACATTTCCATGGAGGAAGAATGAAGAAGAAGAAGAAGAACTATACAAAAAACTACAAAAGAGTGGACACAAAATTGGACCCTTGGCTTACCTCAATTCTGGAGTATTTATACGAGGGAAACTGGAAACCTAGGGCAACCATCAGCCCATAAATGAAGTACCCAAAATGCCCCAGAAAAACGACAGAAAGAGGAGACATAATGGCCGCGGATCCGCGGCCAATACCCCCTATTGGCCGCGGATCCGCGGCCCTATGGTGGGGTTGTGTCGTGGGATTTTGGGTGGTTTCCTGGTTTTGTATTTCCTCGTGTCTGAAAACTTCATACTGCACAAAAGTCTTCCAGAATATCAGCAGAATTCTTAGTCCAAGATTGCTATATTTTCTTCACTTTTGACTTCTATTTCTCTCGAGCTCCGCGCACCCATTGATTCTTGTGCTGCCCCCCTCGTGCTCTGTGCTTGTCCCAGACACGAATGACCACTGTCATATGTCTTGTCTCAGGAACTGGTACTCGGCACTGGACGGATATGGATGACCGGAACCCGGCTTTTATCTGCTGTCAACAGATGTTCTGCTTTTGGCGTAACTGTGGAGATTTTGTCTTGATTTGCAATATTTGGACTGGAAACCTGTACTCTGTAAATATGTAACAAACACGGATTAAAAGCACCTACCTATAAACACACGAGCATAAGAATGGGCGGTATAAAATGCCGTATTCTGTTATGAACAGTAGCCATGGCGGGAATGCCCGCGATCTGTGCTCTGGGTCGGTCGGTGAGACTGAGGAAGCTGAGCTCGGCGGGAGGCTCGGGGACGGGCGGGAGGCCGAGGAAGCTTGGTTCTGTGATAGCTCGGAGGTGTGCTAGGAGGGCTGAGGGAGCTCAGCGTGCAGGAGGGCTCGGAGACGAGCCAATGGTTATTTGTAAGACGAGGATAGGATTGATCTGGGAGGCCGTCGAAGGTCGAGACAGGCCTCGGGGCGAAGGCCCGGGGTATGCCTTCAATGTACAGTCCTTGCTCCTTTCCCGTAAGCTTTAGGACACGTCATCTGCCACATGTCATGATCTGGGGAGGTCTCAGTATTGAGCATCATCATTAGCCCCCCACTCTCGTCCCGACCTATTTATGGGTTGGGTCGAAAGTGGTCTGATCGGTCACCCGAACTAAGTTCTTAGTTGAAGACATTGTCGGCGCGGATTCCCGGGGCCGCGCGACGGGGATTATTCAACAAGCGCGTATCAAGAGTACTCGTGACGCGCCTTCTCTTATAAGGAATGTGGACGAGCTCACCACAATCCGGGCTCATTTCCACATTCCCCCTGGCTACTCGCTTCGCTTGGCCGGGGAAGGAGAGAGGGCAGAGTAGGTGCGGGACAAGGAGACTGCCTTGTACCTGGATGCCTTTTGGGCTGAATTGCGTCTGCTCTTCTCCCCCGATGTGAGTGCGGCGCTGCACTGTTTTCAACTAGCTCCGGGCCAGCTAGTGCCGAACTCATGGAGGATTCTCCTCGGGTTCCTGCTCCGGTTGAGACTACAAGAAATCCCCTTCATCCTGACCTTTCTCCTTTCCTCCTTCTGCTATAAAAATCACCCCGGCACCCGTAAGGACGAGCCGAGCTGGGTATACATTTCCTTTAAAAAACACAAGGGAGGGACGAATGGGTCGAGGGTCTTAGCTGTTCCTTCCTCCATCCATGAATGGAAGGAGAAATTCTTATTTGTCGGGCCACCCGAGAGTGAGGATTTGCTTGTGCCAGTTCAGTGGCATAGGGCCTACTGCCCACGAGTGAGGCGGTCGTCCAATCCCGAAACGAGGGCAGTGTCGGCGTGGGAGCCCGTCCAACAGGCCAATGTATTGCTTTCCGAGCAGGCCCTCAGTTGGGCCGGGCTCAGCCCCGCTCAGTTCATAGTTAAGTTAGGAGCCTAGGCGACCTGTTTACACTCACATACTCTTCTTCTATTCTTTCTGGGATCGCTAACTCCCTTTGTGTATTTTCCCCCTTTGCAGAATCGATGGACCGCTCTAAATTTCTGGCTGCGATGGATGAGAAGAAGGGAAGGAAGGCGGGAGGTGCCGGCTCGTCACGCCCCGCTTTGAGCCCGGCCCCGTCGGCGGCCGCTTTGGCGAGGCGTTCCACTACGCCCCGGGCTCCGGAGACCATCCACGGGGAGAGCCGCAAACACGCTCGAGAGCAGGAACCCCGGGTTGTGGAGGTGGCGGATGAGGACGACCCTCCCGTGGCCCCCCTTAAGCGGCACAAGAGGACGGTGTCCCGAGCCCCGTCTTCCCTAATCTTCATGCAGGAGGGGAGTCTTCGCTACGAGGTGCCCTCTGGGCTTTCCATCGCCGATAGCTTGCTCTCGAAGATGTAGTGGTCAGTTGGGGGCAGAATCCCCTGGGGGACCCTTAAGGCCCAAATCGCGGACATAGCTCAGGAGGCCGTGCAGGTTAGTGTCCGCCTCCCGTTCGAATTTTCATTAAGCCTTTTTGTTTGCAGGACCAGATACCTTTTTAACCCCTCCTTTCGTTTTCCTTAGGTCCTCCAGTACTGCGCCCTTGTCGCTAACATGGAGCACGAGAAAATCGCCCCGGCGCTGCAGATAGCGGGCGAGTCTTCCTCGCGGGAGGAGAGCCTAAGCCGGGAGCTGCGTCAGGCGAGGGAAAGGATCGCCGCCCTCGATGACCGGATGGTTGCCGAGGAGGGGGTGAACGCCAACTGCCGGGAATCCATCCGAGCTTTGAGGGAGTCCAATAAGGTCGCTGAGGCCGAGTTGGAGGATGCCAGGGTGCTCGCCGCCACTCTGAAGAAGTCGCGGGACACCCTAAAGAGGGAAAATGAGACGACGAAGGAAAGAATGAAGCGCGCCGACCTTCGGGCTGTAAAGGTGGTGGAGAGCAACAAGACGTCAGATTAATTCTATGCCGACCTTGCTGATGCCTGGCCCCTAGTCTGGCATCAGGCCCTCAACCCCGTCAAGGCGTTGATGCCAGAGTTTCCGACGGTGCGCTCCGGCTCGAGTACACCCTCGAGGATGAGACGCAGGGGAATGTCGTCGGAAGTGCAGCCGGAGGGATGGCCCCCGGTGAGGGCGTTGGGGATAAGGCGATCACTCCGGCTCCCAGTGCCGAAGCTCCTGCTGTGAGCGCCGATCTTCAAGCTGCCACCCTAGCTTCCGACGCTGGCGCGGAGCACGTTGAGGTCCCTCCTGTCCCGAGGCCTGAACCTCTCTGCCTTCCTTCTTCTTTTTTTTCTATTTTTGTTTAGGAATTTTGTAAGGCTTCGGGCGATTTTGTAAGGCTGAGGAGCCTACAATACCTTTGTAAAGATTCCCGAGTTTTGAATAAAGCCATTTTGCCAAAATTTTTATGTGGTTCTTGTAAGGTAATGCTTCCATTTGCATAGAAATGTTAGCGTTTTCCTCGCCAGACGAGCCATGCCCTAGGTCGGTCACAGGTCCTTTAGTTGGCGATCGCGCGTCGAGTTGAATCCAATCATTTGTCAAGGGTATAAAGGCCAGTATTATGTTGGCATCCTTATGGCCCTGAAGCCGAGTTGGTGATCGATTGCTGAGGGTATGTCGGTTGGCACCTTAGAATGGGCTAGACAAGAACCTAGTTCGGATTGGTCGGTGTTTGCCGAGGTCGAGGACTTCTGATCCTTAGCGTAGATGGGTAAGGAGTTACCCACTAAGGATAGACCGAGTAGTGGAGCTGCCCGGTGGCCCCTTGAGGAGGGCTTTGGATCCTTGGCATCGATGGGTAAGAAGATACCCGCCAAGGATGGACCGAGCAGGGAAGCTGCTTGGTGGTCTCTTGATGAGGGCTTTGATCCTTAGCGCAAATGGGTAGGAGCTACCCGCTAAGGATGGATGTTCCCGCCAAAAAAATTTCTGCGCAAAACAACCCAAGGTATCAAATGGCAACGATACGTTTAAGAAAATATGAACCAGTATTTTTCAGGCTGTATTTTGACAAACTCCCGAACGAACAGCTAAATTCCGATGGTATCGAAAGAGTCTCGAAAAATCCTTCGATTTGATATATTATGGGCTTCATAATTCATCCGGGATCAAAAGTTATGAGCAAATATGCTATGAACGTGTAATCTAAGGAAGAAAATGCGAAGCAGTATTTTCCGGGCTGCATTTTGACAAACTCCCTAATGAGAAACAACTAAATTCTGATGGTGTCAAAAGTGTCTCGAAAAATCCTTCGATTTGATATATTATGGGCCTCATAATTCATCCGGGATCAAAAGTTATGACACATCACGTGCTCACACGTGACCGGGCATCACGTGTCTACACGTGACCGGGCATCACGTGCCCACACAAGACCGGGCATCACATGTAGACACGTGACCATTTACAGGAAAAACCTGTAGGCATTGAATAAAATAAATAATTGGAAATAATTAATCAGTGGGGTCACGTGCTAACACGTGATGGGCCTTTAAGCCCACTGAAAAGAATTAAAGATATAATAAAATAACAAGGAAAAACCCCAATGGGGCATCACGTGCCAACACGTGACGAAGGGTCACATTCTGACACATGATAAATCCTGAGTTTTTTAAAATAACAGAATTAAATTCTGGTCAAATGCTTAATCAGGGGGTCACGTGCCAACACGTGATAGGTTCCTAAAGATCTATGAATTAATAAAATTAAATTCTAACTAAGAGGGAATCAAAAACCCTAACTGGAAAAATATTTCTCTAAATCTTTCCAAATAAAAAAGATGGTGCTCTGTAAAATGGAGCACCATTGAATTAAAAATCCAATGGTGATTAAAAATCACCAATTTATGGAAAGATTTTATACAAGGAAAGATTTCCCTGAAATTTGCCAGGAATAATAGATAAAAGATCTTTTGGATTAAAAATCTAATTGTGAATAAAATTCACTGAGTGATCTAAAAGATCATGTTGGTTACAAAATAAATTAAAATCTTTCAATGAAAGATTGACAAAACAAATTGATTCTTTTCTTTCTCCTATAAATAGGAGCCAAGAAGAGAAGAGAGAGGGATCTATTTTTTTTTGGGGGAAATATACAACAACAGAGAAAAAAAAGAGAGGAGAATTTAATTCTCAAGAGAGAAAAAGAAGATCTCTTCAGGAAAAAAAACCCTAGGTGAGAAAGAGAAAGAGATCTAAGCTTCATAAAACAAAAAGAAAATTTAATTCTCAAATTAAGAATTTAACTCTTATGAATAAGAACATAGTTCTTCCTTTGCTTGAAGATCTGCAGAAGCAGATCTCCTCACAATTTGAGAATTTAATTCTCATCGGGAAGATTCTGCTATGCAGATCCAAGACCTAGAGGGAGAATCAGAGTTTAAGAAATTTAATTCCCCTAAATTCATAGGAATTTAATTCCTCCAAATAGAACTAGGGTTTAACCATATATGAAAATTTAATTCTCCCAAATTCACAGGAATTTTATTCCTCCCAAACAGAACTAGAGTTTCACCTTATATGAGAATTTAATTCTCCCAAATTCATAGGAATTCAATTCCTCCAAATAAAACTAGGGTTTAACCCTACATAAGAATTTAAATCTTCCATATACATAGGAATTTAATTCCTCTAAACAAAATTAGGGTTTAACCCTACCAAAAAATTTAATTCTTAAAACAAGGGATTTAAAACTCTCCATGCACATAAAGAAATTAGTACCCAACCTGGCCACGTGGCAACACGTGACCCTCCCCCTCAATGATCAAAAGAGAATGAACAAAACTAAGTCACGTGCCCCCACGTGACCCTTAAACAGACTCCTCAAAATGAGAAAGAACAAGTCTGGAGGCAATGCTTCACGTGCTCCCACATGACCCCTAAACAGACTCCTCAAAATGAGAAAGAAAAAGCTTAGAGGCAATGCCTCACGTGCTCCTACGTGACCTTCAAAATAAAAGATAACGAAACCAAAGGAAGTACTAATCTAGGGTGCCTCACGTGTCCCCACGTGACCCCTGACAAATACCCCTTTTCAAAAGAAAAAAATAGGGGAAGACAGAGGAATTAATGCCCAACGCAGAGGCATTGTCACGTGTCCACGCGTGATAATTTCAAAGACTAAAAGTGTTTAACACTTATCTGAATATTCTGAGAACAAAATAAAGGAGGTCTGGCCCCATCTTCAGATGCCTCACGTGACCCCACGTGATCAATTCAATTTTAATGTTTAACACTACTTTAAGAGCCTCGTCCTTAGTGTTTAACACTATTTTCAGCATAGCACGTGGGAGCACGTGATCGCCAAGTATCCTCTAGTGTTCAATATTATTTTAAAACCAAGCTTATCCCAAAAAGGTTAAGTTTTCTAAAGGCAAATTTCCCCTTTAAATGAACCTTAAAATCCAGAGCTATAATGAATAATTAGTGCTCAGTCAAAGACAAAATGTTGTCAGAGCCCCAAACCCCTGTTTAGCATTGCTAAATAATGGGTAGGCTGAACTTAGACAAATGTTCAACAGTCCAACAAAGGGCTAACATTTCAAATCTAATTGGACTTAGCCCAAGTTGGCCATAAGTTCTCAATTCAGATTTAACTGAGCCCATGTGCTCATAATCCAATTAATTAATCTTAGTCCCAAATTGGACTATAGATTCCCCAATCAATATTGGTTCAGGGGTACATCTCTTTACTCCTTTGATATCCGTCGTTGTAATTCTTCAACTTCTTCAGAGAGGTGGCAGGTCCCGATAACCAATCATTCCATGGACCGTGGGGTCCTTAAAATCATGGACTACGATTTCTTTAACCTTGGACTGTGGGGTCCTTAAACCCATGTACTATGATGTCCTTAACCTTAGACTGTGGGGTCTTTAAGCCCATGGACTATGATGTCCTTAACCATGGACCACCATGTCCTTAAACTGGTAATTGACCGGAAAGTCCCTAAACTAAAACTATAGAGCCCAAATGCTCTTTTGTTGGATCTAAATGATCCTGTTAAATAGATCTTAGTCTACAATTAGACTAACGTGTCCTTAACAAACTGTTAAGTTGATCTTAGTCTAGAATTAGACTAACGTATCCTTAACAAACTGTTAAGTTGATCTTAGTCTAAAATTAGACTAACGTATCCTTAACAAACGTTTAAGTTGATCTTAGTCCCAAATGAGACTAACGTATCCTTAAACCCAACCCCAAACCCAAATCTAAGAAAATACGGATTTAGACTAATCCACGCTCTACGGGCGACAATATAAATTAGTCTCCGTATACAATCCATGGGCAACCAAAAACAAAACAAACACACACGACATGAAGTGACCATCTGGAGAAGGAGAAAGTGGTTACCGCGATGCGGTAGCGTAATTAACTGCAGGGGCTTGCGCCTGCAGGGAAGAGCGTCCCCACAATCAAAAACCCCTCAACGAGGGGGAATCTGGCGAAGTCTGCTACATCGGCTGCATCCGTTTAAACCTTCGATACATGGTGTCATAAATCAACTTGGCATCTTCGGAGAAGTGGACGGATAGCACCAATTAGCATCTGCCCCTAAATTCAGGCAAGATGTTTGTCTTCCCGGTTTTCGGCGGAGAACAGATTCTGGCACGCCCGGTGGGACCTTTTCCTATTTCCACTCCACACTTCGTATGTCGTGTTCGCGAACGAATCGCAGTTTGATATGGTTGACCTTGGGTTCGAGATATTAAGATTTGGTTTTGCTCCAATGCAGAAAAAAGAACATCAATGGCCTCTAATTGTTCCAGCTGCAACAACAACTCTCATTCCGCCTCATCTGGAGGTGTAACTTACGGGCCCCAAGCGGCCTCCCTTTTCACAATGCTAGTGGAGCAGGTAACTCAAGCCACCGCTGGGCTATTCTTCGGGACCATGCTCCTACCGATGAGCTTCAACGCCCCTATACCATTGCAAGAAGCTCAGAAGAAGTCGGTTTTTGCTCGGCTTACCACTACTACAACCCCTCTTAATGGGTCGCCCAAACCAAGCGCCTCAGTTTTCAGCAGACTGGGCCAAACCTCCAACGGGCCCAAGAAGAAGCCCGCAATTCATGAAGGTGTTATCCCTAAGCGGTTAGCCATTCCTACTCCTGAAGTCCCCAAGGCGGCTTCTCCTGCTAAGGGATCGGTCTTCACGAGACTGGCCGTTTCAGCTCCCGTTCCAGACAAAGTCATGAAGGCTGTTTCCCCTGTTCGAAAGTCGGTCTTTGCAAGACTGACTACCCCCTCTCAACGGGTGTCAGTCTTCGATAGGCTAGCACCAATAACAGTCTCTCCTCAAAGCAGGAGGCAAGAAAAAGCTGATCCAACAGCGGAGGTGGTCCCGGCCTCACGACATACTCGACGTCGTCACTAGCGCCGGGTGAGGAAGGCTAGGGGCAATTCCCCTTCTGGAATGACTCCGCCAGCTCCAATGGTGGAAGTTGATGCTGCTGTTCCAACGGGGAACAACTTTGAAATACTTAACAGGGTACACAAGAATTCTCCTACTGCTGTGCTGAAAAGATCTCCTCCACCTGTAGAGAATGCCCCAATGGCGAAGCTGGAGCATCCCACTCAGCGGCTGTCCTCTAAAATTTACAAGGTCTGGCGTCAAGTCCAGGACTCCGTGGTAGATCAAAGTTATCTCCGCCGACAGGAAAAGATGACGGTTCGGTGAGAAGAGGACCACCCTGTCAAGCCACAGAAGGCGACAGCTACTTGGGTGCCCACTGCAACGGCCCCCTCAACTTCGACCGCCCACAAGAGGAGAAGGCCGGAGAAAATCCCCGAGTCTGCGACGAGTCGCAAGACCACTGAACCCAAACGCCCCAAGTCTGGGGGCATGGTGGTGCACACTGTTTATATGGCATCTGGAAAAGAGGATAACCGTATCTCTACGGGCCATCGACCACTCACCAGATTCGTAACAAAGGCCCAGGAGCAACAACAGAAGCTCCAGGAAATGTTAACAGCTATGGCCGCACTTACGGGACCGAAAGCAAGCCTAGAGACATCTTCGGAGCAGCGCTGTGAGCAGGAAACTGATGACGAATTCCTTCGGAGAATGCTTGAGAAGAAGGACAAAGAGGCCGCAGAACAAGCGTCCAATATAAAACAAATGGCCTTTCTATTTCAAGATATGGTGGGCATGATGATCTAGTCGGACCCTCCAGCTGAAGATCCTCCAATTATCTTCGAAGATGACTGAGCGGAGACGTCAAACCCCCTTCCGGCTTGTTCAGCAGCCAAAGAGGAGACCATCTCAAAAGCTGCCCTGGATGATTATATAGCTCAGCAAATACGGGCTTATCAAACAAATGAAGCAACTGGCTAAGTCGTCAGAACTGGTCGACCATATCCAAGATGGTACGATCAGATCAAGTATCCGCCAGGATACACGATTCCTAAGTTCCACGTATACAAGGGGACAGAAAATCCGCATCAGCACGTTGCTCAATTCAGAGCCTTATGCAGCAACACTGGAGGCGAAGACAAACTATTGCTTCGCCAATTCGTTGGTAGCTTGTCAGAGACAGCGTTCGAGTGGTATTCGGAGCTTCCCAACAACTCCATCAAAACCTTTACAGAGATGGAGCTACTATTCACCCAGCGTTTCGCGAGTGCTAGTGAACGCACCCCAATAACGGCATTGATCAATGCCAGGGTGAAGCCAGGTGAAACATGGGTCCAGTACACGATACGGTGACGGAATCTATGGTCGAAGTGCGAACATCGCATCGAAGAGGCGCCTGCAGTAGGCATGTTCGTAGGAACCCTCGATCCGCAGGCAACCATATCCCAATTCATGATGTTCTTCAAGCCAACCACCTTCTAGGCCTTGATTGACAAGCTGGACCAAATGAACCAGATGGGCTATAGGCCTTCCTTTTCAAAGACGGAGCCTTGGAATGAAAAAGGGCAAAGGGAAAGCAACCTTCGTTGCCAATGCTCAATAACAACCGAGTGGCCCGAGACTGGTTGTTCGCCAAAGCAACAAGCGGCGATCCCTCGATGAGAAGTTGAGACGTCCTTACTCGTTTTCCCAGGATAAAACAAGGAAACTGTTTAATCTGGCAGTGCGCAATGGGCTCATTACTCTACCGGAGTCAAGACACCCACCACAACCGAACGATGTCAACAATCCCAATTACTTTCCATACCACTGAGTATTGGGCCATCCGATCGAAGACTGCTACGTCTTCAAAAATTGGGTTGAAGACCAATACCAACCGGGCAAGTTCGCGCTATCCGAAAACTGGAAGGTGAATCCACCACAACAGCACACTCCTAAAAGGGTGGACACACCCGGGGCATCATGCTCTTTTATAGAAGAAGCTCCATGGGAGGTCGCTCTTTCAGCTAAGACGAAAAGAATGCTGAAGGATCTTCACACATGCTCGTCAATCAGGTGGAAAAGCCCGCTAGAGCCTGAGATCATTGAGGGAATGCTAAAACCGCGCCCGATGCCGAGAATTGGTAGCGATGGTCAAAACGTTCAGGCCCAGTCATCAAAGTCTTCAAAGAAGAAGAAAACGCCCGTGAAGCCTGATGACAAGCGCACGGATCTGCAAAAGAATATTGACGCGCTGGAGGAATATAACCAGAAGGCACGAACCCTGGTCACACTCCAAGAATTTCTCAACAATATCCTTGAGAGCAGAGATAACGACAATAACGATGGGGATGACTCGTCAGAAGAATCTGAGGACTATCTGGCAAGTTGCCACATGATCTCTCATTCAGCGTTAACTAACGAAAAAGCCCACTCAGCGATAGAAGACATCATAAAAGAGCTGGGGGCAGGATCAAAGCCAAAACCCTTGGAACCGTCTGACGAGATGATCGACTTGCTACTGAACGAAACCCGTCAGAAAAGCAAACCCAATCGAGAGTGCGACTGGCTATATTCGAAAAAACCAAACGCCGACGACTGGATGAAAAGGTTGAGGTACCCCAACCGGATCGAAGCATCCCTATAGCCAGCAAAAGCAAGCTTAAAGTAAGGAAACGATTCGCTAGGGCCCTGTCAATAGGAATGAAGTTTCCCTCTTTCAGAGGAAATTCTCCAGGCAGTATACATCTTGATGAAGCTGACATACATCCTAACTTCTGCTTATACTATCAGAGGATTGCACAACCTACCGAGGAGTGCATAGCCTTTAAAAACTGGTGGCAGGGATATGTTGCCCACCGACAACACGTTCAACGAGTGAACTGCAAGGCTCGTCGGGAACAGAAAAGCATGACAGATGAGCGCAAAAGAGCTGCTGACAACTGTCACATAGTCGATACCAAGGGATCGCAAGTTATCACCTTTGGAAGCGACTCTGATGAAGAAATCTCCCTTAGCCCTCTCTTCAAGGAATCCACCTCCGACACAAAAAATGCGAAGATTTGTGAGAAAATCTAGCTTCGTAATCGTATGTTGCCCGAAATATCTCGGACCTATGAACGCATGATCGAAAGGTCAGTAAACTAATACAAAACAGCGGCGTTCCAGGCTGACGTGGTAAAAAAAATGGTATGTCCATAAGCGAGGTGAGCGCGGATGAAAACCCGAAAGGGCTCTGTGAGTAAAAACAGCAGGGCTACCGGCGACTTTTGCGAAAACCTGAAAGGGCGCTATCTCGTTAAAAGACACTTGGAAGGTCCTCTCGACCTTGTGAGGAGAAACCACCGGTGTGAGATCCTTACGACTCACAAGGAAGCAACACACTTAGGGATCCCCATGATTCCTAAGGAGAAATTACACTTGCGAGATCCTCATGACTCATAAGGAGAATTCCCCTTTGAGACCCTCACGGCTCATAGGATTGAAAAGCCTTAAGTTACAGCGATATGAACCTGTTCTTAAGCCATCACAACCCATAGATTGCCCTACAAGCAGTTCAATATTGACCCTTGTATACAATCCACGGGCACGAATAAACACTTCCCTAACAGAGTCCCATCAGTGACTAGGGATATGCTCACACGGTGATCGACCCTTGTAGGTCCTCTCGACTTATAAGGAGAAAACACTCTTGTAAGATCCTTACGACTTATAAGAGAACATACACTTAAGAATCCTCACGATTTTTAAGGAGAAAACGCACCTATGAGATCCTCACGACTCGTAGGGAGAAACACCTTTATGAGACCCTTACGGCTCATAAAGTCAAAAGCCTTAGTCGACATGATCTTAATCCTGTTGGCTAAGCCACCTTTGTTTGACATCGACAGAGGAAAATGATGATTCGCTCCTGGCAATATCCCAGTTGTAGCGATACTGATGCCTAAATCGGTATCAAATTCCAAATCCTTTCATAGAAAATGATGATTCGCTCCTGGCAATATTCCAGTCGCAGCGATGCTGATACCGAGATTGGCATCAGATTCCAATTTCCACACTCGCGATAAAAATCAGCGAGCCAAAAATGCATATGAAATAGCCGAAATGATGGGGCAACTTGCAATGAAATCAGCAAGTAAAAATGTATGCATACAAAAACAGCCGAAATGATTGGGCAACTCGCAATAAAAAGTAGCGAGTAAAAAGAAAAATAGCCGAAATGATTGAGCACCGCGAAAAATAGCCGAAATGATTGGGCAATCACGATTTTTGCGATGTAAAAAGCTGAAATGATAGAGCATCGCGGAAAGAATTAAAAAAAATTAAAGAATGAAACTTTTTGCCCTGCAGGTGAGGTTACATTGACCCCTGTATACAATCCATGGGCACAAACAAGAAGGGAACCATATCGTCCCACCAGGCTTCGTCGAAGCGAAGCCAAATCTCGACGGTTCATAGACAACCTAAAGACAATCTCGACATTCGTCGCAATATTACAGACACAATGCCAACAAACGAATTGAAGGAAGATCCCTAGCTTCAAGGTCTCGACGTCAACATCGACAACTTAGAGATCAACACCGGCGTTCTGTCTCCCTCCAATAGGATGCAGACGTAGTATCAACAAACGGAGCCACGACAAAGTCCCCTAGTTCCAAATCTCGACGGTTCACAGACAGCCTAGAGACTACTCCGGAACCATGGCAAAGTACCCTAGTTCCAAATCTCGATGGTTCACAGACAGCCTAGAGATCACCAACGGCGTTTCTCCTTATTCCAGCAGGATGCAGATGCGACGTCAACAAACGACCCCAGGGTCAAAACAACGGAACCATGGAAAATCCCCTAGTTCCAAATCTCGATGGTTCACAGACAACCTAGAGATCACCAACGGCATTTCTCCTCATTCCAACCAGATGCAGACGTGACGTCAACAACCGACCTCAGAGTCCCAATGAAGCGGAGCCATGGCAAAGTCCCTAGTTCCAAATCTCAATGGTCACATCTACGGGCCGAAGACCAACAATGGTGTGCCTCCTCATTCCAGCAGGACACATATGCTACACTATCAATCGGAGCCACGGTAAAGTCCCCAGTTCCAATACTCTACTGTTCGCAGACAACCTAGAGTCAACCATGACATCGCAGAAAGCGGAATACGTCATCCAATGGCTCCGTCTCGGAAACAAGTCAACTGACCCCAGGGAAATCAGTGTCCTTGGCAACCTCTTCGATTCAGGAAAATCAGCGTCCTTGACGAGACCATCTCGATTTGCATCGACCCGCAGAGAAATCAGCGTCTTTGCAGGAATACTTCGATTCGTTTCAACTCCGAGGAAATCAGTGTCCTTGGCAAAAACCTCGATTCAGGGAAATCAGTGTCCTTGACTAGAGTATCTCGATTCGCATCGACCCGCGGAGAAATCGGTGTCTTTCTGGAATACCTCGATTCGTCTCAACCCCAGGGAAATCAGTGTCCTTGGCAAAACCTTGATTCGCGTCGACCCGCAGAGAAATCAGCATTTTTGTAGGAATATCTCAATTCGTCTCAACCCCAGGGAAATCAGTATCCTTGGCAACACCTCGATTCAGGGAAATCAGCGTCCTTGACGAGAGCATCTCGATTCGCGTCGACCCGCAGAGAAATCAGCGTCTTTGCAGGAATACCTCGATTCGTCTCAACCCCAGGGAAATCAGTGTCCTTGGCAACCTCCTCAATTCAGGGAAATCAGCGTCCTTAATGAGAGCATCTCGATTCGTGTCAACCCGCAGAGAAATCAGTGTCTTTGCAGGAATACCTCGATTCGTCTCAACCCCAGGGAAATCAATGTTCTTGGCAAAACCTCGACACGCGTCGACCCGCAGAGAAATCAGCGTCTTTGCAGGAATATCTCGATTCGTCTCAACCCCAGGGAAATCAGTGTCCTTGGCAATACCTCGATTCAGGGAAATCGGCGTCCTTGACGAGAGCATCTCGATTCGCGTTGACCCGCAGAGAAATCAACGTCTTTGCAGGAATACCTTAATTCGTTTCAACCCCAGGGAAATCGGTGTCCTTGGCAACTTTCTCGATTCAGGAAAATCAGCGTCCTTGATGAGAGCATTTCGATTCGCGTCGACCTGCAGAGAAATCAGCGTCTTTGTAGGAATACCTCGATTCGTCTCAACCCCAGGGAAATCAGTGTCCTTGGCAACCTCCTCGATTTAAGGAAATCAGCGTTCTTGACGAGAGCACCTCGATTCGTGTCGACCCGTAGAGAAATCAGCGTCTTTGCAGGAATACCTCGATTCGTCTCAACCCCAGAGAAATCAGTGTCCTTGGCAGCCTCCTCGATTCAGGAAAATCAGCGTCCTTGACGAGAGCATCTCGATTCGCGTCGACCCGCAGAGAAATCAGCATCTTTACAGGAATAACTCGATTCATTTCAACTCCGAGGAAATCAGTGTCCTTGGCAACCTCCTTGATTCAGGTTAATCAGCGTCCATGACGAGAGCATCTTGATTCACATCGACCCGCAGAGAAATCAACGTCTTTGCAGGAATACCTCGATTCGTTTCAACTCTGAGGAAATCAGTGTCCTTGGTAAAACCTCGATTCAGGGAAATCAATGTCCTTAACGAGAGCATCTCGATTCGCATCGACCCGCAGAGAAATCAGCGTCTTTGCAGGAATAGCTCGATTCGTTTCAACTCCGAAGAAATTAGTTGTCCTTGGCAAAAATCTTGATTCAGGGAAATCAACGTCCTTGACGAGAGCATCTCGATTCGCGTCGACCCGCAAGGAAGTTAGTGTCTTTGCAGGAATAGCTCGATTCGTCTCAACTCCGAAGAAATCAGTGTCCTTGGCAAATATCTCGATTCAGGGAAATCAACGTACTTGACGAGAACATCTCGATTCACACCGACTCGCAGAGAAATCAGTGTCTCTGCAGGAATATACAATGTCAGCAAAGCGGAGCCATGGCAAAATTCCCAGTTCCATGACTCGGCGGTGCACAGACAACCCAAAATCAACCCTTGACCTCCCGTTGAAGCAATGCTTTGACTCGGGAGTAGGTCAACTCATCAATCACTTACGAGTCCTCTCGATTTGTAAGGAAGAAAATTCTCTTGTGAGATCCTTACGACTCTCAAGAGAAAACACACTTAGCAATCCTCACGATTCTTAAGGAGAAAATACACCTATGAGATCCTCTCGACTCGTAGGGAGAAAAAATCTTTATGAGACCCTCATGTCTTATAAAGTTGAAAAGTCTTAGGCGGCAGATCTGAACCTGTTTCCTAAGCCATCGCTTCTTATTTCGATTCAGGGAAATCAGCGTCCTTGGCGAGAACCCCTCGATTCGTTTCGACCCGCAAGGAAATCAGTGTCTTTGCGAGAATCTCTCGATTCGTCTCAACTTGTGGGGAAATTAGTATCCCTACGCATAAAAAAAATTCTCTTGTGGGATCCTTACGATTCTCAGGAGAAAACGCACTTAGGAGTTCTCATGACTCCTAAGGAGAAAAAAACACCTACGAGATCCTCACGACTCGTAGGGAAAAAAGTCTTTTTGAGACCCTCACGGCTCATAAAGTTGAAAAGTCTTAGGCAACAGATCCTAACCCTATTTCCTGAGCCATCACTACCTTATAAAGAGTTCAAAATGAACTGTTATCTACCATCTATGGGCCACCCTTGCCAAAGCTACATGCCACTGAAATGGAGAAGTTACTCATGAGCATATAAACTAATTCACGCCAGAGTAAAACATATAGAAATAGAAGGGTGCGGCTCATGGAGCTGAGCATTTGGAACTATGTCCCTTAAGAGTCGAGATTTGAGTCAATGATAAATGACGACGCTTGTGTCCGCTCGTTATCTTCTCAGATCAAGATTCTGAAAATTATATACCAACCCAAAACTGGTCAAATGCTATGAATTACTCTGCACTACTTCACCCACGTATATACTTACGTGGGCAAAGTAGTGGGGGGTATTTGTTCCCGCCAAAAAAATTTCTGCGCAAAAGAGCCCAAGGTATCAAATGGCAGCGATACGTTTAAGAAAATATGAACCGGTTTTTTTTTGGGCTGTATTTTGACAAACTTCCGAATGAGAAATAGCTAAATTCCGATGGTATCGAAAGAGTCTCGAAAAAGCCTTCAATTTGATATATTATGGGCTTCATAATTCATCCGGGATCAAAAGTTATGAGCAAATATGCTATGAACGTGTAATCTAAGGAAGAAAATGCAAACCAGAATTTTCCGGGCTTCATTTTGACAAACTCCCTAAAGAGAAATAGCTAAATTCTGATGGTATCAAAAGAGTCTCGAAAAATCCTTCGATTCGATATATTATGGGCCTCATAATTCATCCGGGATCAAAAGTTATGACGCATCACGTGTCTACACGTGACCGGGCATCACGTGCCCACACGTGACCGGGCATCACGTGCCCACACGTGACCGGGCATCACGTGCCCACACGTGACCGGGCATCACATGACCATTTACAGGCAAAATCTGTAGGCACTGAATATAATAAATAATTGGAAATAATTAATCAGTGGGGTCACGTGCTAACACGTGATGGGCCTTTAAACCCACTAAAAAGAATTAAAGATATAATAAAATAATAAGGAAAAACCCCAATGGGGTATCACGTACCAACACGTGATCAAGGGTCACGTGCTGACACGTGATAAATCCTGAGTTCTTTAAAACAACAGAATTAAATTCTGGTCAAATGCTTAATCAGGGGGTCACGTGCCAACATGTGATAGGTTTCTAAAAATCTATGAATTAATAGAATTAAATTCTAATTAAGAGGGAATCAAAAACCCTAACTGGAAAAATATTTCTCTAAATCTTTCCAAACAAAAAAATGGTGCTCTGTAAAATGGAGCACCATTGGATTAAAAATCCAATGGTGATTAAAAATCACCAATTTATGGAAATATTTTATACAAAGAAAGATTTCCCTGAAATTTGCTAGGAATAACAGATAAAAAATCTTTTGGATTAAAAATCCAATTGTGAATAAAATTCACTGAGTGATCTAAAAGATCATGTTGGTTACAAAATCAATTAAAATCTTTCAATGAAAAATTGACAAAACAAATTGTTTTTTTTCTTTCTTCTATAAATAGGAGCCAAGAAGAGAAGAGAGAGGGATCTACTTTTTTTTTTGGGGAAATATACAACAACAGAGAGAAAAAAGAGAGGAGAACTTAATTCTCAAGAGAGAAAAAGAATATCTCTTCAGTAAAAAAAACCCTAGGTGAGAAAGGGAAAGAGATCTAAGCTCCATAAAACAAAAAGAGAATTTAATTCTCAAATTAAGAGTTTAACTCTTATGAATAAGAACTTAGTTCTTCCTTTGCTTGAAGATCTGCAGCAGATCTCCCCACAATTTGAGAATTTAATTCTCATCGGGGAGATTCTGCTATGCAGATCCAAGACCTAGAGGGAGAATCTGAGTTTAAGAAATTAAATTCCCCTAAATTCATAAGAATTTAATTCCTCCAAATAGAACTAGGGTTTAACCCTATATGAGAATTTAATTCTCCCAAATTCACAGGAATTTAATTCCTCCCAAACAGAACTAGGGTTTAACCCTATATGAGAATTTAATTCTCCCAAATTCATAGGAATTCAATTCCTCCAAATAAAACTAGGGTTTAACCCTACATAAGAATTTAATTCTTCCATATACATAGGAATTTAATTCCTCTAAACAAAATTAGGGTTTAACCCTACCAAAAAATTTAATTATTAAAACAAGGGACTTAAAACTCTCCATGCACATAAAGAAATCAGTACCCAACCTGGTCACGTGGCAACACGTGACCCTCCCCTTCAATGATCAAAAGAGAATGAACAAGACTAAGTCACGTGCCCCCACGTGACCCTTAAACAGACTCCTCAAAATAAGAAAGAACAAGTCTGGAGGCAATGCCTCACGTGCTCCCACATGACCGACCCCTAAACAGACTCCTCAAAATGAGAAAGAAAAAGCTTAGAGGCAATGCCTCACGTGCTCCCACATGAGCCTCAAAATAAAAGATAACAAAACCAAAGGCAGTACTGATCTAGGGCGCCTCACGTGTCCCCACGTGACCTCTGACAAATACCCCTTTTCAAAAGAATAAAATAGGGGAAGATAGAGGAATTAATGCCCAACGCAGAGGCATTGTCACGTGTCCACGCGTGATAATTTCAAAGACTAAAAGTGTTTAACACTTATCTGAATATTCTGAGAACAAAATGAAGGAAGTCTGGCCCCATCTTCAGATGCCTCACGTGACCCCACGTGACCAATTCAAATTTAGTGTTTAACACTACTTTAAGCGCCTCGTCGTTAGTGTTTAACACTATTTTCATCATATCACGTGGGAGCACGTGATCGCCAAGTATCCTCTAGTGTTCAACACTATTTTAAAACCAAGCTTAGCCCAAAATGGTAAAGTTTTCTAGAGGAAAATTTCCCCTTGAAATGAACCTTAAAATCCAGAGCTATAATGAATAATTAGTGCTCAGTCAAAGAAAAAATGTTGTCAGAGCCCCCAAACCGCTGTTTAGCATTTGCTAAATAATGGGTAGGCTGAACTTAGACAAATGTTCAACAGTCCAACAAAGGGCCAACATTTCAAATCTAATTGGACTTAGCCCAAGTTGGCCATAAGTTCTCAATTTAGATTTAACTGAGCCCATGTGCTCATAATCCAATTAATTAATCTTAGTCCTAAATTGGACTACAGATTCCCCAAATCAATATTGGTTCAGGGGTACATCTCTTCACTCCTTTGATATCTGTCGTTGTAATCCTTTAACGTCTTCAGAGAGGTGACGGGTCCCGATAACTAATCATTCCATGGACCGTGGGGTCCTTAAAATCATGGACTACGATGTCTTTAACCTTGGACTGTGGGGTCCTTAAACCCATGAACTATGATGTTCTTAACCTTGGACTGTGGGGTCCTTAAGCCCATGGACTATGATCTCCTTAACCATGGACCACCATGTCCTTAAACTGGTAATTGATCGCAAAGTCCCTAAACTAAAACTATAGAGCCCAAATGCTCTTTTGTTGGATCTAAATGATCCTGTTAAGTAGATCTTAGTCTCAAATTAGACTAACGTGTCCTTAACAAACTTTTAAATTGATCTTAGTCTAGAATTAGACTAACGTATCCTTAACAAACTGTTAAGTTGATCTTAGTCTAAAATTAGACTAACGTATGCTTAACAAACGTTTAAGTTGATCTTAATCTCAAATGAGACTAACGTATCCTTAAACCCAACCCCAAACCCAAATCTAAGAAAATACGGATTTAGACTAATCCACGCCCTATGGGCGACAACATAAATTAGTCTTCGTATACAATCAACGGGCAACCAAAAACAAAACAAACACACACGACACGAAGTGACCATCTGGAGAAGGAGAAAGTGGTTACCGCGATGCGGTAGCGTAATTAACTGCAGGGGCTTGCGCCTGCTGGGAAGAGCGTCCCCACAATCAAAAACCCTTCAACGAGGGGGAATCTGACGAAGTCTGCTACATCGGCCGCATCCGTTTAAACCTTCGATACATGGTGTCATAAATCAACTTGGTATCTTCGGAGAAGTGGACGGATAGCACCAATTAGAATCTGCCCCCAAATTCAGGAAAGACGTTTGTCTTCCCGGTTTTTGGCGGAGAACAATGGACCGAGCAGGGAAGCTGCTCGGTGGCTTCTTGATGAGGGCTTTGATCCTTAGCATAAATGGGTAGGAGCTACCCGCTAAGGATGGACCGAGCAGGGAAGCTGCTCGGTAGCCTTTTGATGAAGGCTTTGATCCTTAGCGCAAGTAGGTAGGAGCTACCCGCTAAGGATGGACCGAGCAGGGAAGCTGCTTGTTGGCCTCTTGATGAGGGATTTGATCCTTAGCGCAAGTGGGTAGGCGCTACCCGCTAAGGATGGACGGAGCAGGAAGCTGCTCAGTGGCCTCTTAATGAGGGCTTTGATCTTTAGCGTAAGTGGGTTGGAGCTATCCGCTAAGGATGGACCGAGCAGGGAAGCTGCTCGGTGGCTCTTGATGAGGGCTTTGATCCTTAGCGCAAGTGGGTATGAGCTACCCTCTAAGGATGGACCGAGCAGCTTCTCTGCTCGCTGGCCTCTTGATGAGGGCTTTGATCCTTAGTGCAAATGGGTTGGAGCTACCCGCTAAGGATGGACCAAGTAGGGAAGCTGCCCGGTGGCCTCTTGATGAGGGCTTTGATCCTTAGCGCAGATGGGTAGGAGCTACCTGCTAAAGATGGACCGAGCAGGGAAGCTGCTTAGTTTTGCGAGGCGTTGACCGACCTCTCTTAACGTGTGAAAATCTGGAAGAGTGACCGTCGCGGGTGGCACATGGCAGAGATGCATAGGTGAGGCGAGGCATTCCAAGATCCGCTTCGTTCCATCTACGATTTGCCTAGAATTACGGGATGTCCGCCACGTGGTGGTACGGTGTTGGAAGAATTGAGCAAATTCCAGGATTCTCGCAAATTTGCGCGCGCAAATTTGGGCCCTTAGGGATTCTATTGAGGCTATAAATAGAGAAGGGGATGTGTTCATTTCAACGTTGCTTTTTCAAGATGGCAGGGCGTATCTATGCGATCGAAGAGATCATCACTCCCGATGACATCTGCCTATAGGACCAGTCCGTTTCCAAGGAGAAGTACCGAGCTGTGGTCCAGCGCATCGAGGACTACATCGGTCATCTTCTTCCTCGTCGGTCGTCCCTCCTCCAATTGCTGATGTACGCAATCTGGAGGAGGTCCCCTGGGTTGTACAACCCCCTCTCCGAAGAGTTGCTGGACGAGGCGCTCGACAAGATGTGTACGATCTATGTGCTTGGCCTCATCTCGAAGAGCAGGCACGACCGATGTTTGGCCCTTATTTTGGAGAGCTTCCAAAAGAGACAGATCGCAAGCCAGGGCTCGGCAGATGGAGGGCCCAGCATTTCCGTGGCGTCCCGAGTTCGTGGGCAGCATCAGCGGGAGCGGGCTAAGAGGCAAGGGCTCGTCTGGCGGAGATCTCCACGGAGTATCACCAGCAGTGCTTCCTTGACCCCGTTCCCCCTCTTGTGTAATTTCAATTTTTATGTAAGACTGAGGAGCCCACAATACCTTTTGATAAATAAATAAAGCTCTCCTTTTTCCGATATTCTATTGTTTCCTTTTTGTCTTCTGGATGCATTTGAGTATTTTTGCGAAACGAAATCCGTGAGCTTTGAGCCAAGGAAGAGGGAAACACATAGTGGAAGTTCCTTCTTATTATCAAAAAAACATAGAAAAATTTATTTCGCTTTGTCAAAGAAGAAACATGTATCCATAGATATAATTTTCAAATGTACAACTTGAGCTTCTCGGCGTTGTAAGGCCGTGGAAATTTGCGACCCGCAGTGTCTTGTAGGCGATAGGCCCCGTCGGGCAAGATTTCGGAGACGAGGAACGAGCCGTCCCACTTCGGAGAAAACTTGTGCAACTTGCCCTGATCAACGAACTCGTTCCACCCTAGGACCAAATATCCGGTTTTGATGGCGCGATACTTGACTCGTGCGTTGTAGTAGCGGGCATTCTGTTATTGGTAAGCGGCAGCTCTGATATGTTTTTAATGCCGCTTCTCCAACAAGATGTCCAAATTAGTCCGTAGCAGAGGCTGAAGGGGGTCTCTCCAGTGGGGGTCTTCTTCGATGTGCGCAAGGCCCATAAGACCCGGGGTAATTCGTCGACCCAACTGCCATGTCGTCCCTCCATGCGAGCTCGAAGACCTTGAATGACGTCCCGGTTAGCGACTTCGGCCTGCCCGTTGCACTGGGGGTGTGCGACCGCGGCGAACTTCATCAGTATATGGTATTCGCTACAGAACCCTTTAACTTTTTCATTTTCGAAATTCGTCCCATGGTCGGTGATGATACACCTCGGGATCCCGAACCGGAATATTATGTTGTTCTGTAGGAACTTGATGGTCGTAGTGGCATCCGGTTTTTTGATAGGGACGGCCTCGATCCACTTCATAAAGTAGTCCACCGTGACGAGAATGTATTTGTACCCACCCGTACCAGTAGGGAATTGGCCTATCATGTCCATTCCCCACTGGGCAAACGGACAGGGGGAGGTTAGGGCCGTTAGCTCGGTAGCCGGAAGGCGGGGTATGCTGCCATTGAGTTGGCAGCTTTTGCACTTTCTGACGAGCTTCTAAGCGTCCTGATAGATGGTCGGCCAATAATACCCTTGGAGGAGTGTCTTCTGGGCTAAGGTGCGGGCCCCTTGATGTGCTCCGCCGACCCGTTCGTGTACCTCGTGGAGGACGTAGTCGGCTTCGTGGGGATCGACGCACCGAAGCAGGGGTTGAGTGAAGGTTTTCTTGTAGAAGTTTCCTTTGCTCCAAACAAAATGGCGGGCTTTGGCTCAGAGGCGGCGGGCTTTCCCTCGATCTTCTTGGAGCGTACCCTCCTTCAGGAATTCCACGAGGGGCTTCCTCCAATCCCGGACTTCTTCCCGGGCCGTATAAACTTGGAGTGGTGTCGCTCTGTCTTCCACGCTAGGCCATGGCAGGACCTCGAAGAGGATATTTCTCTTATTGTTGGCTGTGTAGGAGGAAGCTAGCTTGCTCAGGGCGTCGGCCTGGGCGTTCAGGTGCTGGGGGATCTGCTCCACTTGAAGTTCGTCGAAGTACTTTCATAGTCTTTTTACCTCGGCTAAATATTTCACCATCAGAGGTCCCCGCGCCTCGAAACGGACGGTCACTTGGCCAACGACTAGGGTGGAGTCACTGCGGATTCGGATTGTCTTCAACCCCACTCTGGAGCTGATTCACAGTCCTGCGAGTAAACCCTCGTACTCCGCGGCGTTGTTTGAGTCTTTGAACCCGAGCTTCAAGGAATACTCCATCTCTGCCTCTTTCGGGCCTCAAATGATGAGGCTGACACTACAGCCTTCCTCGGTTGATGACCTGTCGACGTAAAGGACACATTCGGGAATGGTGTCGATCCCTTCTTCGATCGAAGGTTGAGATCCAGGGGCCGGCACAGACACTGCCTCTTTGTTGGGGATAGTGCATTCGACGATAAAATCGGCCAAGACCTGAGCCTTGATAGCCTGCCTCGGGCGGTACTTGATGTCGAACTGGGACAACTTTCATCTCCACTTCTCCAAATGACCAGAAGACTCAAGGGAGGCGAGAATATCCCCTAAAGGGCGCTCGGTGAGAATGAGGATGGTGTGTGCCTGGAAGTAGTGCCGTAGTTTCCTTAAGGCCACTATAAGCACCAGGAAAATCTTCTCTATGGCCGGATACCTTGTTTCCGCGTTCTTAAAGATGTGGCATACATAGTAGACCGGCCTCTGGACTCCTTCGACATCTTGGAAGAGCACCAAGCCTGTAGCTTGATTGGACACCGCTAGATATAGAGATAACTCTGTTTCCCCAATAAAAGAGCACAGCTCTGTTCAAAATTTGAAAAGCAGCGCCAAGAGTTAAAAACTCTGAGGCGGCACCTCACGTGCCTTGCACGAGAGCGCTTGCGCCAAGAGTTAAAAACTCCGAGGCAGCGCCTCACGTGCATTGCACGAGGACGCCAGCGCCAAGAGTTAAAAACTTTGAGATAGCGCCTCACGTGCCTCGCACAAGGACGCCAGCGCCAAAACTAAAAGCTCCCTGATTAGACGGAGCCGTTGGATCAAAGATCCAACGGAGGTGATAAATCACCAAAGTGCGGAATTAAGTTCTGCTGAGAAAATATTCTTCAAATCTTTCTAAACAAGGAAGATTACTCTTTGTAAAATAGAGCACCGTTGGACTAGAAAATCCAATGGTGATTAAAAATCACCTATCTGCAGAATAAATTTTGCATGGGAGAATATTTTCCTAATCTTGTTAAAAACAATAAAGATATTGTCATGCCCCGCTTCCCAAAATACGGGATACGAGGGATGACTAGGGCATCCATGCTCCTACGATCAGGGAAAATCCCGCCGTAGTCACACTTCGGCTTCTAGCATTACATGGTAGTTAATAAACAATGCTTGAGTAAAGGAAAAATCATAGTTCACGACTTTATTACATTGCAATTTAAAAGAGTTCGAGGTACATTTATTTTACAGAATAAACAACTAACCAATAACAAATGTTGAAATCAAAGAAAGTAGCGCTGGTGGTGCAGTCTAGATCTTCGCAATCTCGAAGGATAAGTCCTGCTCCTGGGCTGGATCCACTTCGTTCTCTGAGCATGCATACTCAGGTCGTCAGGGCGACACATCTAGCAATAAATATGTATAATAGGCCTGCATTATTATTAAACATAGGGAGTACAATGAATTGCAGAACATGTATATAATAACATCAACTGAATATGAATGGTGCACTATGAGTAACATGTCGGTGAACTAAGCAATGTATATGTCACTACTTAACGGTCATTAAGTTCATGAAATCAATTGGTGGAGAGGATACTCATGTTTAACAAGGGTCTCGTGCATGCCCGAGACTACAGTCCACTGTGCCCGGGACATAACCCTGTCAGCCGTGCCGCTAGGCCCACGACCTAAAGTATGTATGTGTGTGTGTTTGTGTGTGTGTGTGTGTGTATATATATATATATCACTGATAGCGATGATCATCCTCTAAATCACTGTACCTCGCTAAACACGAGTTCAATTCCACCTTGATTTCCCCATTCCCCAGGTTATGGTATGTATTCATGAATTAGATAGGTTGTGGACAATACGTATCACTGTCGTTTTAAATCACTTTTTCCACTTATCAATATTACTGTCGTATTTTCCACAACCCAATCACTAATCATTAATATATTGACAATGCAAATGATCACTATGCGGCAGGTATAACTCAAGCATGAAAAATATGCAGAAATGCACTGAGTAGGTATTCATTATTCTATAACGACCGATGCCATGTAATTGATAAAATTCACGATAAATCACACATATAGAATCGACCAAAACAGTATATAGGACGTATGAAGTACACTGGATTATATAAATAATAAAATTTATTTCAGGTCAATCAGAGTTCAGGTTAGAGAATTATCATCGTTTGAAGGCAGCAATCGATTTCTGGGATTCCAGTTCTAGAACTGGAAGCCCAACTTCGCGTGCATTTTATCAGTAATTATGTTCTGATTCAGCTTTTTCCCTAGCTGAATAAAATTTAGTTCTACCAGTTACGTTTCCAACACACCAAATAGATTATCAATCTCCCCTCTACATCAGAAGTTATGTTCAGATTAATGTGACAATGTAATGAACATTTCTGCAGAAACTGCAGAACACAATGACATTCTAAAATACAATTTAAATACCAAAATACCGTAAAAATGCACGGGACCAATTTCAGGTATTAGATAATTAAGTTTTCTACATGATCATATGGGGCTCCGCGCATTTTCAGTTTTAAGAAGATGTGTACATGCGCTTAGAATTCAGTTTCCTCCATAGATTGCTATCCCGGACTGCAGTCCATACTTTCGTTCCTCATCATTTTTCAGGGTCATGGGATCTCATTATTCCAAAAATAATTACATAGGGTTATAGGCCATCTCGTTAGGTTCGATACGAGACCTGGAGAATCATGATTGGAATTATATTCAAATAACTACAAATTTTACAACGTGGTATGTACGTTGATTTTCAGATTTGACGTAACCAATAGGGGTTTCATTTTACATTCGACGCCTTAACGATTTGATGCCAATATCTTATATGTCACTCGTTACTATCAACCAAACCATTTAATAATAAAACTTGGGAATTTTGAAAGAGTGAACGAGCACTTGGTACGTGTACGGGGATGCTATCTATTTGTTCATACATGCATCATATATTATATCCCTTTAAACCGTTAACCTACATTCACTAACTGCATAAGTACGTAGCATGAATTTAGAAAGTGAAGGAGGTTCACTTGCCTGAGACGATCGCGACGACGATAATGGATGGCGGCGGACGATGGCGAACGGCGTGACACGAGCACGATCACTGCACGATGCGCGCTCGACTTGGTTAGATCGGAGTACTCGGCTCAGCACTGGCATGGAGGTGGCCACGGCAGGGGATTTCCAGCAACTACGTCAGAGTGCTCGGGTGCAGAGGGTCTACCGGTGATGATGGCTTCGACAGTGGTGATGCAGTAGGGAAGCTCGGTGGTTGCAGGGATGCTTGGTAGCCTGGCTGGGTGAAGGGGAGATGAGTTGCTGCGATGGGTGCTCCGGTGGCGTTAGGTGCAGTGGGCGTTGGGTGCGGTGAGCGATGACCGGCGAGGTGGGTTTGTCTGCGAGATGCAGGGGTTGGTGTTGGTGTTGATGTTGATGTTGGTGGGTGCTCAGTTTGGTGGGTCTTGGAGATGAGGCGAGGGTGTTGGCGGTTGAGGTGTTAGGAAAGAGGAGAGGGAATGTTGGGGTGCTCGGCGGCGGTGGTCGAAGCTTGGGAGGAGTTTGGTGACGTGAGGTGGGGGTTTGGCTTGGAGGAGAACGAGAGAGAGAGAGAGAGAGAGAGAGAGAGTGAAGCAGACAGGGGAGATGAGGGAAGAGAACGGGAGAGATGAAGATATGGAGAGTGAGAAGGAGACGTTGGAGAGAAGAGAGGGTCGTGGCTGTTGGAGATGGCTGGTTCTTACTCGAGCGCGAGGAGCGGGGAGTCGTGGCGAGAGCCGTTGGGTCTTGGAGCTGATGGGGGTGAGCTGGTCGAGTGGTGGCGGGCGCGAGGAATGCGGAGGAGAGCGGGCGTGGGTGCGGGTCTCACGGCGCGGGCGCGAAGAGCGCGGAGGCGTGGGGTGACTCGAGGGAGAAAAGCGGGAAAGTGAAGACGAGGGAGGAAGATGAGGGAAGCGGGTCGGGTCGGGTTGGCATGGGTCGGGTCGGGTAGAAATAGGATTGAGTTAGGGAATTTAGTTTTAGGATTAAGAGTTTAGGAAATTAGTTTAAATAATAAAAATATATATAAAAATGAAATAAATTTGGATTAAATTCTGGAAAAATACGGAAAATTTTATTCGGAACTGGGGATTTACAGATATCTTTTGTAAAAAAGAAATCCTTAGATCAAAGATCCAACGGTGCATAAAATCCCCAATCAATTAAAGATCTCTCAATGAGAGATTTCTTTAACTAAATCAACAAACTTGCCTCCACTATATAAAGGACCCAAGACTTCAAGTTTTGTATAGAGGAACCCCCCCATAAACTTTAAACTTAAAAAAAGAGCAAGCGATAAGAAAGCTTTAAGAGGGAAGAAAGAAGAACACCTCTTTTCGAGGTAAATAAAAATAATAGAGATCAGAGCATCTCATCTGCATATCCAAGGGTTTAACCCTCATAAAAGAACTTAGTTCTTTTCCTGGATCTGAGATCTATGAGACAAGTCTCCCACAAATGAGAATTTAATTCTCATAGGGATGAACTTGTTCCGGGGGATTAAAGATCAAGAAAAGGACAGAGAATTGAACTCTTCAGAACGGAATACATGAAGAAAACCTAGCATCCAAGCGCCTCATGTGCCCCTCATATGGGCGCTGCTCAGTAAAAGATTTCCTAGCACTCAGTGGTTGGCGCTCAGCGCCAAGCGCCTTATGTGCCCCTCACGTGGGCGCTGCTTAATAAAAGAGTGCCTAGTACTCAGTGGTTGGCGCTCAGCGCCAAATGCCTCACGTGTCCCTTCATGTGGACGCTGCTCAATAAAGAGTGCCTACCACTCATTGGTTGGCGCTCAGTGCTAAGCGCCTCACGTACCTCTCATATGGGCGCTGCTCAATAAAAAGTGCCTAGCACTCAGTGATTGGTGCTCAGCGCCAAGCGCCTTACGTGCTCCCCACGTGGGTGCCATAAAGAGTGTTTAATGCTCCAAAAAACAAAAAAGTAAAGTAAAGTAGAGTGTCAGAACCCATATAAATGCTCAGCATTGTCTGCTCAGAAAAGGGACTGAGCCTAAGCAAGTGTTTAGCACTTTATTTAAATGAAATGACTGAGTGGGCTGAGCCCAAGTTGACTAGATCCCTAATTCAGATTAACCGAGCTCATGTGCTTATTATTTTCCAAATTGGTCTTAGTTCCCAAACACGACTACTGATCTTTCGACGGAAATTGGTTCAACGGTACATCACCTCACACCTCTGATACATGTCGTTGTAATTCCTATCGGGACCCGGTTCTTGTTCACGAAGCAAAGTCCCACACGGAACAAAGTGCCACGCCAAGTGTCATGTTAAGTGGGCGGGGGCCACCTCTTCAATCCGTGGGGGCCACCTCTTGAGTCCATGGGACCCACTGTAGAACAATGGGGAATTTTCGGAATACATTCCGAAAGAGGGCAGATCTGTACTATAAATGGAATGATACCACTCTTCAATACAGAGGCACTTTTTAAGTGAACGGGCACCACAGGAGCTTGAGAACTCCATAGTTAAGTGTGCTCGAGCCAGGGAAGTTCTGGGATGGGTGACCTTCTGGTAAGTGGCCCCTGGCCGGGTCCGGTTCACCCCGAAGGAAAAAACCGTGCGGCTTCGGCCAGAGTGGACAATACTCTTTGTATTGGAGGTGGGGCATGACAGAATGGTATCAGAGCTGGTCCTTCAATAGTAGGTCTGTGGTTCGAGGAAGAACTATTGTTCAAAAGTGGGGAGAATGTAGGGACCCGGTTTTTGTTCACGGAGCAAAGTGCCACACGGAACAAAGTGCCACGCCAAGTGTCATGTTAAGTGGGTGGGGGCCACCTCTTGAATCCGTGGGACCTACTGTAGAACAATGGGAAATTTTCGGAATACATTCCGAAAGAGGGCAGATCTGTACTATAAATGGAATGATACCACTTTTTAATAAAGAGGCGTCTTTTAAGTGAACCGGCACTACAAGAGCTTGAGAACTCTGTAGTAAAGCATGCTCGAGCCAGGAAAGTTCTGGGATGGGTGACCTTCTGGGAAGTAGCCCCTGGCCGGGTCCAGTTCATCCTGAAGGAAAAAACCGAGCGGCTTCGGCCAGAGCGGACAATACTCTCTGTATTGGAGGTGGGGCGTGACAATTCCTCAGCGTCTTCAGAGAGGTGGCGGGTCCCGACAACCAATAACTATTTGGTGCACTCCCAAACTGATGGGCACATCCCACTACGGACCGCAACGTCCTTAAACTAGCTATGGACCGCAACGTCCTTAAACTAGCTATGGATTGCAACGTCCTTAAACTAACAACGAACCGTAACGTCCTTAAACTAAAACAATAGAGCCTAAATGCTCTATTGTTGGATCTGAATGATCCTAAATCCTGTTGAGGAGATCTTAGTCTAAAATTAGACTAACGTATCCTCTACAAATATTTAAGTTGATCTTAATCTCAAATAAGATTAACGATTCTTAAATCATCCCAAATCCAAATTTAAGAATATAACGGATTTGGACTAATCCACGCCCTATGAGCAACAACATAAATTAGTCTCCGTATACATTCCACGGGTAACCAAAAATAAAACAAACACATACGACACGAAATGACCTTCTGGAGCAGGAGAAAGTGGTTATCGCGATGCGGTAACGTAATTAACTGCAACAGCTTCAGCTTGCGCTTGCAGGGAATAGCGTCCCCACAATTAAAAAACCCTTCACAACGAGCGGGAATCTGACGAAGTCTGCTGCAATGGCCACATCCATCCAAATCTTCGATGCATGGTGCCATAAATCAACTTGACATCTTCGGAGATGTGGATGGATAAATCCAAATAGCATCTGCCCCTAAATTCAGGTAAGACGACTTACACGGTCTCGTCTCTTATTTTCAGCGGTAAACAGATTCTAGCACGCCTGGTGGGACCTATTCCTATTTTCACTCCACACTTCGTGTGTCGTGTTCGTGAACAAATCACGGTTTAATATGGTTGCCCTGGGTTCAAGATACTAAGATTTGGTGTCTGTTCCCTTATAAAAATTCAGAAGAGGAAGGGAAGGTCCCCATTAATGAAAGCATCACGTGTAAGCACGTGATCATTAATCCCTTAAAAGAGACTCAGAGAGGGAAAAGGAAAAAGTTCCCGCTAGTGGAGCATCACGTACAAGCACGTGATGCATCTGTATGCAGAGTAAGCAGCTTCGTTAGTAGGTGGCAACTAAAGCTTCACGTGCAAGCACGTGATCATCTTTTACACAAAACGCATGGGACTCAGTTATAAAACAAACAAAGAAACAAAGAAGCTCACGCGTTTCCACGTGATGCCTTCTCTCTGTTTGGACTCCTACATACAAACAAATCAGATTAATTCTGGGAGGGGTCACGTGGTACACGTGATGGGCTCTTAAGCCTTCTGAACCGATAGAATTAAATTCTACTTAAAAGGAAGCAAAAGAGTTATTTGGAAAATATTTCCTTGTATCTTTCTAAACAAGAAAGATTATGCTCTGTACAACAGAGCGCCGTTGGATTAAAAATCCAATGGTGATTAAAGATCACCAATCTACAGAAAAATTTTGTATAGGGAAATATCTTCTCAATCTTGTTAAGAACAACAAACAAGATATCTTCTGTAAAACAGAAGTTCTTGGATTAAAAATCCAACGGTGAATAAACTTCACTGATTGATCTAAAAGATCTTTTTGGCTGATAATAAAATCAATAAAAATCTCTTAATGAGAGATTTTCTAAACAAATTAATTCTTTTCTTTCTCCTATAAATAGGAGCCAAGAAGAAAAAAAAGGAGGATACAGAAGGAGAGAGAAAAACCCACTTGAAAGAAAAAAAAAGAGAAAAGTGAATTTAATTCTCGAAAGAGAAGAAGATCTCTTCAAAGAAGAAAGAAACTCTAGGTAAGAGAAGGAAGGAGATCACCCCATAAGCTCTCACAAAACAGAAGAGAATTTAATTCTCAAACCAAGAGTTTAACTCTTGTAAAAAGAACTTAGTTCTTTCTCTGATTAAAGATCTGCAGAAGCAGATCTCCCCACAAGTTGAGAATTTAATTCTCATTGGGGAGATTTGTCATGCAGATTCAAAACTTAGGGGGAAAATTGAGTTTAAAGAATTTAATTCTTTCAACGTAACATATATGAATTTAATTCCTCCAAATAAAACTGGGGTTTAACCCTATAAAAGAATTCAATTCTTAAACAAAGGATTTAACTCTCCATGCACGTAAAATAGATTAACACCCAATATGATCGATGTCAGGTCATGTGCGCTCATGTAGGCTTCCTCCCTCAATAATCAAAAGAGAACAATTCATATCAGGTCACGTGCTCCCACGTGACCCCTGAACTAGCCTCTTCAAAAGGGTAGAAGGGGAGTAAAACTAAAACAGATCTCAATTTGAGGCGCCTCACGTGACAACACGTGACCCCTCTATAGTGCTTAGCTTTTTCATGAGATGAAATAAGGCAGTCTCTATATTTAGGACGCCTTACATGATATCACGTGACCTCTTTATAGTGCTAAGCATTTTCAGAAGAGAAGGGAGAATAAATCAAATGGTAGTGCGCATCACGTGATCCCACGTGGCCCCAATAGTGCTCAGCACTCAGAAAAGAAAAGGGGTAATTCCAAAGAAGCTGGGCCTATTTTCAAGCGCCTCACGTGACCCCACATGAACGCCTTAAGCTCTTAGTGTTTAACACTACTTTAAGGCATCACGTGACCCCACGTGAGCTCCAAATATACGCTAGTATTTAACACTTCAAATAAAACAAAAGAATGAAAGGTATCAGAGCCCACATTATTGTTCAGCATCGCTGATGCAGAAATGGATCAATCCCAAATAAAAATGATTAAATAGGCTGAGCCCAGGATTGGCCGACCCCCAAATTGACTGAGCCTATTGGCTTTAGTCCCAAACAAGGTTATCAAATATTTAATGAACATTCACTGGTTCCAGGGTACATCTCTTCACACCTCTGATATATGTCGTTGTAATTCTTCAATGTCTTCAGAGAGGTGGTGGGTCCCGGCAACCAGACACTCAATGGACCGCAACGTCCCTAAACTAGAACAATCGAGCCCAAATGCTCTTTTGTTGGATCTAAATGATCCTGTTGAGTGGATCTTAGTCTAAAATTAGACTAACGTATTCTCAACAAACGTTTAAATTGATCTTAGTCTCAAATGAGATTAACAATCTTCAAACCCAACCCAAACCCAAATTTAAGAAAATACGAATTTGGACTAATCCACGCCCTACAGGCGACAACATAAATTAGTCTCCGTATACAATCCACGACAACCAAAAACAAAACAAACACACACGACACGAAGTGACCATCTGGAGAAAGAGAAAGTGGTTATCGTGATGCGGTAGCGTAATTAACTGCAGGGGCTTGCACCTGCAGGGAAGAGCGACCCCACAATCAAACCCCCCTCATAATGAGGCAGAATCTGACGAAGTCTGCTACATCGGCCGCATCCGTCTAAACCTCCGATAAGCGGTGCCATAAATCAACTTGGCATCTTCGGAGAGGTGGACGGATAAAACCCCCCTTATTCAAGCAAGACATTTGTCTTCCCGGTTTTCGGCGGCGAACAGATTCTGGCATGCCCGGTGGGACCTTTTCCTCTTCCACTCCACACTTCGTGTGTCGTGTTTCGCGAACGAATCGCTGTTTGCTATGGTTGCCCCTGGATTCGAGGTACTAAGATTTGGTGTCTTGCTCTGTATAGAAAACAGAAGATCAATGGCTTTCAACTGCACTAATTGCAACAATTGCAACAACTCCCACTCCGTCCTTGCTGGAGGAGTGACCTATAGGCCTCAAGCGGCCTCCATTTTTACGATGCCAGTGGAATAGGTGACTCAGGCCACCACTGGACTGTTCTTTGGGACCATGCTCCTACCCATGAGCTTCAACGCTCCACTGTTGTCGCAAGAAGCTCCGAAGAAGTCGGTCTTTGATCAGCTTACGACTATCGCGGCCCCTCTCAATGGGTCACTAAAATCCAACGCCTCAGTCTTTAACAGACTGGGCCAAAACTCCATTGGGCCTGTAAAAAAGCCTGCAATACCTGAAGGTGTTATCCCGAAACGGATAGCCATCCCTACCCCTGAAGTCGTCAAAGTGGCTTCTCCTGCTAAGGGGTCGGTCTTCACAAGACTGGCCGTTTTAGCTCCCGCCCTAGGCGAAGTCATCAAAACTACTCCCCCTGCGTGAAAGTCTACCTTCGACAGGTTGGCTATCCCTTCTCAGCGGGCATCCGTTTTCAATAGGCTCACGCCAATAACAGCCCTTGACCAGAACAAGTGGCATGATGAAGTCACCCCCATAACTGAGCAGATACCATCTGCAAGACATGTTCGACATCGCCACTAGCGCCGAGTGAGAAAGGCTGGGGGCAGTTTCCCTTCTGGATTGACTCCGCCGGCTCCAACGGTGGAAGTTGATGTTGCTGTTCTAACTGGGAACAGCTTTGAACCACTTAGAAGGGTGCACAAGAACTCGCCGACTGCAGTGCTTAAAAGATCTCCTCCACCTCTGGAGAACGTCACGGAGGCAAAGCCAGAGCAGCTCCCTCAGTGGCTGTCCTCTAAAATTCACAAGGTCTGGTGACAGGTCCGAAACTCTGTGATTGATCAAGACTACCCCCGCCGACAAAAGAAAATGAAGGTTCGAAAAGAGAAGGAACCACCTATCAAGCCACAAAAGGTGTCGTCCACTCGGGTGCCTGCTGTAATGGCCCCCTCAACTTCGACCGTTCACAAAAGGAGAAGGCCGGAGAAAACCCCGTGTCTGCGACGAATCTAAAGGGCATTGAACCTACACGCCCCAAGTATGGGGGCATGGTGGTGCACACTGTTTATATGACATCCGGGAAAGAGGATAGCCGTATTTCTACGGACCACCGACCGCTCACACGATCTGTGACAAAGGTTTAGGAGCAACAGTACAAGCTCCAGAAGATGCTAATGAACATAGCCGCACTCACTGGGCCAAAAGAAAGCTCAGAGACGTCATCGGAGCAGCGACAAGAACATGAAATTGATGCCGAATTTCTCCGAAGAATGCTCGAGAGGAAAGATAAAGAGGCCGCGGAACAAGCAGCCAACATAAAACAAATGACGCTTTTATTCCAAGACATGGTCGGCATGATGATCCAGCCGAACCCTCCAGTCGAAGAGCCTCCAGTAATAATCGAAGACGATAGAGGGGAGTCATTGAACCCTCTTCCGGTTCTATCTGTAGCCAAAGAGGAGACGATCTCCAATGCCGCCCTGGATGATTTTATCGCTCAACAGATACGATCCCATCAGATGAACGAAGCGGCCGTCCAAATTGTTAAAACTGGACGACCCTATCCGGGTTGGTATGACCAAATAAAGTACCCGCCGGGATATATTATCCCTAAATTCCATGTATATAAGGGGACGGGGAATCCACACCAGCACATTGCTCAATTCATGGCCTTGTGCGGTAACACCGGAGGTGACGATAAGTTACTGCTTCGCCAATTCGTTGGCAGCTTGTCGGAGACAGCATTCGAATGGTATTCCGAACCCCCGAATGACTCTGTCAAGACATTTGCAGAAATGGAGCTACTATTTACACAGAGATTCGCAAGCGCTAGCGAGCCACCCCAATCACCACACCAATTAACGCCAGGGTGAAACCAGGAGAAACATGGGTTCAGTACGCAATACGGTGGCGGAATCTATGGTCAAAATGCGAACACCGCATCGAGGAAGTTCCTGCGGTAGGCATGTTTGTGGGAACTCTTAATCCGCAGCTGACCATATCCCAGTTCATGATGTTTTTCAAGCCGATTACCTTCCAGGCCTTGATTGACAAGCTGTCCCAAATGGATCAGATAGGTTATAGACCGTCTTCTTCGAAGATGGAGCCTCGAAACGAAAAGGGAAAAGGGAAAGCGACCTTCGTCGCCAATGCTCAGCAGCAGCCTAGTGGTCCAAAACCAACTGATCGCCAAGACAATAGACAACAATTCTTTAACGAGAAGCTGAAGTGCCCTTATTCATTTCCCCGGGATAAAACGAGGAGACTGTTCGAGCTGGCGGTGCACAATAAGCTCGTCACCCTACCGGATCCGAAACGACCACTGCAGCCCGGTGACGTCAACAGTCCCAACTATTGCCCCTACCATCGAATAAAGGGCCATCCAATCGAAGATTGCTTCGTCTTCAAAAACTGGATTGATGACCAGTATCAGCAAGGCAAATTCGCGTTGTCTAAAAACTGGAGGGTAAATCCGCCCCAGCCGCACGCTCTTAAAAAGGTGGACACGCCGGGTGCATCATGCTCTTTTATAGAAGAAGTTCCATGGGATGTCGCTCTTTCAGCCAAAACAAAAAGAATGCTAAAGGGTCTCCAAATATGCCCGGCGATCAGGTAGAAAAGTCCTCTGGAACCCGAGGTCATCGATAAAATGCTGAAGCCGCACCCGACGCCAAGAATTGGTAGTGATAGTCAAAACGCCCATGCCCGTTCGTCAAAATCTTCGAAAAAGAATAAGAAGACCAAAAAGCCCATGAAGCCTGATGACAAGAGCACGGACCTGCAAAGATATATTAACGCACTGGAAGAATATAACCAGAAGGCGCAAACCCCAGTCACGCTCCAAGAGTTTCTCAACCACATCCTTGAAGATGGAGATGATGACAATGATGGGGGAGAAGACTCGTCAGATGAACCTGAGAACTATTTGGCGAGCTGCTATATGATCTCTCACTCATCAATAAATGGTGAAGAAGCTCCTGATACAGAGAGACTGGGGGCAGATCCAGAACCGGAACCAAAATCCCTGGAGTCATCAGACGAATTGATTGACAAGCTGCCGAATGAAGCTCTTCAGAAAAGCAAAGCTGACAGAGAGCGGGAAACGACCATATACGAGAGGGCCAAGCGTCGGCATCACGTTGAAGAAGCTCCGGTATTGAGAAGCTATATAGTACCCCAACCGGATAGAAGCACTTTTGCCGTCAGCAAAAGAAGGTTTAAGACAAGGAAGTAATTCACTAAAGCCCTGTCGATGGGGATGAAGTTGCCACCTTTCAAAGAAGACACTTCAGAAAATACGTTTCCCGACGGACTAGATGCACATCCAAACTACTGCTTATATCATCGGAGGATCACGCACCCTACCGAGAAATGCATGGCCTTTAAAAATTGGTGGAAGGGATACGTTGCTCATCGACAGCATTTCAAGTGGATGAAATGCAAAACTCGTCGAGAGCAAAGAAGCGCGACCGATGAGCATAAAAGAACTGCCGGCAACTATCACATGGTTGATAGCAAGGGATCGCAAGTTCTCACCTTCGGGAGCAATTCTGATGAAGAAATAGCCCTTAGCCCTCTCTTCAAGAAATCCATCTCTGAAACAGAAGAGACGAAGACCTGTGAGAACATTCAGCTGCGCAATCGTACGCTACTCGAAAAGAATCTCGGATCCACAAACAAAGGATCGAATAGAAAAGATAAGGGGAAGGAAAAAGTCCTTGAAGATATCGCCCTCGATGATCAAGTCGTCAAAGAGTTGGCAGCCATGGACCTGTCCAAGAAAAACAAGGTGGATTATAACGTTCTGGCACACCTGAGGAAGATACCCTCGCAGCTAAGCATTCTTGATACCCTTCTGCTATCTAAAGAGGCGAGAGATTCATTGATCAAGGCATTACAGGACCCTGGGCAGTTTCAAGCCTTCCTTGCCGAAGAAAAGATGAAGGACGAGCTGAAAGAAGTGTACACAGCCGACATCACCTTCAGCGACGAGGACCTCCTCCTCGGGACGTGTGAGCATAACCGTCCTCTCTGTGTCTCCGGGTATTTCCATGACATCAAGATAGGGAAGATTCTAATTGACAGTGGGTTCTCTGTCAACCTCCTAAATGTAAGGGTGCTAAAAGAAATCTGCATGAGCGTTCAACACCTCGCTCGAGAAAAAATCACTATCTCCGGGTTCGACTCCCAGTCATCACAGACACTCGGGTCTGTGATACTGACGTTACGCTTTGGGCTGCTCATCACTGACATCAAGTTTCACATCATTGATGCCAAGACTTTATACAATGCTTTGCTCGGTAGGCCTTGGTTACACGAGTAAAACATCATCCCTTCTACACAAAATCAGTGTATGAAGTATTTCATGGATGGTCTCGAGTATACCGTAATAGGGGAGCTAAACCCATTCTCCGTGAATGAAGTCCGAAAGTACGATAATGCAAAATACTTCTTGCCAGACTTTGAAGACACGGAAAGATGCCATAAGCCGGAGAATAAACAGAAGGATATCACCACTATTCCGGTCTTTGGGAGAGATACCGAGGAGGAAGAAGAGATAGTCTATTTGGGGCCGCTCCAATACAACAAGCCCGGACCGCCTACCCCTATGTTGGTCTTCGGCAGCGACTCTGAAGATGAGGTCAATGCAGTAATTTTCTGTTCGGCCATCAATACAAGCCTTCACTGGCGATGAACGGAGTTTGTAAATTGCCATGGTTCCTCAAAAACATTACAAAGGCCTCAACGCACTTGATACCTATAGTGTGCAAGAACTGCAGACGTTCTACGTCCCTCCCAGGCAAAGTGATGAAAAGGCGATCCTTTTTTATCGATCCACGGAAGCCAAAGTAGAGAAAGAAATCTGGCATGGTGTCGATTCTGCACTTGACAGGCTCCAGCCCATCCGTCTGCCCAGATACTACACGGAAGGATTAAAAACGCTGTTAAGACGCCAAGGCATACCCTTCAAACAGACTGCTCGACAGGCTCAGTTCTACAACAGGATCTGGAATGTCCCTGGAACTCAGAAAAAATTGCCCAACGGGAGAATGGAAACGATCGGGATTGGATATGTTCAATCCAAGAAACGGGAACGATTCCATGGCTGCTACGTTATACATGACTTTGATGAAGAAGGAGACGCTCTATTAGAAGACACTAACCCTGAACCAAAACGAGGTCCCGCCATGAAAGTGCCAAATCCGTCGTTCGAAGAACAGATGGACAAGCTAATAAGGGAAGCGGGTCAAAAGGTCCGGGATGACCATAGCCGCGAAATGGCCATTTACGAGAAAGCCAGGACGCAGCGCCTCTACCAGCAGGCTGGGGAGAATGACGATGCTCTTCGTCGCCTGCCCATCATACAAAAGACCCGACACAAAGGTAGAAACAAGCTAAAGAACGGAAAAAACGTTCGACAGCGGCAAAGCGGGTCCAAGAAGCCATGCGATCGAGAATTGAGCAGCCGGGATCCGTCTCTTATAAAGAAGATGGGTCGAGCATATTCTTTTCCCCAAGACAAGACAAGGAAGATATTTGATCTTGTCATGAAACATCAAATGATTACGCTCCCGAAGTCCAAACACCCCGAACGAGGTCTCTCACCCGGATTATTGCTCTTATCACCGAGCGATAGGACATCCTATCGAAGATTGCTTCACATTCAATGACTAGGTAGAAGACCAGTATCAGCAAGGCAGGTTCACTTTATCCAGTAGTTGGAGGATAACCCCACTACATAAGCATGAACCGAAAGCCACATATGCAGCGAGAGTAGAGCCGGATTAACATCGGTCTTGGAAGCGATCTCGTACCTGTCACTCAATAACGCTGTCAGGAGGAGTACGCGAGGATATGGCTGACCTCCCCTGGTGCTTCGAAAACGTTGATGATGAGGTGATCTCAGAGTTTCCACCGGCGCCAAAAGAGCTAGAAGATAGGATACATACTACTGCAGATAACCTCAGAAAAATTGACTTTGGAACAGCAAAAGACCTACGACTGATGTTCGTCAGTGAGCTGTTGTCTGAAGAAAAGGTGGCTATGCTCAAGGACTTGCTCATGTGGTATAAAGATTGCTTCGCATGGAACTATTCCGAGATACCAGAATTAGATCCAGAAATAGCCGTCCACAAATTGGCGATTTCTCCGGACGTCAAGCCGGTCAAATAAGCGCCGAGAAGAATGCGGCTTAAACTTGAGATGAGCATCAATGCCGAGGTCAAGAAGCTAATCGACTCCGGCTTCGTCTAAGAAGTTCAATACCCCGTCTGGATTGCCAACATTGTCCCAGTAATGAAGAAAAATGGGACGGTGCGCATCTGCGTAGACTTTCGGGACCTCAACAAAGCCTGCCCAAAGGATGACTTTCCCGTACCGGTCATCGAGCTGATGATAGACAACATGTCCACTCACGAAGTCTTCTTTTTGATCTTCTCTCTGAGAAAATGAAAAGCTTCTACTATGCATCAGTTCCAAGGAAGCATTCGTTGGGTCCTTCATGGATGGCTCATCAGGGTACAATCAAATAAAGATGCATCCTGAGGACCAGAAGCATACCGCTTTCCGGACTCCTCTGGGCATACTCTTCTATAAAGTGATGCCTTTCGGTCTGAAAAACGCCGGCGCCACCTATCAAAGGGCCATGACGAAGATCTTTGATGACCTTATACACGAAATCGTCGAGTGCTATATCTACGACCTCGTAGTGAAAATAAAATCGTACGAGGAACATTGGGAACATCTGAGGATCGTGTTCCAACGTCTTTGGAAATACAATCTGAAGATGAACGCTCTCAAATGCGCGTTCGGAGTTTCCTCCGGCAAATTCCTAGCATTCATCGTACGATATCGTGGTATCGAAATAGACCCATCAAAGATCAAGACGATCATGGAAATGCCTCCGCCAAGAACTCTCAAGCAGCTACGGTCTCTCCAAGAAAAGCTCGAATATATCTGGGGGTTCATAGCTAATCTCTCCAGCAAATGCCGCCCTATAGCCATTTAATGAAGAAGGGGACCCCTTTCGTCTGGGATCGCAAATGCCAAAGCGCTCTGGACGAAATCAAGCAATACTTGCAGAATCCGCCAGTACTGATCACTCCGGTCAAGGGAAAGCCCCTCATCCTGTACACAACGGTCCTTGAAGGTTCTTTAAGCGAGCTATGGGCACAGGAGAATGACCAAGGGAAGGAGAGAGCCCTCTACTATTTGAGTCGAGTTCTACTGGGGGCAGAAAGCAAGTACTCTCCCATTGAAAAACACTGCCTGGCGTTGATCTTCACGATAACGAAGCTCAGACACTATGCATTGGCGCATGAGGTCCATCTCATATCAAAAGTGGATCCTCTCAAATATTTGATGTCAAAGGCCATATTAATAGGATGGCTCACTAAATGGGCCCTCCTCTTGATGGAGTTCTCGATAACTTACCGTCCTCTTAAGGCAGTGAAAGGCCAGGCCATCGCCGACTTCTTCACTGAGCATCCGATACCTGCCGATTCACCCCTAAATTGCGAACTGCCAGATGAGCATGCGTTTGACACAATCGACGGGAAGAGAAGAGAGAATGATACCCGATGGGAACTCTATTTCGACGGAGCATCTTCCATAAAGAAGCGAAAGCACAACTCCCCTATAATCAAATCGGGGGTAGGCCTTATCTTCGTAACTCCACAAGGAGGGATAATGCGCTTTGCCTTCTCCTTAACAGAGCCGAGGACGAACAATGAAGCCGAATATGAAGCTTTGATAGCAGGTCTTGAGATCGCTGTCGACATGGGAATCGAAAACCTCCTCATATACAAAGACTCCCTGTTGGTCGTTAGTCAAGTAAATGGTGACTATCAAACGTGCAAACCAGAGTTGGTAAAGTACGGTGAGAGAGTGCAACAATTACTGACTCAAATCCCTTCCTATGCCCTAGAAAGCATACCGCGAGCGGAGAATAGCAAAGCAGATGCGTTAGCCAAACTCGCTAAAGAACTGGCTGACGAAAACCTCGATGACGTAAGGATCGTGGTACAAAGCCGTCGGGTTCTTGTACCAATAGAAATATCTCCAGAGTCGTTCGAAAAAAGGGAGCCACCAAGCAAATGGCCCTACAAATAAAAGACCAGAAAAATGCTAAGGATTGGAGGGAAGTCTTTATAGACTACTTCAAATTCCATCGAACACCTGAAGATGCGTCCTCAAGACATCAGCTCATGAAACGAGCTCTGTTTTTCGCCTTCGTCAATGATACGCTGTATAAGAGGTCTTTTGACACTCTGTGGCTAAGATGCCTAGGACCGGAAGAAGCAAAGAAAGTCGTCCAAGAAACTCACGACGGACTCTGCGGTTCTCATCAAGCTGGGCCGAAGATGAAGTGGAAGATCAAAAGGATGGGCTGTTCCCACAAAAAAAAAATTCTGCACAAAAGAGCCCAAGGTATCAAATTGCAGCGATACATTTAAAAAAATGTGAACCCGTATTTTCCACGCTGTATTTTGACAAACTTCTGAAAGTGAAACAGCTAAATTCTGATGGTATTGAAATCATCTCGAAAAAGCTTTCGATTTGATATATTATGGGCCTCATAATTTATCCGGGATCAAAACTTATGAGCAAATATGTTATGCACGTGTAATCTAAGGAAGAAAATGCGAACCGGTATTTTCCGGGCTGTATTTTGACAAAATACCGAATGAGAAACAGCTAAATTCTTATGATATCGAATGTTTCTCGAAAAATCCTTCGATTTGATATATTATGGGCCTCATAATTCATCCGGGATCAAAAGTTATGAGGCATCACGTGTTCACACGTGACCGGCCATCACGTGCAGACACGTGACCATTTACAGGCAAAGCTTGTAGGCACTGAATAAAATAAATAATTGGAAATAATTAATCAGTGGGGTCACGTGCCAACACGTGATTGGCCTTTAAACCCACTGAAAAGAATTAAAAGTATAATAAAATAACAAGGAAAAACCCCAATGGGGCATCACGTGCCAACACGTGACCAAGGGTCACGTGCTGACACGTGATAATTCCTGAGTTCTTTAAAACAACAGAATTAAATTCTGGTCAAATGCTTAATTAGGGGGTCACATGCCAACACGTGATGGGTTCCTAAAGATCTATGAATTAATAGAATTAAATTCTAATTAAGAGGGAATAAAAAATCCTAACTGGAAAAATATTTCTCTAAATCTTTCCAAACAAAAAAGATGGTGCTCTGTAAAATGGAGCACCGTTGGATTAAAAATCCAATGGTGATTAAAAATCAACAGTTTATGGAAAGATTCTATAAAAGGAAAGATTTTCCTGAAATTTTCCAGGAATAACAGATAAAAGATCTTTTGGATTAAAAATCCAATGGTGAATAAAATTCACTGAGTGATCTAAAATATCATGTTGGTTATAAAATCAATTAAAATCTTTCAATGAAAGATTGACAAAACAAATTGATTCTTTCTTTCTCCTATAAATAGAAACCAAGAAGAGAAGAGGGGGGATCTACTTTTTTGGGAGATAACAACAATAGAGAGAAAAAAGAGAGGAGAATTTAATTTTCAAGAGAGAAAAAAAAGATCTCTTCAGAGAAAAGAAACCCTAGGTGAGAAAAGGGAAAGAGATCTAAGTTCCACAAAACCAAGAGAATTTAATTCTCAAATTAAGAGTTTAACTCTTCTGAATAAGAACTTAGTTCTTCCTTTGGTTGAAGATTTGCAGAAGTAGATCTCCCCACAAGTTGAGAATTTAATTCTCATCGGGGAGATTCTACCATGCATATCCAAGACTTAGAAGGAGAATTTAAGTTTACAGGAATTTAATTCCACCAAATTCATAGGAATTTAATTCCACCCAATGAAATAAGGGTTTTAACCCTATATGAGAATTTAATTGTCCCAAATTCATAGGAATTTAATTCCTCCAAATGAAACTAGAGTTTAACTCTATATCAGAATTTAATTCTTCCAAATACACAGGAATTTAATTCCTCTAAACAGAACTACGGTTTAACCCTATAAAAGAATCTAATTCTTAAAACAAGAGACTTAAAGCTCTCCATGCACGTAAAGAACATGGTCACGTGGTAACACGTGATCCCCATCCCCAATGATCAGAAAAGAAAGAACAAAACTAGGTCACGTACCCCCACATGACCCTTAAACAGATTCTTCAAAATAAGAAAAACAAAGCATGACGGCAATGCCTCACTTGCTCACGTGACTCTCAAAATAAAAGGGAACAAATCTAAGGGCAGAATCAATTTTGGCCGCCCTCACGTGTCCCCACATGACCCCTAATAAATGCTTCAATAATCAATGCATGGGTACCCATTACGTGCCCACATGTGATGGCCTGAAGTCCAAAAAGTGTTTAACACTTATTTGAATACTCTGAGAACAAAATAATGGAAGTCTGACCCCCATCTTCAGATGCCTCACATGACCCCACGTGACCAATTCAATTTTAGTGATTAACACTACTTTAAGTGCTTTGTCCTTAGTGTTTAATACCATTTTCAGCATATCACGTGGGAGCACGTGATCGCCAAATATCTTCTAGTGTTTAATACTATTTTAAAGCCAATATTAGCCCAAATTGGCTAAGTTTTTCCAGAGGCAAATCTCCTCTTCAAATGAACCTTAAAATCCAGAGCTATAATGTTTAGCGCTCAGCCAAAGACAAAATGTTATCAGAGCCCTCAAACCCTTGTTTAGCATTGCTAAATAATGAGGGGCTGAACCCAGACAAATGATCAAACAGTCCAACAAAGGGCCAACATTTCAAACCTAATTAGACTTAGCCCAAGTTGGCCATAAGTTCTCAATTCAGATTTAACTGAGACAATGTGCTCATAAAATAATTAATTGATTTTGGTCCCAAATTGGACTACAGATTTCCCAATCAACTTTGGTTCAAGGGTACATCTCTTCACTCTTTTGATATTTGTCGTTGTAATCCTTCAATGTCTTCAGAGAGGTGACCGGTCCCGATAACCAATCATTCCATGGACTGTGGGGTCCCTTTAAACCCATGGAATATGATGTCCTTAATCTCGGACTGTGGGGTCCCTTTAAACCCACGGACTATGATGTCCTTAACCTCGGACTGTGGGGTCCCTTTAAACCCACGGACTATGATGTCCTTAACCATGGACTGTGGGGTCCTTAAGTCCATGGAGCATGATGTCCTTAATCTTGGACCACCATGTCCTTAAACTGGTAATTGACCGCAAAGTCCCTAAACTAAAACAATAGAGCCCAAATGCTCTTTTGTTGGATCTAAATGAACCTGTTAAGTAGATCTTAGTCTAAAATTAGATTAACATATCCTTAACAAACTGTTAAGTTGACCTTAGTATAAAATTAGACTAACGTATCCTTGACTAATGTATCCTTAAGAAACGTTTAAATTGATCATAGTCTCAAATGAGACTAACGTATCCTTAAACCCAACCCCGAACCCAAACCTAAGAAAATACGGATTTGGACTAATCCACGCCCTATGGGCGACAACATAAATTAGTCTCCATATACAATCCACCCGCAACCAAAAACAAAACAAACATACATGACACGAAGTGACCATCCGGAGAAGGAGAAAGTGGTTACCGCGATGCGGTAGCGTAATTAACTGCAGGGGCTTGCGTCTGCAGGGAAGAGCGTTCCCACAATCAAAAACCCCTCAACGAGGGGGAATCTGACTAAGTCTACTACATCGGACGCATCCGTCTAAACCTCTGATACACGGTGCCATAAATCAACTTAGCATTTTCGGAGAGGTGGACGGATAGCACCAATTAGCATCTGCCCCCGAATTCAGGCAAGACGGACCTATGCGGTCGCGTCTCTGTGTTTCGGCGGAGAACATGGGCTACTATTGGCCCACGTTGATTCAAGACTGCCTCGAATACGTGAAGCAGTGCCACTCGTGCCAGATTCACGAGGATTTCACCCACCAGCATCTGAATCCGCTACACCCAACGGTGGCTAGCTGGCCGTTCGATATGTGGGCAACTGGCATAATCGGGCCCATCGAACCGGCATTATCTAGAGAACATCGGTTTATATTGGCAACAACCGATTACTTCTCTGAGTGGGCTGAAGCAGTACCACTAAGAGAAGTGAAGACGGAGAATATTCTCCATTTCTTCAAGACACACGTCATTTATCGGTTCGGCACTTCGCGATGGATTATCTCCGATAACGGGCCAGCCTACAGAAGCCACAAGATCGGCCGCTTCGCAAAGTAACATAACATAGACTGGAGATACTCTTCGGTCTATAATTCCCGAGCTAATGATCTAGCTGAGGCTTTCAACAAAATCTTGACAAAGATTATAAAAATGATGGTGTCCAGAAATAAGAAGGACTGGCACGAGAGATTGCATGAAGCTCTCTGGGCGTATCGATCTACGTTCAAAACAGCCACAAATACAACGCCGTATGCATTTGTATTTGGCGATTAATGAATAAGGCTCCGGAGCAACAACAACAAAAGCTCCAAGAGATGCTAACAGCCATGGCCGCACTCACAGGACCGAAAGCTAGCCCAGAGACATCCTCGGAGCAGCACCGTGAACAGGAAACTGATGCCGAATTCCTTCGGAGAATGCTTGAGAAGAAGGACAAAGAGGCCGTGGAATAATCGGTCAATATAAAAAAAATGGCCCTTCTATTCCAAGATATGGTGGGCATGATGATCCAGCCGGATCCCCCAGCCGAAGATCCTCCAGTAATAATTGAAGATGATAGAGGAGAGACATCAAATCCTCTGCCGGCTCTGTCAACAGCCAAGGAGGAGATAATCTCCAAAGCTGCCCTGGATGATTACATCGCTCAGCAGATACGAGTTCACCAGGCGAATGAAGCGGCTGGGCAAATTATTAAAACCGGACGACCCTATCCAAGTTGGTATGACTAAATAAAGTACTCGCCGGGATACATGATTTCCAAATTCTACGTATATAAGGGGACGAGAAATCCCCACCAGCATGTCGCCCAGTTCAGGGCTCTATGTGGCAACACTAGAGGTGGCGATAAGCTACTGCTTCGCCAATTCGTTGGCAGCTTGTCGGAGACAGCATTCGAGTGGTATTCTGAACTCCCGAATGACTCAGTCAAAACATTTGCAGAGATGGAGCTGCTATTTACCCAACGTTTCGCAAGCCCCAGCGAACGCACCCCAATCACGGTGTTGATCAATGCCAGAGTGAAGCCAGGTGAAACATGGGTTCAGTACGCGATACAGTGGCGGAATCTATGGTCGAAATGCGAACAACACATAGAAAAGGCTCCTGCAGTGGGCATGTTTGTAGGAACTCTCAACCCTCAGGCGACCATATCCCAATTCATGATGTTCTTCAAGCCGACCACCTTCCAGGACTTGATCGACAAGCTAGCCCAAATGGAACAGATGGGCCATAGACAATCCTCCTTAAAGACGGATCCTTGGAATGAGAAGGGGAAAGGGAAAGCAACCTTCTTCGCCAACGCTCAATAACAACCGAGTGGCCCGAGACCGGTTGTTCTCCAAAGCAACAAGCGGCAATCCCTTGATGAGAAGTTAAGACGTCCTTACTCGTTTCCACGGGATAAAATAAGGAAACTGTTTGAACTAGCAGTGCGCAATGGGCTCATTACTCTACCGGAGTTGAGACACCCACCGCAATCAAACGACGTCAACGATCCCAATTACTGCCCCTACCATCGAGTATTGGGCCATTCACTCGAAGATTGCTATGTCTTCAAAAATTGGGTTGAAAACCAATACCAACAGGCAAAGTTCACGCTATCTGAAAACTGGAAGGTGAATCCGCCACAACAGCACACTCCTAAAAGGGTGGACACATCGGGGGCATCGTTCTATTTTATAGAAGAATCTCTATGGGAAGTCGTTCTTTCGACAAAAACTAAAAGAATGCTGAAAGAACTTCAAACATGCCCGGCGATCAGGTGGAAAAGCCCGCTAGAGCCGGAGATCATCAAGGGGATGCTGAAACCACGCCCAATATTGAGAGTTAATAGTGATGGTGGACAAAACATTCGGGCCCAACTGTCAAAGTCTTCGAAGAAAAAGAAGAAGATCAAAAAGCCCACGCAGTTTGATGACAAGCACAAGGATCTGCAAAAACATATTGACGGGCTGGAGGAATATAACCAGAAGACGCGGACCCCAGTCACACTCCAAGAATTTCTCAACAATATCCTTGAGAGCGGAGATAACGACAATAATGACGGGGATGACTTGTCAGAAGAATCTGAGGACTATGTGGCAAGTTGCTACATGATCTCTCATTCGGCGTTAATTAACGAAGAAGCTCACTCGGCGATAGAAGACAGCATAAAAGAGCTGGGGCAGGATCGAAGCCAAAAACCCTTGGAACCGTCTGACGAGATGATCAACTTGCTACTGAACGAAGCTCGTCTAAAAAGCAAAGCTGATCGGGAGCGCGAGATGGCAATATTTGAAAAAGCCAAACGCCGACGACTGGATGTAAAGGTCGAGGCACCCCAACCGGAGCAAAGCATCCCTATCGCCAGCAAAAGCAAGCTTAAACTAAGGAAACGATTCGCTAGGGCTCTGTCAATAGGAATTAAGTTGCCCTATTTCAGAGGAAATTCTCCTGGCGGTATACATCTTGATGAAGCGGACATACATCCTAACTTTTGCTTATACCATCAGAGGATTGCACACCCTACCGAGGAGTGCATAACCTTTAAAAACTGGTGGCAGGGATATGTTGCCCACCGACAACACGTTCAACGAGTGAAGCGCAAGGCTCGTCGGGAATAGAAAAGCATGACAGATGAGCGCAAAAGAGCCGCCGACTACTGTCACATAGTCGACACCAAGGGATCTCAAGTTATCACCTTTGGAAGCGACACTGACGAAGAAATCGCCCTCGGCCTTCTTTTCAAGGAATCCACCTTCGACACAAAAGATGCGAAGATTTGCGAGAAAATCTAACTACGTAATCGTACGTTGCCTGAAAAATCTCGGACCTGTGACCGAAACGTCTTTAAACTACTACAAACCCGCGGCATCTCCAGGCTGACGTGGTAAAAAAAAGGGTACGTCCATAAGCGAAATGGGCACGGATGAAAACCTGAAAGGGCTCAGTGAGTAAAAATAGCGGGACTACCGGTGAGTTTTGTGAAAACCCGAAAGGGCGCAATCTCGTCAAAAGACACTTGCAAGGTCCTCTCGACCCTGTAAGAAGAAACAATCTGCGTGAGATCCTTACGACTCACAAAGGAGAAACACACTTAGGGATCCCCATGATTCCTAAGGAGAAATTACACTTGCGAGATCCTCATGACTCGTAAGGAGAACTCTCTTATGAGACCCTCACGGCTCATAAGATTTAAAAGCCTTAAGCTACAGAGATCTGAACCTGTTCTTAAGCAGTCATACCCCCCGATTTTTCCTTACAAGCGGTTCAATGCTGACCCTTGTATACAATCCACAGGCACGAATAAACATTTCCCTAACAAAGTCCCACCAGCGATTAGGGATATGCTCATACGGCGAACGACACTCGTAAGTCCTGTAGGGTGTTTTTCGTCACCCCATTGAGATGGGAATACGCGCGCGCTTGTCAGGCGTACTACAGATTCCCCCTGCCTAGGATAGGCCGGGGTTTATTGATTGTGGGGATCCGAATCTCCGGCAGCCGCGGACTAAGTTGCCGTTAATTACCCCTCGCCTTTGGGGCGAGGGAACCTCCGATTAACGGGTTAAACTGGTCATGCGAACTCAATGTGCAGTGTACGTATGTTTTGTTTTGGAGGGGGGATTGAATATATCGGAAGCCACACAGAGTTTTTACGGGGGTCCCGCTACCCGGATAGCGGGCTGGGGGTCAAGGGGGCTAGCAGCCCCCTTGCGGGGTGCGGGGCAGCGCCCCGGCCCAAAAATTTTTTGGGAGGGAAAGTGTTGTAGAGTATGTGTGTGTGTGTGTATTTATATATACATATATATATATATATATATATATATATAAAAGAAAGGGAAAGGGCAAATATATATATATATATATATATATATATATATATATATATATATATATATAAAAGAAAGGGAAAGGGCATCCAAAGGATGCGTGGGGTCAGCGCCTTGAGCGCTGTGTGCTTAGGTGCTTTGCGCTCAGGCGCAAGCACGCCATGTGTCGATACGTGGGCGCTTTGCGCATGAGCGCTGGGCGCTCGAGCGCGAGTGCGCCACGTGTCGGCACGTGGGCGCTTTGCGCTTGAGCGCAAGGCGCTGGAGCGCAAGCGCGCCACGTGTCGGCACGCAGGCGCTTTGTGCTCGGGCGCAGAGCGCACCACGTGTCGGCACGCGGGCGCTTTGCGTTCGAGCGCAGTGCGCCGGAGCGCAAGCGCGCCACGTGTCGGTACGCGGGCGCTTTGCGCTGGAGCGCAAGGGCGCTGGAGCGCAAACGCGCCACGTGTCAGCACGTGGGTGCTTTGCGCTCGAGCGCTGGCACGCTACGTGTCGGCACGTGGGCGCTCGGCGCTTTGAGCGCTTGGGCGCCGGCGAGGAAAAGAAGGCTTTTAGCCCCAGAAACCAGAAGCTATGCTTCAGAAAGGAAATATTTATTATATATATATGTGTGTGTGTGTGTGTATATTTTGAGTTAAACTCCTAGGATGTGTTGAAGCTGATTAAGGGGGTTCTTCTTCTTCCTCCTGTTGTTTGGCCGGATTTTGAAGATCAAGAAGTAGGAGATTTTAAAAATCACTCCTTTTTGAGATCTGATAGGAGATCTGAGTTCCCCTTTGTGGGTTTTGTGGTGGAAAACTACTTAGTTTTGGGAAAAGAAAGAGTAAAACTCTTGATTTAACTTAAAAGAAATGAGAAGGTTTAGAACCTTGGAGAAGGAGCAGAAGGCACAAAGAACCCTAGTTTTTTTTGGGGGGAATGAAAAGTGTATATTTTATTCATCATCATGTTGCCTTATATAGGCTTACATATTTATATATAGCCCCTTTGGCTTCACAAAATGGCATTTTGCCTATCCCATGGCTCATGTGCCATTTCATTTTTTGCATATAAGCCATGGGCTTACAAAAATATTGGCTTTTTGCCCATTTTGCATACATTCATGTATAAAGAATTACATAAAAATTATTTATTACATGATTTCATTTTTGGCATGGGGAGGGTCGGCCGCTTCATGTTTCGGACTCGACCTGGGCATGGGCCCACTTGACCTGGGCTTGGGCACACCTGGCTTGGGGTTGACCTTGACTTTGACTCGGTCAACCGGGGTGTAAATTTTTACCCCAACAAAGTGCCCTCCATCAATAAATGCACACCGCACATTTGAGTTGTGTGCATGAAATTGATGGATCTTGAAGCTGAACTTCTAGGTGGAACATCATTCCGGGGGCGGAGCACCATCCCGGGGAGCATGATTCCCGGGGATCGGAGTATCATTCTGATTCGCGGAGCATAATTCCAGGGGATCGGAGCATCATTTCGATGGGCGGAGCATGGTTCCAGGGGATCAGAGCATCATTCCGATGGGCGGAGCATGGTTTCGGGGATCGGAGCATCTTTCCGATGGGCGGAGCATAATTCCAGAGATTCGGAGCATCCTTCCGAAGAGCGGAGCATGATTCCAGAGTTCGGAGCATCTTTCCGAAGGGCGGATCATGATTCTATGGGATCGGAGCATCATTCCGAAGGGCGGAGCATAATTCCAGGATTCGTAGCATCATTCCGAAGGGCAGAGCATGATTCCAGGGATCGGAGCATCATTCCGATGAGCAGAGCATGATTCCAGGGGATCGGAGCATCATTCCGAAGAGCGGCAGACATTTTGACCGAAGCATAATTTCGATGCAGAGGTTGACTCCCAGGCGAAGCGTAATTTCGACAAGGAAGGCAGATATTCCGAGGCGAAGCATTGATTTCGACACGGGAAACATTCTGAGACGAAGCATGATTCCGGCGCAGAGCTTGTTGGCTGACTTGATTCCGAGATGGAGCATAATTCCGACGAGGAGGTCGTTGGTTAATTCCGAGCCGAAGTATAATTCCGACAGGGAAGGCAGATACACCGAGGCGGGATTCCGAGCCGAAGCATAATTCCGACATGGAAGGCAGATACACCGAGGCGAAGCATCATTTCGACACGGGGTGCATATTCTGAGACGAAGCATGATTCCGACGCAGTGCTTGTTGGTTGATTTGATTCCTAGGCGGAGTATAATTCCGGCAGGGAAGGTAGATATTCAGAGGCGAAGCATGATTTCGACACGAGGTAAATTCTGGGACGGAGCATGATTCCGCCGTAGAGGTTGTTGGTTTGATTTGATTTGGGTTGACATCAGCATCGCTACACTGGAATATGGTACCAGGAGCGAATCATCATTTGCCCCGAGAGGATTTGGGATTGGTTTTGGTTGGCATCTGCATTGCTGCACTGGAATAATGCCAGGAGCAACTCATCATTTGCCCCGAGAGGATTTGAGAATTGGTTTTTGTTTGGCATCAGCATCGCTACACTGGAATATGGTACCAGGAGCGAATCATCATTTGCAATGAGTGGATTTGAGGATTTCGGTTTTGGTTTGGCATCTGCATTGCTGCACTGGAATGATGCCAGGAGCAACTCATCATTTGCCCCGGGAGGACTTGGGAGATATTGGGATCGTTTTACGCCCGTGAATTGTATACGGTTTTGCAGGATGTATAATCCAGACCGTAGGGCCGGAAAAATTTTAGGACATTGTTGGCGTCTGCATCGCTGCACTGGAATATAGTACCAGGAGCGACTCATCATTCGCCGTTTGGGATTTGAGTTTGGAATTTGGTTGGCGTCTGCATCGCTGCATTGGAATATGGTACCAGGAGCGACTCATCATTCGCCGTTGGGGATTGGGGAGCGATGGCTTAGGAGACAGGTTTGGATCCCTATCACCTAAGACTTTTCAATTTTATGGACCGTGAGGGTCCCATAAAAGCATTTTCTCCCTACGAGTCGTAAGGATCCCGCAGGTGTATATTCTCCTTAGGAGTCGTGAGGACTCCTAAGTGTGTTTTTCCTTTGTGAGTTGTTAGGATCTCACAAAGGTTTGTTCTCCTCATGTATCGTGAGGACACATGAGTGGGTCTTCTCAATGGAGCATAATTCCAAAGGCGGAGACCAGCCACGTAACTGGTGGTTGCGGTGGGGCATGGGTATGATGAGAATTATTTGAGCCCGTGGATTGTATACGGTAGTTAATTTGGGGACTAACCGTAGGGCCGGCGAATTTTGAAAATTTGAATTTTTGTTGGCGTCTGCATCGTTGCACTGGTATATGGTACCAGGATCGACTCATCATTCGCCGTTTTTCTTTTCTTTTTTTTTTTTGTTTTTTTTGTTTTTTTTGTTTTTTGTTTTGTTTTTTTTACCGCGATTGCTCTATCATTTCAGCTTTTCTTATCGCGAAGGTCGCGATTGCCCTATCATTTCGGCTATTTATTCGCGGTTGCCCCATCAGTTCGGCTTTATTTTCATTTTCATTTTTACTCGCTGATTTTTATTGCGAGTTGCCCCATCATTTCGGCTTTTCTTTATTTTTCTTTTATTTACACATTTTTTTTTGTTTATTTACATTTTTTTTACGTTCCCCAGTTTAACGACTTAGAGGTCGATTGTTCCCAGTTTAATGACGTGGTGGTCGACTGTGTTCAGAGAAAGGCAGATGTCTGAGAGAATTAGTTTCACGAAGAACTTCGGTCTCCGTTTGTATGAAATTGGCGGTCGCATCTTGACTGTTTACTAACACGCCTTTGGATAGTTCTATCTCTCCTGCCTTGTATTGCTTTTCGACCCAATCTTTGAAGACGAAGCAGTTCTCAATGGTATGACCTATCACTCTGTGATAGGGGCAGTATTTGGGGTCGTCGGTCATATTCGCTTCCTGCGGTCTTTTTGACTCTGGCAGTTGTAGACCGTTCCTCAGAGCGTCTTTGAATATTTTACGGATTTTATCCCTTCTGAAGGAATAGACCTTATCCAGCTTCTCTTTCAGTGGAGATTCCCCTCCCTCTCCGAACATTGGCTTCCGAGGCTGGTTGGCGCTAGGCCCGCTCATCCCTTGCTTATTTCGGTTAGCCGAAGCATCGAAAGATTCAGAATCGTCGGGATCTCCGCCTTTGCGATTATCGTCCTTTCGGTTTCTCCAGGACCTATTGTTATTTTGGGACTCCGAGGAGGACTCCTGCTTTGAGCGCTCCAGCATTTGAACTTTTCTGGTCAGTTCTTGGAATGTTTTGAGACCCGCGGTGTATAGAAACGGGGCCATCCAATTGTTGAGATTTCCGACAAGAAGACTGACAGATTGGTCCTGCTCTATCGGTGGTTCACATTTGACGGAGAGATTGCGCCATCGGGTTATAAAATCCGTGCTGCTTTCATTGTTCTTGGGCTTGGTCCTTACGAGCTCGGCAATGGTGATCTTATCGCTGACGCTCATGAACCTTTGTCGAAACAAAGATTCCATTTGAACGAAAGTAGTAACGGAGCCATCCGGTATGCTCGCGTACCAGTCGAAAGAAACATCGGTCAAGCTATTAACGAACTGGCGGAGGAGAAGCGCATCGTTGCCCCCAGTATTCCCGCATGAGGCTTTGAAGTGGGCGATGTGCTGATTCGCATTTCCCATCCCATCGAATCTTCCGAATTTGGGGATGACATAGCCGCTAGGAAATTCTACCAGATCATACTGAGCAGGATATGGTCTCCCACTACTGCTAACATCTTTTTTCGCTTCGGCTTCGGCCTCCAATGTTTTAACTTTGCTGGCAACCAAATCCATGATTTGATCTTGAGTTAGCGGGCTACTGTCATCGGTAGCCAAGACATTTCCCGAGATAAGATGCGACTGATTTTCATGTGGTCCGCCCACTTTTGGATTTGAGGGAATGGGCGTCGGCTGTTTTGGGACACCGTTTCCAGGTTTATGAGAGCCCTGCGCCTGATTGGGCGGCTGAGAGGCAAGTTGGGCCGTGAGCTGTAGGACGACATTTGTCAAGTCGTCAATTTTTTAGTAGAGCTTGGCCATCTCCTTGTCTTTGTTTCTGAGCTGCTTTCGGAGCTCTTGAAGCAGCTCTTGCTCCGCGGTCCTGGGGCGGAAAGTCGGCTCTTCTTCGCTTTCCCAGCCCAACTCCTCATGGACCGAAAGGTCTTTCTGCCTATCATCCTCATCGAGAGGGTTTTCATCACCCAGCAGAGGCGGCTGTTCTTGGGAAGCGGCCACCATATTCAAGCCAGATTGGGTTTGAGATGTGGTAGCCCCGTCCTTGCTCTTGCTGCGCGTGCCTACCGTGTAGACAGTGTGGACCACATACCCAGCCATTTCCTTATCTTCGGCAGGGTAACCCTGTTCTTCGAACCTCATGAAGTTCAGCCTGGCAGGAGTCCTAGCCCTTTTGTTGGCTCTATATCTGAGCCTTTTCTCCCTCAGCTTCTCGATTTTGAAGGCTTGGCGGGCATCCGCTATCCGGGAAGCCATTGTGAGTTGATCAGAGGGGGGCTTAGAGAAGACACCCGATCGAGCAGTGGTCGAGGGCACCGCTGGAGCTTGCTCGGGACGCATTGTAGCTTTGTTGGTGTTGATGGTCTTGCCCCCAGCTGGGGCCATGGAGAGTCGTTCGGGAACGGACTTGCGCTTGGGCTGAGGTGCCCTTGCGACCACTACATTTGGTCTCCTGCCTTTCGAGACCGGTTTGTCTGCCACCGGGGCTTGAGGAGCTGGGATGGCGCCAACAGGCATGAACATAATAGAGCCGAATGGTAGCAGAGGCTCCTCCCATTGTCGCCCGAGACTGGCCGGAAGGACCGTCCTGGAGTCTATCTTCATCGTGTAGGAGACATGAGCCGAGTTCATCATCGAAGACATTGTTGAAAGGTGATTTGCTTGAAAACCTGCATGAAAGAGCATTATTTTAGTATAAATATAAATATGTAAATTGATTGAGTTCGCATGAACGTTTAACCCGAAATATGGGAGGAGTGATTGGTCCCACCGGGCGTGCCAGAATCTGTAGGGTGTTTTTCGTCACCCCATTGAGATGGGAATACGCGCGCGCTTGTCAGGCGTACTACAGATTCCCCCTGCCGAGTGTAGGCCGGGGTTTATTGATTGTGGGGATCCGAATCTCCGGCAGTCGCGGACTAAGCTGCCGTTAATTACCCCTCGCCTTTGGGGCGAGGGAACCTCCGATTAACGGGTTAAACTGGTCATGCGAACTCAATGTGCAGTGTACGTGTGTTTTGTTTTGGAGGGGGGATTGAATATATCGGGAGCCACGCAGAGTTTTTGGGAGGGAAAGTGTTGTAGAGTATGTGTGTGTGTGTGTATTTATATATATACATATATATATATATATATATATATATATATATATATATATATATATATATATAAAAGAAAGGGAAAGGGCATCCAAAGGATGCGTGGGGTCAGCGCCTTGAGCGCTGTGTGCTTAGGTGCTTTGCGCTCAGGCGCAAGCACGCCACGTGTCGACACATGGGCGCTTTGCGCATGAGCGCTGGGCGCTCGAGCGCGAGTGCGCCACGTGGGCGCTTTGCGCTGGAGCGCAAGGCGCTGGAGCGCAAGCGCGCCACGTGTCGGCACGCAGGCGCTTTGTGCTCGGGCGCAGAGCGCCGGAGCGCAAGCACGCCACGTGTCGGCACGCGGGCGCTTTGCGTTCGAGCGCAGTGCGCCGGAGCGCAAGCGCGCCACGTGTCGGTACGCGGGCGCTTTGCGCTCGAGCGCAAGGGCGCTGGAGTGCAAGGGCGCCACGTGTCAGCACGTGGGTGCTTTGCGCTCGAGTGCTGGCACGCTACGTGTCGGCACGTGGGCGCTCGGCGCTTTGAGCGCTTGGGCGCCGGCAAGGAAAAGAGGGCTTTTAGCCCCAGAAACCAGAAGCTATGCTTCAGAAAGGAAATATTTATTATATATATATATGTGTGTGTGTGTATATATGGAGTTAAACTCCTAGGATGTGTTGAAGCTGATTAAGGGGGTTCTTCTTCTTCCTCCTGTTGTTTGGCCGGATCTTGAAGATCAAGAAGTAGGAGATTTTAAAAATCACTCCTTTTTGAGATCTGATGGGAGATCTGAGTTCCCCTTTGTGGGTTTTGTGGTGGAAAACTACTTAGTTTTGGGAAAAGAAAGAGTAAAACTCTTGATTTAACTCAAAAGAAATGAGAAGGTTTAGAACCTTGGAGAAGGAGCAGGAGGCACAAAGAACCCTAGTTTTTTTTGGGGGGAATGAAAAGTGTATATTTTATTCATCATCATGTTGCCTTATATAGGCTTACATATTTACATATAGCCCTTTGGGATTCACAAAATGGCATTTTGCCTATCCCATGGCTCATGTGCCATTTCATTTTTTGCACATAAGCCATGGGCTTACAAAAATATTGGCTTTATGCCCATTTTGCATACATTCATGTATAAAGAATTACATAAAAATTATTTATTACATGATTTCATTTTTGGCATGGGGAGGGTCGGCCGCTTCATGTTTCGGACTCGACCTGGGCATGGGCCCACTTGACCTGGGCTTGGGCCCACCTGGCTTGGGGTTGACCTTGACTTTGACTCGGTCAACCGGGGTGTAAATTTTTACCCCAACAAGTCCTCTAGACTTATAAGGAGAAAACACTCTTGTAAGATCCTTACGACTTATAAGAGAATACACACTTAGGAATCCTCACGATTCCTAAGGGGAAAACGCACCTACGAGATCCTCACGACTCGTAGGGAGAAACACCTTTCTGAGACTCTTACGGCTCATGAAGTCAAAAGCCTTAGTCGACGGGTTCCTAACCCTGTTTGCTAAGCCACCTTTGTTCGACATCGACAGAGGTAAATGATGATTCGCTCCTGACAATATCCCAGTTGTAGCGATGGTGATGCATAAATCGGTATCAAATTCTAAGTCCTTTCATGGAAAATGATGATTCCCTCCTGGCAATATTCCAGTCGCAGCGATGCTGATGCTAAGATTGGCACCAGATTCCAAGTTCCATACTCGTGGCGAAAAGTCAACGAGCCAAAAATGCATATAAAATAACCGAAATGATGGGGTAACTTGCAACGAAATTAGCAAGTATATGCATATGAAATAGCCAAAATGGTTGGCCAACTCACAATAAAAAACAGCGAGTAAAAAAAATAGCCGAAATGATTGGGCACCGCGAAAAATAGCCGAAATGATTGGACAATCGCGATTTTCGCGATATAAAAACTGAAATGATAGAGCATAGCGGAAATAAAAAAATTAAAAGAATGAAACTTTTGCCCAACAGGTGAGATCACATCGATCCCTATATACAATTCAGCGGCATAAACGAAGAAGGGAACCATATCGTCCCACCAGGCTTCGTCGAAGCGAAGCCAAGTCTCGACGGTTCATAGACAACCTAGAGAAGATCTCGACATTCGTCGCAACATTGCAGACACAATGTCAACAAACGAAGCTAAGGAAGATCCCTAACTTCAGAGTCTCAACGTCAACATCGACAACTTAGAAATCAACATCGGCGTTCTTCCTCCATCCATTCAGATGCAGACGCAACATCAACAAATGGAGCCACGACAAAGTCCCTAGTTCCAAGACTCTACAGCCTACAGACAACCTAGAGTCAACCAATGAACTCTCCGCCGGATCAACGCTCCGTCTCGGAAACAATTCAACCAACCCCGAGGAAATCAGTGTCCTTGGCAAATACCCCGATTCAGGGAAATCAGCGTCCTTGACAAGAGCATCCTGATTCGCGTCGACCCACAGAGAAATCAGTGTCTTTGCAGGAATACCTCGATTCGTCAAAAACCCCAGAGAAATCAGTGTCCTTGGCAAATATCTCGATTCAGGGAAATCAGCGTTCTTGACGAGAGCATCCTGATTCACGTCGACCCGCAGAGAAATCAGTGTCTTTGCAGGAATACCTCGATTCGTCTCAAACCTTAGGGAAATCAGTATCCTTGGCAAATACCTCGATTCAGGAAAATCACCGTCCTTGACGAGAGCATCCTGATTCACGTCGACCCATAGAGAAATCAGTGTCTTTGCAGGAATACCTCGATTCGTCTCAAACCCCAGGGAAATCAGTGTCCTTGACAAATACCTCGATTCAGGGAAATCAACGTCCTTGATGAGAGCATCCTGATTCACGTCGACCCGCAGAGAAATCAGTGTCTTTGCAAGAATACCTCGATTCGTCTCAACTCCGAGGAAATCAGTGTCCTTGGCAACCTCCTCAATTCAAGGAAATCAGCGTCCTTGACGAGAGCATCCTAATTCGCGTCGACCGCAGAAAAATCAGTGTCTTTGCAGGAATACCTTGATTCGTCTCATACCCCAGGAAAATCAGTATCCTTGACAAATAACTCGATTCAGTGAAATCAACGTCCTTGACGAGAGCATCCTGATTCGTGTTGACCCGCAGAGAGTCAGTGTCTTTGCAAGAATATCTCGATTCGTCTCAACTCCGAGAAAATCAGTGTCCTTGGCAACCTTCTCGATTCAGGGAAATCAGCGTCCTTGACGAAAGCATCCTGATTTGCGTCGACCCGCAGAGAAATCAGTGCCTTTGCAGGAATACCTCGATTCATCTCAAACCCCAGGGAAATCAGTGTCCTTGGCAAATACCTCGATTCAGGGAAATCAACGTCCTTGACGAGAGCATCCTGATTCGCGTCGACCCGCATAGAAATCAGTGTCTTTGTAGGAATACCTTGATTCGTCTTGAACCCCGAGAAAATCAGTGTCCTTGGCAACCTCCTCGATTCAGGGAAATCAGCGTCTTTGACGAGTGCATCCTGATTCGCGTCGACCCGCAGAGAAATCAGTGTCTTTGCCGGAATACCTCGATTCATCTCAAACCCCAGGGAAATCAGTGTCCTTGGCAAATACCTCTATTCAGGGAAATCAACGTCCTTGACGAGAGCACCTCGATTCGCGTCGACCCGCAGAGAAATCAGTGTCTTTGCAGGGATACCTCGATTCGTTTCGACTCCAGGGAAATCAGTGTCCTTGGCAAAACCACGATTCAGGGAAATCAACGTCCTTGGCGAGAGCATCTCGATTCGCATCGACCCGCAAGGAAATCAGTGTCTTTGCAGTAATACTTCGATTCATCTTAACTCTGAGGAAATCAGTGTCCTTGGCAAATACCTCGATTCAGGGAAATCAGCGTCCTTGGTGAGAGCATCTCGATTCGCGCTGACCCGCAGAGAAATCAACATCTCTGCAGGAATATACAATGTCAGCAAAGCGGAGCTGCAGCAAAGTTTCCAGTTCTATGACTCGGCGGTACACAGACAAACCAAAGTCAACCCTCGACCTCCCTGTTGAAGCAATGCTTTGACTCGGGAGTAGGTCAACTCATCAATCACTTATGAGTCCTCTCGACTTGTAAGGAAGAAAATTCTCTTGTGAGATCCTTACGACTCTCAAGAGAAAACACACTTAGGAATCCTCACGATTCCTAAGGAGAAAATACACCTACGAGATCCTCTCGACTAGTAGGGAGAAAAGTCTTTGTGAGACACTTACGGCTCATAAAGTTGAAAAGTCTTGGGTGGCAGATCCTAACCATGTCCCCCAAGCCATTACTGCCCTGCAAAGAGGTCAACATGGACTATCCACGGGCCACAATCTTCGAAGTCGAATATCGACGAGGAGGGAAACAACCACTTACGAGTCCTCTCGACTTATAAGCGGGAAAATTCTCTTGTGAGATCCTTACGACTCTCAAGAGAAAGCACACTTAGGAATCCTCACGATTCCTAAGGAGAAAATACACCTACGAGATCCTTTCGACCCGTAAGGAGAAAAGTCTTTATGAGACCCTCACGGCTCATAAAGTTGAAAAATCTTAGGCAACAGATCCTAACCCTGTTTCCTAAGCTATCGCTACCTTATAAGGGGTTCAAGATGAACTGTTATCTACCATCTATGGGCCACACTTGCCAAAGCTACATGCCACTGAAACGGAGAAGTTACTCATGAGCATATAAACTACTTCACGCCAGAGTAAAACATAAAGAAATAGAAGGGTGCAGCTCATGGAGCTGAGGGTTTGGAACTATATCCCTTAAGAGTCGAGATTTGAGTCAATGATAAATGACGACGCTTGTGTCCGCTCGTTATCTTCTCAGATCAAGATTCTGAAAATTATATACCAACCCAAAACTGGACATACGCTATGAATTACTCTGCACTACTTCACCCACGTATATACTTACGTGGGAAAAGTAGTGGGGGGCATTTGTTCCCGCAAAAAAAATATTCTGCGCAAAAGAGCCCAAGGTATCAAATTGCAGCGATACGTTTAAAAAAATGTGAGCCAGTTGTTGGGGTCAAAATTTGCAACCCGGTTGACCGATTCAAAGTCAAGGTCAACCCCAAGCCAGGTGGGCCCAAGCCCAGGTTAAGCAGGCCCATGCCCAGGTCGAGTTCGAACATGAAGCGGCCGGCCCTCCCCCATGCCAAAATGAAATCATGTAATAAATAAATTTTATGTAATTTTTTATGTATGAATGTAAACAAAATGAGCATAAAGCCAAATTTTTTGTAAGCCCATGGCTTATGTGCAAAAAGAAATGGCACATGAGCCATGGGATGGGCAAAATGCCATTTTGTAAAGCCCAAGGGGCTATGTGTAACTATGTAAGCCTATATAAGACAACATGATGATGAATAAAGGATAGACTTTTTCATTCCCTCTCAAATTTTTTTGGGTCGGGGCGCTGCCACGCACCCCGCAAGGGGGCTGCTAGCCCCATTGACCCCCAGCCCGCTATCCGGGTAGCGGGGCCCCCGTAAAAACTCTGCGGGGCTCCCGATATATCAAAAACCCCTTTCCAAAACAAAACACACGTACATTGCACATTGAGTTCGCATGACCAGTTTAACCCATCAATTGGAGGTTCCCTCGCTCCAAAGACGAGGGGTAATTAACGACAGCTTGGACCGTGGCTGCCGGAGATTCGGATCCTCATAATCATTAAACCCCGGACTACCCTAGGCAGGGGAAATCTGTAGTACGCCTGACAAGCGCGCGCGTATTCCCATCTCAATGGGGTGGCGGAAAACACCCTACAGACTCTGGCATGCCCGGTGGGACTTATCTCTCCTCCCATATTTCGGGTTAAACATTCATGCGAACTCAGTCAATATACATATCGATATTTATACTAAAATAATGCTCTTTCATGCAGGTTTCAAGAAATCACTTTTCAACAATGTCTCCAAAGATGAACTCAGCTCTCAGCACGGCTCCCGTCTCCTACACGATGAAGATAGACTCCAGGACGGTCCTTCCGGCCAGTCTAGGGCGACAATGAGAGGAGACGCCGCTACCATTTGGCTCTATTCTGTTCGTGTCAGCTAACACCATCCCAGCTCCTCAAGCCTCGGTAACAGACAAACCGGTCTCGAAAGGTAAGAGGCCAAATGTGGTGGTCTCGAAGGCGCCCCAACTCAAACGCAAGTCAGTGTTTGAGCGGCTCTCCTTGGCCCCGGCTGGGGGCAAGGCCATCAACACCAACAAAGCAACAAGGCATCTCGAGCAAGCTCCGGCGGTGCCCCTGACAACTGCTCGATTGGGTGTCTTCTCTAAGCTCCTTGCTAATCGACTCACGGTGGCTTCCCAGGAAATGACTGCCTGCCAAGCCCTTAAAATTGAGAAGCTAAGGTAGAAAAGGCTCAGATATAGAGCCGACAAAAGGGCTAGGGCTCCTGCTAGGCTGAACATCATGAGGTTCGAAGAACAGGGTTTCCCTGCCAAAGATGAGGGGATGGATGAATGTGTTATCCACACCGTCTACATGGTGGGCACGCGTTCCAGCCACAACCTTCGCAGCAAAAGCAAGGATGGGGCCACCGTATCTCAATCCAACCTGGTGTGGATATAGCTGCCACTTCTCAAGACCAGCATCCTACGGAGGGTGATGAAAATCCTCCCAGTGAGGGTGATAGGCAGAGAGAGCTCTCAATTCATGAGGAGTCGGGCTTGGAAAGCGAAGATGAGCCAACTTTCCATCCTAAGACCGCAGATCAGCAACTTCTCCAAGAGCTTCGAAAAAAGCTCAGAAGCAAAGACAAGGAGATGGCCAAGCTCTACTCAAAGATCGACGACTTGACAAATGTCGTCTTACGGCTTACGGCCCAACTTGCCTCTCAGTCGCCCAATCAAGCGCAGGGCTCTGCTCATGAACTGGGAAACGGTGTCCCGAGACAGCCGACGCCTATTCCCTAAAATCCAAAGGTGGGTGGACCGCACGAAAGTCAGTCGCATCCTATCTCGGGAAATGTCTTGGCTACCGATGATAGTAGCCCGCTAACTCAAGATCAAATCATGGATTTGGTTGCCAACAAAGTCAAATCATTGGTAGCCGAAGCCGAAGCGCAAAAAGATATCAGCAGCAGTGGGAGATCATATCCTGCACAATATGATCTGGTAGAATTTCCTAGCGGCTATGTCATCCCTAAATTTGGAAGATTTGATGGGACGGGAAATGCGAATCAACATATCGCCCACTTCAAAGCCTCATTTTGGAATACTGGGGGCAATGATGCGCTTCTCCTCCGCCAGTTCGTTAATAGCTTGGCCGATGTTGCTTTCGACTGGTACGTTAGCATACCGGATGGCTCTGTCACAACTTTCGTCCAAATGGAGTCTCTGTTTCGGCAGAGGTTCATGAGTGTCAGCGATAAGATCACCATAGCCGACCTTGTAAGAACCAAGCCAAAGAACAACGAAAGCGACACGGATTTTATAACCCGATGGCGCAATCTCTCCGTCAAATGTGAACCGCCGATAGAGCAGGACCAATCTATCAGTCTCCTCGTCGGAAATTTCAACAACTGGATGGACCCGTTTCTATGCATCGCGGGTCTCAAAACATTCCAAGAGCTGACCAGGAAAGTCCAGATGTTGGAACGCTCAAAGCAGGAGTCCTCCTCTGACTCCCAAAATAACAATAGAGGAACCGAAAGGACGAAAATCGCAAAGGCGGAAATTCCGACGATTCTAAATCTTTTAACACTTCGGCTAACCGAAATAAGCAAGGGATGAGCGGGCCTAATGCCAACCAGCCCCGGAAGCCGGTGTTCGGAGAGGGAGGAGAATCTCCACTGAAAGAGAAGCTAGATAAGGTCTATTCCTTCAGAAGGGACAAAATCTGTAAAATATTCAAAGACGCCCTGAGGAACGGTCTACAACTGCCAGAGTCAAAAAGATCACAGGAAGCGAATATGTCCGACGACCCCAAATACTGCCCCTATCACAGAGTGATAGGTCATGCCATTGAGGATTGCTTCGTCTTCAAAGATTGGGTCAAAAAGCAATACAAGGCCGGAGAGATAGAACTGTTTAAAGGCGTGTTAACAAACAGTCCAGCTGCGACCGCCAATTTCATACAAACGGAGACAGAAGTTCTTCGTGAAACTGATTCTCTCAGACATCTGCCTTTCTCTGAAAATAGTCGACCACCACGTTATTAAATCGGGAATAATCGACCTCTATGTCGTTAAACTGGGAATGTAAAAAAAATGTGTAAATAGAAAAAAAGGGAATGTGTAAATAAATAAATAAAAGGAAAAGCCAAAATGATGGGGCAACTCGCAATAAAAATCAGTGAGTAAAAATAAAAATGAAAATAAAGCCAAAATGATAGGGCAACCACGAATAAATAGCCGAAATGATAAGGCAATCGCGACCTTCGCGATAAGAAAATCTGAAATGATAGAGCAATTGCGGTAAAAAAAACAAAAAAAACAAACAAAATGAAGGCGAATGATTAGTCGCTCCTGGTACCATATTCCAGTGCAGCGATGCAGACGCTAACCAAATTCCAAATTCCAATCCCTAAATGGTGAATGATAAGTCGCTCCTGGTACTATATTCCAGTGCAGCGATTCAAACGCCAATCAAATTCCAAATTCCATACCCCAACGGCGAATGATGAGTTTCTCTTGATACCATATTCCAGTGCAGCGATGCAGACGCCAACAAAGTCCCCAAAATTTTTCCGGCCCAACGGTCTGGATCATACATCCTGCAAAACCGTATACAATCCATGGGCGTAAAACAATCCAAATCTTTCCCAAGTCCTGCCGGTGAGAGTACTTTTAAAGTCCCACAAAAAACATAAAAAAACAAAAAAAGGCATGTCCACAAGCAAAATGGGCACGGATGAAAACCCGAAAGGGCTCCGTGAGTAAAAACAACAGGACTGCCGGCGAGTTTGTGAAAACCCGAAAGGGCGCAAACTCGTGAAAAAAAAGAGATGCAATGCACTCGCAAAGTCCTCTCGACTTTATGAGGAGAAAATTCCTGCGTGAGATCCTTATGACTCACAAAAAAACCACACACTTAGGAGTCCCCACGACTCCTAAGGAGAAAAAACACCTACGAGATTCTTGTTAGTTGTATGTATGCCCTAGAGGCCAGTATTATACAGATGATGTATATTATATTGGATGCTTGGACATATATAGGGATGACTTTCTTGCTCGATATGATAGTATGCTATATGGTTGCTCTTTATCTTAATATATATACTTGTCTCTTTATACCGTCTTATAGTTACATGTTGGTAAAGCCCTTAGGATGTGTACTTGACTACCTGGACTATGATGCGGATCATACTAATAGGAACATGGTAGTCCATAAGTACATCCTTCAAGGTCCCTAGTCGTGGGTGTATCGAGACGGGGCATCGATATACCAGTGTAGACTAGCGTATACGCTTCTCGACCCATGAGATGGGCGATGGATGATCTCATATCCATTGGTGTTTGACGTCAGAGATGATATACGGGTGCTCAGTGGAGACTGGGTACACTGGACGGACTCACCGAGAACTCCCACATGGTATTATACCTTACGTCAGATGGCAGTTCTCTGGTGACACTTGTACATGTTAGCCTGTAGACCCAAGATCGTCATAGAGTCTTGTGTGATTCCCACTGTACTTTGATTTCAACTTTACCACGTCCATGAGGGCGTGCAAAACGGTGGTTTTTAGGTACAGTCCCGAGTCACATGGAGGCGATGAGTGATAGGAGGGGTTTCGTCTCTCCCGGTATTGGGGGTTGATGTTGCGCTGTGCTCGATTGGCCGTAACAGGGAAGTCCCTGGCCAGGGCTGATTCAGAGATTTGCTGGTAAGTGTTACCAGTAGTTTCTCGACCCGTTATGAGCCTCACATCGGCACGACTTATCGGTTATTGGGTCTGACATTTACCACCCCTAGACTCGATATGTGACATATCGGACGAGGAGACCGGACTGTACGGTAGTGTTGCCGGTTGGCTCGACGAGAGTTGTACCAGGTTCGCTTGTTTTCTTCTGATCGCTCAATACCCAGGTGGCCGTTACGTTTAGCTGATCGCTTGCGGCTTAGGGGTGCTTGATATGATCATCACTCACTGCTGGCGTATTGACGAGTCATAGAGTCCCACAAAGGAGTTAACTAGTCCAGGCGAAACGTTGTGGTGCGCGTATGTGATATGCGCATGGACTCGGTTAAAATGCGTGTATGAGATACCGTATATTAATCGGGCAGTTTTCTTTTGGTTGGGTCGTATGTGATATGGCCGGATTGATAAATCAAGTGTTGATTTATCATTTAACCATTAGTTTCTTACTAGAAATCCTTTCTTGTATTTTTTTTGGATGTATGCATGCATGTGTGCATTCTTTCTTGATTCATGCACATATGGATGTGCATGCACACATACATACATGCATAATCCTTCATGGTTGTATATACATAGAAAATGGTGGCAATATAAGACTCACACCTTGGTTATTTATATGGATTATTATTTTTATTTGTGTTAAAACAAAAAGAAAAAGAAAAGGATAATTCATGGTCTTGATTCTACACTCTTCTTCAACTAACCATGCTCACCTACTTATTAACCATGAGTTAATCTTCCTCTTTTGTTTTAACTCAAGTGAAATAAATATCCATATAATATAACCATGGTTTGAAATGAGAAGTGAAAAATATATATACATATATTTTTCATTTTTCATGAGATATTATCTTTTATCTTGTTTTAAAAAGATCATCATCTTCTTCCTCCTTCTTCTTTTGCTCTCTAGATTTCTCTAGTGAGCAAATTACTCACCAAGTTAGGATTTTGAAGTGAGAAAAGCCACCACAACATCATTCTATACAAGTCTTGCCCACTTGTTTAGAGTGTTAGCTTCATTTCTTTCTCTTGATCAAGTGAAGTTGCAAGCTTGGACAAAGCGGACTCTAGGTGGATCATCGTGGACCTAGAGGAGTTCAAGTGGACCTTTTCCAAACCCCAAGTAGCCGAGGAGTCTAGCGTAGGGAGCTACAAAGGTTGTACTCTCAAAACCCTAGCTTTACCTACTTGTGATGATGTGTTGTTTTTGAAACCCTAATTTTTCTAGGAATGATTCTATGTATGCTTACTTAGCACCCTAAAAATTTAATCTTTGGTATATGTGATACTTCCAAACCCTTCATGAGGTGCTAGGTAAACCTAACATTGGTATCAGAGCCGACCTAGAACATTAGGCGACACTTTAGCGAAGTTAGAACTCCGATCGAATAAAAATACGGATTTTCAGGTCACTCTCTGGACATTTTTTTGAAACTGTTATTTTTCAGAATTAAAAATATGTAAAAAATTCAGCAAGTAAATATAAGCAGTACTGTAAAAATCGATGCAGTGAACAGTTACTTTCACCGCGGAACTGTGGCCAGAGCTTGCTTGGGCCGCGGTTCCGCTGCCGTAGATATGAGTTAATGCATGGAATTTTTTACAGTAATGCTTAGAACTGCTTGTATATATTTTTGGGTATTTTTAATCTGAATTTAGTGCTGTATATTCTGGAGATTGTTTTGGAGTCGGCGATTCGATCGGAATTTTGATCTCGTGTCCTTTCCGGGTAAATTAGAAAGTATTGAATTGTTCGAACGAGTATCATTTGCTCACTTTTCACGGGGTTTAAATCTTTTGGAAATATGTGCAAGTTTTGTGGTGGACCCTCTAGAAGACAACAAACCTTAACTCGATTATATGATCGTCTTGAACTGCCTTTTGAATCTTAGGGTTTGGGGCAGTACTGCGTGCCACATGTGAGGCGTTGGCTTGACCCTTCTACGGTTGGACCGCTACTACTGTGTCACACTCCAGGTTTTTAAACTCCGCTCAAGTGTTGAGCTTTAGGGAATTTTGGGTATTTGATCATTCGTTCGAAAACTTTAATACTGTCTATTTATCTGGAATGTGATGCAATGTGTGGAATTCATATAGCTAGACATGAAATACGAAGTATGTGATATTTCGCATTTACGATGTCTAAAGAGAATGTGGATTCCAGATATTGCAGTTTTACACTTTCTTTTCTGTGACCGTAAGTGTAGTATGTAGTGGTATTGCCGATTGTCATTGCTATACATCGACGACGATCGATGTATGCATACTTACTTACGTTGATGATATGAGATATTATGTGTTGCTGAGATATGATGTGCAGGATTGTCGCGATTGAATAGCCGGGGGGTTTTATGTGAGATGAGAGTTTTATATTTTCATTCATGTAAATTCAAATGTAATGTAATATTCTTTTATTTGGGGCACTTCCGGGTTGAGGTCGATGTCACCAGTGTTGTATATTATTTACTTTTCCGCATTAGGATGGACCCAAGGAGGGGAGCACAGGTGACCGGGTTCTGGGGTTCAGTGGGAGGCCATCTCGAGGAGTCGAGACCAGGTCTCCTAAACTCCAGAATTGGTACGGTCGCTTGACGCTCTCGTAGGGGTCCAGGGTGTGGGCTTGGCTATTCATCACGACTGTGGAATCTGTATTTTCTATTGTTGGCTAAATACTAAATACAGACGTCCTAATATATCCCACATTATATCTATGTTTCTGCTGCGATATCTATGATGTGATCATGTGATGTGCTGTGATAGATACTATATATAGTATATATGATATATTATATAGACGTTACTTATGTTTTACACCCGCGCTAGCCCTGCCCTGCTCTGTCGTTAGTTACCTAACCTAACGGTGCACGACGGGACATCGAGGCGAATGCGGATGGCATAAGTGTACATCGTATTTATCTGTGATGTTTAGGTGACTTAAATGTTGTGACTTCATTAATGTGATTAATGAAAGAAAAGAAACCTAAAAGATGTTGTAGAATCAATTTTTCAAATAAAAGGGTAGATACAGTTTTGCTTTGCATAGCGGTATATATGATATACCCTGCACTTATTCGATGGGGAAAGAGCCGAGATCCCTTCACCGGGAGTGACCTCTTTAGCAAAACTGGCAGATGCTACAACACTCGGTTTGACTTTTGATTGCTTTTTGGAGTTTTGCTTTGCATAGCGGTATATACGATATACCCTGCACCTTATTCGATGGGGAAAGAGCCGAGATCCCTTCACCGGGAGTGACCTCTTTAGCAAAACTAATAAAAGCCTCAAAATCACTCCATTACAAAATTCACTTGATTCTAAAACGATATCAAGTTCATTACGCTCATGGTTTTTCTGAAAAAGCCTGCGTAGCCCTCCGTCATTTCAGATAAGTACTACTTAGTATTCATGCTGCGGTAGTTTGGCCTCCGTCAAGCCGTAGTGTATGGTAGCTAACTAGTGCTTATCTGCTAGCATATGATGCGATTGGATTAGGGTATTCGTACGGCGTAGTTTGGCCTCCGTCAAGGGTCGTACGAGTGGGTTTAATTCAATCAAGAAATGACGGGTTGAACTTGACTTGTGCCCTATGGGTAGTTTGGCCGCCGTTAAGGTCATGGGACGCTAGGGGCAAAAGCATTATCGGGAATTTCAAGTGCTGAAATTTGCAATGAGATTGCATACCTTCTATGAGATAGTTGGATCCCGATACCCACTGCGAGTAATTGTTACTCCTGGGAGAGTTTTACACAGGACAATTGATTAAAAGAGATTTAGCGTGCTTGCGCTTTCTAAAAGATAGATCAAAAATATTTGTAACCGCAATCAAGAACGGCGTCGCTTTGCAGCTAGCCGGTGAGTACGGGTCGGTCCACAGGAACGTTGTGAATTTCCGATTCGTTCTTACGAGTTAATTCCGAAAGGTGTTCGGACAGATTATTAAATCTAAAAATCTAAATTATCCTAGGGCAATTAATTAAAAGTTATAAGTAGGGCAGGAAAATAAATTTACTCTAGGGCAGGAATTGAAATTATCTAGGGCAAGAAAATAAATTACTTACAGATGGCTCTATCCAAACATCAAAGCAGGGTTGTCAAATCTGGATTTCTGAATTGAAAAGAGCCACCGATGCTCTCCAAAAGATTTCTAAATTTTATTCATTAAAAGGAGGCATGAAGTATACAATGAATTAGAGTCTCTATTTATAGAAGATAGGAAACCCTAGGGTTACAATGACTTGCATGTCTACAATTACAAAAATAGCCCTAGGTCAACTAGTCAAAGCCGCAAATGAATTTTGATAAAATAAAATCTTCCTTTTGTCTTCTTAAAAAGGAAGTATTGGGCCTTTCCTTTGTAGGCTCTTCTGTCTTTGGGCTTCCTGGGCTACTTAATTCTTTAATTCTTTCTTTAAAATAGCTTCTGTTCTCTTTCAGATTTTCCAGTGAATAATTGTGGTGGACTTTTAACCGTGGCTTCGAAATCTTGGACCTTGCATTGCCTTGTACTTTGTGAATTTTATCTTTGATGTAGGCTTGATCAAGAGTCTTCTGTTTGTTTGTCAAAAGTCCATTTTTGTATCATCTTTTGTCTTTTTCACCGTTTTCGCTCCAAGAACCTGTAACCTGTAATATGTAGCAGACATGCATCAAAAGCACCTGTTTATTTATAAAACGAATAAGAATGAGGAATATAAAATGCAATATTATGATATGAACAAATACCCCCAAACTTATCTTTTGCTCGTCCTCGAGCAAACTTATTTTTATTCATTAAAATCCTAACCGCACTTTCGCAGGGAAACGCGATTGCACTGAGCTCGTGCAACAAACCGTTAAACCTCTAGGTGTCCCTAGTAGGAGGAGTGTTGTCTCCTGAGGGTTTTCAGCGGATACTACCCACAAAATCCTATCAATTCAGCCCATTAATTTTCGTTCTCCAATTAGGTCTTCTAACAAGGAATTCTATTATCTTCTAATTATAAATTATCCACCCATATTCTTCACGCTTCCTTATCATCTAACTTAAGATTATACATGTTATGCAGACTTACTTAGCTTTCGGCATTTGTTTTTCCTTCTAGGGTTCCATCTCCACTTAGGAATTTTTATCAACTCTATTAAAGATACAAGTTCTATCTTTCATTCCTCTCTCTTATCTAAACTCCAATTACATACCCCTACGTGTGTGTATAGATCACTCCTATACTTGGAAATTGAAATCAAGCAATCATACCCTCGTCCGTTGTCCAAAGCACTTATTAATTAGTGAATTTTTAAATGAAATTTGCTTACACATCCTTCATGCGACCGTTAATACTTCTTGAGGTACCAACAACCGATTATAAGATGTGTTTGCACATTAAAGCGTAATTCCGAGTCTTGTGATACCCAAGGCTTTTAGCAGTGACTCCCAAACCAGTTGGTCTAAGGCACTAGGTGATGAAGCACCCTCGCTAAACATTTTTCTATTTTTTACAGCCTTAAGTAATCACAAAAACCAGTGTCCATTTTTTTTATTCTTTATTCACATTTTTTCTTTTATTTTCATTGTACTAAGGACTTTTAGACAAGAGCATTTCAAGGTCTCTTCTACTATTCCAAGTTTCAAGGTACGTGATTGTGCAATTTGTAGGGTATACATTTTCAGAGTCTAGACTTAAGCTAGGAACTATTTTTCAAACTTATACTCTAATAAGAACATCAATACTCTTTCTTCATTTTGACTTAGCCCAAGAAGTCAACCTAAAATTTGCCTATTTCTAAATAAACTACAAGGCATATACTTTCTACCGTTAAACTTTAAGGAAGGTTATTTTTAGGGTTTTTAATTTACTAAATCTAAGATCTAGTTGTTCCTAGCCAGTTAAACTATTTGTCAAACTCAAGTCAAATATGGCCAAAATTGAATGCAATTATTTTTATAATTTTTGAAATTTTTCAATTTTTATGGGTTTTCAAATAAGTATGCAAATGCAAAAGTATGTACAAATGAATGCGAAGGAAGAAGACGTACCGAGCATACCCCCAAACTTGAACTTGACAGTGTCCTCACTGTCATACTAAACCAAGAGGGTCAAAATGTCGGTATTCCCTTGTTTATTTATTTACAATTTTTTTTTATTTTTTAATGTTTTGAAATTTTTATTTTATTTTATTTTTTTATAGAAAAAGAAAACAAAAAGATGTATACATATATACAACAACTTTCCCCCCAAACTTAAGCTTGGCCTTACACAAGCCAAAGGTTAACACCAACCATTCAAAAATCTTATCGTGGTAATGGTATAGTTGGTGAAAGGAGGGAGTGGAAAGAAGAGAAATGAGAAGCACGCGAGACCATGTGGAAAGAAGAATGGTAAAATATGGTCTCGGTGGGGGAGAAGAAGGACGAAAAGAAGAAAGAAGGGTATCACGATCTTGAGGGTGTAAATCAAGCGAATAAATTAGCGCAATTTGTGATGACTGATGTGTTAAAAGCGATTGCGCTAACCTATCAACCTGTCGAGAAATGGGGTCAAATCCCCAAGATTCGCAAGAAAACATGGGTACGCCGAACTTGGTATAGGAGATGAAAGCGTAACGGTTATTTGTACGGTCGGGACAATAGGAGAGACGAAAGGGAGTGAATTATGGATAGTATCTTTCTCACCGTAGTAAACTATTTCGAACTTGAAAGATTTTATTATTGGTTCGAAACTACTATAATCAACCGAGTCCGATGGCTCATCTGAAAATGTAAAGGACTCAAACTCGGGCGGTGAGTCATCAACATCGTCCGAAAAAGTGAAACACTCATAGGTGTTATCATCTGTGAGAATTGTGTCAGATTCAAAGGAAAAGGTTTCAAGCTCACAGTCTTCAAGCGGGGTCGGAACGATGGGAAAGAGAGAGGGTGATATAACAGTGAAAGGTTCAGGAGGATGAATTGGAAAATCAGACACATCAAACAAAAATGATTCAACCTCAATATTATACTCAAGACTCTCCTCAATACTATCCTTAATATTCAACTCATCCATGCCATTATCATCAAAATCTAGACGCATATGAGATTCGGGAGAAACATTTAATAACTCAGGATGATGATTTGAACATAAAATTTCAAGCAAATTGACATGTTCATCATCCGAAATATTCTCGGCGTCTATATCCTCAATCAAGTGAAAATCAATTTCTTTAGACACCTCATCAAAAGTATGGATATCTATTGATTTAGGTTCTAGATGGGAGGTGTAAAGATTGAAAGGATTAGGTGCGGTTTCACTCGAAAGGGGTTCCTCACAATCTGGCAAATCAAACACTACAAAATCACACAACTCATTTTTATTTTCAACTGGTGAATCATTTGGAACAATCGATGGAAAACCGGAGTTGTAGGCTTCAATTGGGTAAGGGTAGGTTTGATTTGAAAATCCTCTCTCATTCACATTCTGTCCAACTGCCTCCTTATACATTAAAAAATTTTGAGCTAGCGGGAAACTAGCTACCAGTTCGGTAGGTTGCATAAGGGCGGCTAAAGACGCTTCCACATTCCTAGTCATTTTATTCGTTGCTGCAATGTATGCTTCCAACGACACTTCCAAACTAGACTTAGGTGGTGAGGGGGTTTCGGTAAAAGATTCAAAATGGCGTGGATATGCAAAACTCCCAACAGGCTTTGTAGAAACGGTGTCTAATGAAGGTGGGAAGGTTGGGTATGACTGGTAGGAAGTGGATGGTTGGGCAGGGGTAGGGTCAACATATGGATAAAAAGGTGAATAATCGTGTTGATCCCTAGAACTAGACGAGTGGAGAGGGGTGAAAGATCGACTGCGAGATTGTGCAATATGCTCAGCAATAGACATCGGCCTAGGAGTGACTGAAGGACTTGAAGAAGTTGTGTCAACATATGTAGGTGGTAAATGTTGACTCGGTTGACACAAGGTAGGTTGAAAAGTCAAACTATTTCTCCTAGACGCCTCTATTTGATCTTTCAACGAAATTTTTGGCAAGGAAGGATCGTTTTTAAATTGACCGAACAAATTAACATATGACGCAAAATTAGGTTCGTGATACCAAAGTTCGGTTAATGATTTTTTATGTGGAGTACCCATGTTAGAAGAAGAGGGAAAGAAAGAAGATAGGTGGTGCAAGTGGGGTGCAAGGATTTCTTAGCGACAAAATTTTTGCAAGTTTTTATAAAAAATTTTCTTTTTTTTTTTCTCTTTATTTGAGACTGTTTGCATAAAAAATATCGATAAAGGGCTTAAACAAAAATGTAATCAACTAGAAATGCACAATCAGACCTAGATCTAGGGTCACCTAGGTCTGCTAGACAGCTCCTAACTAGGGCTAGAAATAGGACCTCAAACCGCCTCTTCACGGACAAGTACGGCCAGGTAAGTGGGAAGGAACCACCACTACAGTGGGCCTAATTAATAACCACTAGCCTAGACACCGCAATGTCAGTTAGGATAAACGGTCGATGCCTATACTAGTCCTTTTCCTATTGAGCTCGATATCCTTAGGTCTGAGTCTAGTATTTTTTAATTAAAGATTGGTCAATGCAAATGCCTTATGTGATTTCTGGGGTCCTGGGAAGGGTGATGAAATCCCCACCCAATCTGAATTGGTCAAAAATCCCCTTAAAGTCCAATTAAAGATATGCAAAACAGTAAATCACTTGCAATCAAATATTTTTATTTTATGCGCGGCGCAAAGAATCCTGCACAAGATTATTATTTGAAAGGGAAAAGATTTTTTAGCGCAAAGAAATGCTGCAGGCAAATTTACAGAAGATATATCAAGATTTGCAGAAGAGGAGAGAGAGAAAACTCACAGAAATTTCCAGTGGCGGAAAGGTTTTTTGTTTTTTTTATCGCGCTTCTGCCGCTCTTTTTTTATGCCCTGATTCGACCAGACCGCGGCGGTTCCGCGGCCAAAAGGGGGTTGGCGCGGCGGTTCCGCCGCGCTTTGGTGGGATCGGCCGTCTCATTTTTTTTTTGGACCAGATCACCACGGTTAACTTTTAGACTCGGTCCTCCAAATTTCTTCTGTTCCACGGTTGTTATGATCTTCTGTTGTTCCGATCTGTTTTTTCCTGTTTTGATCTCTGTAGATTTCCAGATCCGATTTTCGTATATCCTGCAAAATTAAAACAACAAATTACCCCTTCCAAAAATAACAAAATATATATATTTTTATATTTTTTTGATTTTTCAGATTTTTATGATTTTTTTTAATTTTATGATTAACCCGAAATCGCGAAAAGGAAAGTTCTACGCCATCCCCGGCAACGACACCATTTGATTAAAAGAGATTTAGCGTGCTTGCGCTTTCTAAAAGATAGATCAAAAATATTTGTAACCGCAATCAAGAACGGCGTCGCTTTGCAGCTAGCCGGTGAGTACGGGTCGGTCCACAGGAATGTTATGAATTTCCGATTCGTTCTTACGAGTTAATTCCGAAAGGTGTTCGGACAGATTATTAAATCTAAAAATCTAAATTATCCTAGGGCAATTAATTAAAAGTTATAAGTAGGGCAGGAAAATAAATTTACTCTAGGGCAGGAATTGAAATTATCTAGGGCAAGAAAATAAATTACTTACAGATGACTCTCTCCAAACATCAAAGCAGGGTTGTCAGATCTGAATTTCTGAATTGAAAAGAGCCACCGATGCTCTCCAAAAGATTTCTAAATTTTATTCATTAAAAGTAGGCATGAAGTTTACAATGAATTAGAGTCCCTCTTTATAGAAGATAGGAAACCCTAGGGTTACAATGACTTGCATGTCTACAATTACAAAAATAGCCCTAGGTCAACTAGTCAAAGCCGCAAATGAATTTTGATAAAATAAAATGTTCCTTTTGTCTTCTTAAAAAGGAAGTATTGGGCCTTTCCTTTGTGGGCTTTTCTGTCTTTGGGCTTCCTGGGCTACTTAATTCTTTAATTCTTTCTTTAAAATAGCTTCTGTTCTCTTTCAGATTTTCCAGTGAATAATTGTGGTGGACTTTTAACCGTGGCTTCGAAATCTTGGACCTTGCATTGTCTTGTACTTTGTGAATTTTATCTTTGATGTAGGCTTGATCAAGAGTCTTCTGTTTGTTTGTCAAAAGTCCCTTTTTGTATCATCTTTTGTCTTTTTCACTGTTTTCGCTCCAAGAACCTGTAACCTGTAATATGTAGCAGACATGCATCAAAAGCACCTGTTTATTTATAAAACGAATAAGAATGAGGAATATAAAATGCAATATTATGATATGAACAACAATTAGCCGATCAAGTAGGTGTCTAGAAAGGTGTCAACGGGGTTACGCCTCTGGAAAAACGAGGTTTACTTTAATTAGATCCGTGCGAAAGCACGTGGAACCTCTCTCAAAGTACCGACACTGGCCTGGCTGAAAGATTGGCGAAATTGTAGGGTGTAATTAATCCTGGTTAGTCTTTCCTTTTAGGGTTTGAAGGAAGATTTGATAAAAACAGTGGGAGCCATCCTGATTAGATAAGATAATAACCAATCTAATCTTGCAAGAGCATCCGCTAAAGTGTTTTCGTCTCTCTCTCCAGGTAGCGACCATGTCAGGCCATAATCAAGATAATAATATGGATATATTGACTGAACCCGCTTATTATACTGAACATGGGAACGTTGGACCCGTTCTTTCTTATAAGAATTATAAGACTGAATAGGGAATAGGAGAATATCTGGATTCTCAAGCCGCCCAAAAGAACATGCATGTTGATGCATCTTCTTCAGGTGTCTTAGTTATTGAGAACTGTTTCTCAGTTCACCCTACGTCCTGGGTATTAGATACCGGATCAGGATCCCACATATGTAAATTGTTACATGGGCTACGGAAAGGTAGAGAACTGGGAAAAGGTGATCATTCCGTTCAAGTAGGGAATGGGGCAAATGTTGCAGCCAAAGCAGTTGGCGAATATTACCTAGTATTACCAAGTGGTGATACACCGATTCTTAATGAGTGCTATTATATACCGAACATGATGTGCAATATTATATCAGTTTCTTTATTAAGTAAAGAAGGATATAATTTTGTAGTAAAGGATAATGTTATGAACATATTCCTAGATCAAAAGCTGATTGCATCAGGCTCGTTACATAATGGCATATTCATTCTAAATCAAAATACAGTCCTCAATATACAAAACACACACAAGAGGAAAAATTCAGAAATGAACGAATCCTTCTTGTGGCATTGTAGACTTGGTCATATTAATGCGACACGACTGGCTAAGTTACATAAAGATGGATATTTGAATTCGTTCGAATTATCATCTTATGATACTTGCCATTCATGTCTCAAAGGAAAAATGACCAAAGCTCCGTTTAGTGGACACGGAGAAAGAGCTACGGAACTCTTAGGACTGGTACATAGTGATGTATGCGGTCCCATGTCTACGCATGCCAGGAACGGTTCTTCCTACTTCATTACATTCACTGACGATCTCTCAAGATTCGGATATGTGTTCCTAATGAAATACAAGTCTGAAGCTTTTGAGAAATTCAGAGAATATAAGCACGAAGTAGAGAACCAATCGGGCAAAATTATTAAGATCCTTCGATCTGATCGAGGAGGAGAATACTTAAGCAATGAGTTCCTAGATTATCTAAAAGAGAATGGGATTCTATCTCAGCTTACTCCTCCTTATACACCACAGCACAACGGTGTATCGGAGCGGAGGAATCACACCCTATTAGATATGGTGCGCTTTATGATGAGTACAGCTGAGTTACCTATTTCCTTCTGGGGATATGCACTGGAGACAGCTGCATACCTATTGAATAGAGTTCCAACCAAATCAGTGCCTACCACTCCATATGAGATATGGAATGGTAAGAGACCATGTCTTAATTTTATTCAGATATGGGGTTGTCCGGCCTATGTTAAAACACAAAATCCGGACAAGCTCGAGGCAAGGTCTGTTCTATGTAAGTTTATTGGATATCCCAAACATTCGCGAGGATATATCTTCTACCACTCCGAGGAACAAAGGTATTTGTTTCTCGACATGCCACTTTCTTAGAAAAAGGTTTTCTTATGAAACAGATTAGTGGCATTGAGGTAGAACTGGAAGAAGTTCCAGCAGAACAAACTATAACAGATGATTTGGTAGAACCAAAGGATTCAGTAGTACCCGACGAACCCCAGCCTCTCCGCCGATCTAGCAGGGTTTCTCATCCTCCTGAGAGATACTACGGTTTTCTCATTGATGGTGGAAGCGAGGATTGCATCATGGAAGATGATGACCCAACTAGTTTCGAGCAGGCCATCACGAGTAGGGACTCAGTGAAATTACTGGATGCAATGCGGTCCGAAATGGAGTTCATGTACACCAACAAAGTATGGATTTTGGAAGTTGCTCCTGAAGGGGTAAAACCCATTGGGAGCAAGTGGATCTTCAAGAAAAAACTTGGTGTAGATGGGAAAGTGGAGACTTTCAAAGCTAGACTTATTGCAAAGGGATTTCGTCAAAGACCAGGTGTGGACTATGACGAAACCTTTTCTCCAGTGTCTATGCTTAAATCCATCCGGATCATGCTTGCCATCGCTGCATATCATGATTATGAAATCTGGCAAATGGATGTTAAGACCGCCTTTCTAAACGGTGATTTAGAAGAGTGCGTGTACATGACTCAGCCAGAGGGCTTCGTAAATAGTGGGAGCAGCTGGAAGGTGTGCAAGCTACTTAAATCCATTTATGGATTAAAGCAAGCATCGCGGAGTTAGAACATCTGCTTTGATGTCGTTATCAAAGAGTTCGATTTCGTCAAAAACGTAGATGAACCTTGTATCTACAAGAAGGTGGCAGAGAGTAAGGTTGTCTTCCTCGTATTGTACGTGGACGACATACTCTTGATAGGAAATGACATTCCTATGCTGCAATCGGTCAAGCTCTTCTTATCACAAAAATTCTCAATGAAAGATCTAGGTGATGCCTCCTGCATATTGGGAATCAGGATCTATAGAGATAGATCTAAAAGGATATTTGGATTGTCCTAGTCCAGGTACATTGACACCATACTAAAGAGCTTTAGTATGGAAGAATCCAAGCGTAGGAACTTACCCACGATCTCTGGAGTCACTCTCTCCAAAGAGATGTCTCCCAAGACTGATTTGGAGAGAGCTCGCATGCAAGGGATACCCTATGCTTCGGCTGTAGGCTCTATCATGTACGCGATGCTATGTACCAAATCCGATGTAGCGTACTCACTAAGTATAGTGAGCAGGTATCAAGCCGATCCTGGAGAGAGTCACTGGACAGCTGTGAAGAGCATTCTCAAGTACTTGCGAAGGACTAAAGAGATGCTCTTGGTGTATGGTAACGGAGAAATCCAAGTGGAGTCTACCGATTCGAGCTTCCAGAGTGATAAGGACGACTCTAAGTCGCAGTCGGGATTTGTCTTTACCCTTTACGGAGGGGCGGTTAGCCGGAAGAGTTCCAAGCAGGAAACCGTGGCAGACTCGACGATGGAAGCTGAATGCATCGTTGCCAACGATGCTGCTAAAGATGCTGTCTGGATCAAGAAGTTCATTACTGAACTTGGAGTGGTTCCATCCATTGAGAATCCAATACCTTTGTATTGCGATAACAATGGAGCGGTGGCTTTGGCCAAGGAACCCAGGTCCCATCAGCGATCTAGGCATATTCTGAGGCGGTATCACCTAATCCAGGAGATAGTTGATCGCCAGGAGATCGAGGTCAGGAGGGTTGACACGAAGAACAACACAGCGGATCCATTCACGAAAGACATTCCCCAGATACAGTTTGAGAGACTCTTCGGGATGCTCGATATGCGATACTACAGCAGCTGGCCCTAGTGCAAGTGGGAGATTGTTAGTTGTATGTATGCCCTAGATGCCAGTATTGTACAGATGATGTATATTATATTGGATGCTTGGACATATATAGAGATGACTTTCTTGCTCGATATGATAGTATGCTATATGGTTGCTCTTTATCTTAACATGTATACTTGTCTCTTTATACTGTCTTATAGTTACATGTTGGTAAAGCCCTTAGGATGTGTACTTGACTACCTGGACTATGATGCGGATCATATTAGTGGGAACATGGTAGTCCATAAGTACATCTTTCAAGGTCCCTAGTCGTGGGTGTATCGAGACGGGGCATCGATATACCAGTGTAGACTAGCGTATACGCTTCTCGACCCATGAGATGGGCGATGGATGATCCCATATCCATTGGTGTTTGACATCAGAGATAATATACGGGTGCTCAGTGGAGATTGGATATACTGGACGGACTCGCTGAGAACTCCCAAATGGTATTATAGCTTACGTCAGATGGCAGTTCTCTGGTGACACTTGTACAGGTTAGTCTGTAGACCCGAGATCGTCATAGAGTCTTGTGTGATTCCCAGTGTACTTTGATTTCCACCTTACCACGTCCATGAGGGCGTGCAAAACGGTGTTTTTTGGGTACAGTCCCGAGTCACATGGAGGCGATGAGCGATAGGAGGGGTTTTGTCTCTCCCGGTATTGGGGGATGATGTTGCGCTGTGCTCGATTGGCCGTAACAGGGAAGTCCCTGGCCAGGGCTAATTCAGAGATTTGCTGGTAAGTGTTACCAGTAGTTTCTCGACCCGTTATGAGCCTCACATCGGCACGACTTATCGGTTATTGGGGTCTGACGTTTACCACCCCTAGATTTGATACGCGACATATCGGATGGGGAGACCGGACTGTATGGTAGTGTTGCCGGTTGGCTCGACGGGAGTTGTAGCAGGTTCGCTTGTTTTCTTCTGATCGCTCAATACCCAGTTGGTTGTTACGTTTAGCTGACCGCTTGCGGCTTGGGGGTGCTTGATATGATCATCACCCACTGCCGGCGTATTGACGAGTCTTAGAGTCCCACAAAGGAGTTACCTAGTCCAGGCGAAACGTTGTGGTGCGCGTAAGTGATATGCGTATGGACCCGGTTAAAATGCGCGTATGAGATACCGTATATTAATCGGACAGTTTTCTTTTGGTTAGGTCGTATGTGATATGGCCGGATTGATAAATCAAGTGTTGATTTATCATTTAACCATTAGTTTCTCACTAGAAATCCTTTCTTGTATTTTTTTTAGATGTATGCATGCATGTGTGCATTCTTTCTTGATTCATGCAAATATGGATGTGCATGCATACATACATGCATGCATAATCCTTCATGGTTGTATATACATAGAAAATGGTGGCAATATAAGATTCACACCTTGGTTATTTATATGGATTATTATTTTTATTTGTGTTAAAACAAAAAGAAAAAGAAAAGGATAATTCATGGTCTTGATTCTACACTCTTCTTCAACTAACCATGCTCACCTACTTATTAACCATGAGTTAATCTTCCTCTTTTGTTTTAACTCAAAAGAAATAAATATCCATATAATATAACCATGGTTTGAGATGAGAAGTGAAAAATATATATACATATATTTTTCATTTTTCATGAGATATTATCTTTTATCTTGTTCTAAAAAGACCATCATCTTCTTCCTCCTTCTTCTTTTGCTCTCTAGATTTCTCTAATGAGCAAATTACTCACCAAGTTAGTATTTTGAAGTGAGAAAAGCCACCACAACATCATTCTATACAAGTCTTGCCCATTTGTTTAGAGTGTTAGCTTTATTTCTTTCTCTTGATCAAGTGAAGTTGCAACCTTGGACAAAGCGGACTCCGGGTGGATCATCGTGGACCTAGAGGAGTTCAAGTGGACCTTTTCCAAACCCCAAGTAGCCGAGGAGTCTAGCGTAATGAGCTACAAAGGTTGTACTCTCAAAACCCTAGCTTTACCTACTTGTGATGATGTGTTGTTTTTGAAACCCTAATTTTTCTAGGAATGATTCTTTGTATGCTTACTTAGCACCCTAAAAATTTAATCTTTGGTACATGTGATGCTTCCAAACCTTTCATGAGGTGCTAGGTAAACCTAACAATCCTTTCGACTCGTAGGGAGAAAATGCTTTTATGGGACCCTTACGGCCCATAAAATCGAAAAGCCTTAGGTGATAAGGATCTAAACCTATCTCCTAAACCACCAATTCCCAAATCCTTCCGGGGCAAATGATGAGTTGCTCCTGGCATTATTCCAGTGCAGCAATGCAGATGCCAAACAAAAAACCAATTCCCAAATCCTCCCAGGGCAAATGATGAGTTGCTCCTGGCATTATTCCAGTGCAGCAATGCAGATGCCGACAGAAAACCAATTCCCAAATCCACCCGGGGCAAATGATGAGTTGCTCATGGTATTATTCCAGTGCAGCAATGTAGATGCCAAACCAAAATCTCCAAATCCTCTCATGACAGATGATGATTCACTCCTGGTACCATATTCCAGTGTAGCGATGCTGAAGTCAAACAAAATCAAATCAAACGAACAACCTCTGCGGCGGAATCATGCTCCGTCCCAGAATTTACCCCTGTCGAAATCATGCTTCGCCTCGGGATATCTACCTTCCATGCCGGAATTATGCTCTGCCTCGGAATCAAATCAACCAACCAGCTCTGCACCGGAATCATGCTTCGTCTCAGAATGTCCCTCGCGTCGAAATCAAACTTCGCCTCGGTGTATCTGCCTTCCCTGTCGGAATTATGCTTCAGCTTGGAATCAACCAGCGCCTTCCCTGTCGGAATTATGCTTTAGCTCGGAATCAACCAATGACCACCTCGTCGGAATTATGCTCCGCCTCGGAATCAAGTCAAACCAGCAAGCTCTGCGTCGGAATTATGCTTCGTCTCAGAGTGTGCACCCCGTGTCGAAATCATGCTTCGGCTCGGTGTATCTGCCTTCCCTGCTGAAATTATGCTTCGTTTCGGAATCAAGTCAGCCAACATGCTCTGCACCGGAACCATGCTCTGTCTCAAAATGTACCCCATGTCGAAATCATGCTTTAACTCGGAGTATTTGCCTTCTCTGTCGGAATTATGCTTCGCCTGGGAATCAACCTCTGTATCGAAATTATGCTTCGGTCAGAATGTCTGCCGCTCATCGGAATGATGCTCCGATCTCTGGAATCATGCTATGCCCTTCAAAATGATGCTCCGATCCCTTTGGAATCATGCTTTGCTCTTCGGAATGATGCTTTGATCCCTGGAATCATGCTCCACTCATCAGATTGATGCTCCGATCTCTGGAATCATGCTCCGCCCTTCGGAATGATGCTCCGATCTCTGGAATCATGCTCCGCTCCTCGGAATGATGCTCTAATCTCTGGAATCATGCTCCGTCCTTTGGAATGATGCTCCGATCCCATGCTCTGCTCATCGGAATGATGCTCCGATCTCTAGAATCATGCTCCTCCCTTCGGAATGATGCTCCGATCCCTTGAATCATGCTCCGCTCATCGGAATGATTCTTCGATCCCTGGAATCATGCTCCTCCCTTCAGAATGATGCTCCGATCCCTGGAATCATGCTCCGCTCATCGGAATGATGCTCCGATCTCTGGAATTATGCTCCGTTTTTCGGAATGATGCTCCAACCTTGGAATTATGCTCCACAAATCGGAATGATGCTCCGATCCTCGGGAATCATGCTCCCCGAGGGATACTTCGACCCTGGAATTATGCTCCACGAATCAGAATGATGCTCCGATCCCCAGGAATCATGCTCCCCAGGATGATGCTCTGCCCCTGGAATGATGTTCCACCTTGAAGTCCAACTTCAAGATCCATCAATTTCATGCACACAACTCAAATGTGCGGTATGCATTTATTGATGGGGGGCACTTTGTTGGGGTCAAAATTTGCACTCCGGTTGACCGAGTCAAAGTCAAGGTCAACCCCAAGCCAGGTGGGCCCAAGCCTAGGTCAAGCAGGCCCACGCCCAGATCGAGTCCGAACATGAAGCAGCCGGCCCTCCCCCATGCCAAAATGAAATCATGTAATAAATAATTTTTATGTAATTTTTTATGCATGAATGTAAACAAAATGGGCATAAAGCCAAATTTTTTGTAAGCCCATGGCTTATGGGCAAAAAGAAATGGCACATGAGCCATGGGATGGTCAAAATGCCATTTTGTAAAGCCCAAGGGGCTATGTGTAAATATGTAAGCCTATATAAGGCAACATGATGATGAATAAAGGATAGACTTTTTCATTACCCCTCAAAAAAATTTGGGCCAGGGCGCTGCCCCGCACCCCGTAAGGGGGCTGCTAGCCCCCTTAACCCCCTGCCGGCTATCTGGGTAGTGGGACCCGCGTAAAAACTCTGCGGGGCTCCCGATATATCCAAAACCCCTTTCCAAAACAAAACACACGTACACTGCACATTGAGTTCGCATGACCAGTTTAACCCGTCAATCGGAGGTTCCCTCGCTCTAAAGGCGAGGGGTAATAACGACAGCTTAGTCAGCGGCTGCTGGAGATTCGAATCCCCGTAATCATTAAACCTCGGTCTACCCTGGGCAGGGGGAATCTGTAGTACGCCTGACTAGCGCGCGCGTATTCCCATCTCAATGGGGGTGACGAAAACACCCTACACCAGTATTTTCCGGACTGTATTTTGACAAACTCCCGAATGTGAAACAGCTAAATTCTGATGGTATCGAAAGCATCTCGAAAAAGTCTTCGATTTGAAATATTATGAGCCTCATAGTTTATTCGGGATCAAAAGTTATGAGCAAATATGCTATGCACATGTAATCTAAGAAAGAAAATGCAAACCAGCATTTTCCGGGCTGCATTTTTACAAAATCCATATGAGAACAGCTAAATTCTGATGGTATCGAAAGTGTGTCGAAAAATCCTTCGATTTGATATATTACGGGCCTCATAATTCATCCGGGATCAAAAGTTATGAGACATCACGTGCTCACACGTGACCGGGCATCACGTGCAGACACGTGACCATTTACAGGCAAAGCTTGTAGGCACTGAATAAAATAAATAATTGGAAATAATTAATCGGTGGGGTCACGTGCCAACACGTGATGGGCCTTTAAACCCACTGAAAAGAATTAAAAGTATAATAAAATAATAAGGAAAAACCCCAATGGGGCATCACGTGCCAACACGTGACCAAGGGTCACGTGCTGACACGTGATAATTCCTGAATTCTTTAAAACAACAGAATTAAATTCTGGTCAAATACTTAATCAGGGGGTCACATGCCAACACGTGATGGGTTCTTAAAGATCTATGAATTAATATAATTAAATTCTAATTAAGAGGGAATAAAAAATCCTAACTGGAAAAATATTTCTTTAAATCTTTCCAAACAAAAAAGATGGTGCTCTGTAAAATGGAGCACTGTTGGATTAAAAATCCAACGGTGATTAAAAATCACCAATTTATGGAAAGATTCTATACAAGAAAATATTTCCCTGAAATTTTCCAGGAATAACAGATAAAAGATCTTTTGGATTAAAAATCCAATGGTGAATAAAATTCACTGAGTGATCTAAAAGATCATGTTGGTTACAAAATCCATTAAAATCTTTTAATGAAAGATTGACAAAATAAATTGATTCATTTCTTTCTCCTATAAATAGAAGCCAAGAAGAGAAGAGAGGGGGATTTACTTTTTTTGGGGAGATAACAACAGAGAGAAAAAAGAGAGGAGAATTTAATTCTCAAGAGAGAAAACAAAGAACTCTTCAGAGAAAAGAAACCCTACGTGAAAAGGGGGAAAAAGATCTAAGTTCCATAAAACAAAGAGAATTTAATTCTCAAATTAAGAGTTTAACTCTTCTGAATAAGAACTTAGTTCTTTCTTTGGCTGAAGATTTGCAGAAGCAGATCTCCCCACAAGTTGAGAATTTAATTCTCATCGGGGAGATTCTGCCATGTAGATCCAAAACTTAGAGGGAGAATTTAAATTTACAGGAATTTAATTCCACCAAATTCATAGGAATTTAATTCCTCCCAATGAAACAAGGGTTTAACCCTATATGAGAATTTAATTCTCCCAAATTCATAGGAATTTAATTCCTCCAAATGAAACTAGGGTTTTACCCTATACAAGAATTTAATTCTTCCAAATACACAGGAATTTAATTCCTCTAAACAGAACTAGGGTTCAACTCTATAAAAGAATCTAATTCTTAAAACAAGAGACTTAAAGCTCTCCATGCACGTAGAGAACTTGGTCACGTGGTAACACGTGACCTCTATCCTCAATGATCAGAAATGAAAGAACAAAACTAGTTCACGTGCACCCACGTGACCCTTAAACAGATTCTTCAAAATAAGAAAAACAAAACATGAAGGCAATGCCTCACGTGCTCACATGTGACTCTCAAAATAAAAGGGAACAAATCCAAGGGTAGAATCAATTTTGGGCGCCCTCATTTGTCCCCATGTGACCCCTAATAAACGCTTCAATAATCAATGCATGGGTACCCATCACGTGCCCACACGTGATGGCCAGAAGACCAAAAAGTGTTTAACACTTATTTGAATACTCTGAGAACAAAATAAAGGAAGTCTGAGCCCCATCTTCAGACGTCTCACGTGACCCCACGTGACCAATTCAATTTTAGTGATTAACACTACTTTAAGTGCTTCATCCTTAGTGTTTAATACCATTTTCAGCACATCACGTGGGAGCACGTGATCGCCGAATATCTTCTAGTGTTTAACACTATTTTAAAGCCAATCTTAGCCTAAATTGGCTAAGTTTTTCCAAAGGCAAATCTCCCCTTCAAATGAACCTTAAAATCTAAAGCTATAATGTTTAGTGCTCAGCCAAAGACAAAATGTTATCAGAGCCCTCAAACCCTTGTTTAGCATTGCTAAATAATGAGGGGCTGAACCTAGACAAATGTTCAAACAGTCCAACAAAGGGCCAACATTTCAAACCTAATTGGACTTAGCCCAAGTTGGCCATAAGTCCTCAATTCAGATTTAACCGAGCCAATGTGCTCACAATCTAATTAATTGATCTTAGTCCCAAATTGGACTACAGATTTCCTAATCAACTCTGGTTCAAGGGTACATCTCTTAACTCCTTTGATATTTGTCGTTGTAATCCTTCAACGTCTTCAGAGAGGTGACGGGTCCCGATAACCAATCATTCCATGGACTGTGAGGTCCCTTTAAACCCATGGACTATGATGTCCTTAACCTCGGACTGTGGGGTCCCTTTAAACCTACGGACTATGATGTCCTTAAACTCGGACTGTGGGGTCCCTTTAAACCCACGGACTATGATGTCCTTAACCTTGGACTGTGGGCTCCTTAAGTCCATGACTATGATGTCCTTAACCTTGGACCACCATGTCCTTAAACTGGTAATTGACCGCAAACTCCCTAAACTAAAAGAGTAGATCCCAAATGCTCTTTTGTTGGATCTAAATGAACCTGTTAAGTAGATCTTAGTCTAAAATTAGACTAGCGTGTCCTTAACAAACTGTTAAGTTGACCTTAGTCTAAAATTAGACTAACGTATCCTTAACAAACGTTTAAATTGATCTTAGTCTCAAATGAGACTAACGTATCCTTAAACCCAACCCCAAACCCAAATCTAAGAAAATACGGATTTGGACTAATCCACGCCCTACGGGCGACAACATAAATTAGTCTCTGTATACAATCCACGGGCAACCAAAAACAAAACAAACATACACGACATGAAGTGGCCATCTGGAGAAGGAGAAAGTGGTTACCGCGATGCGGTAGCGTAATTAACTGCAGGGGCTTGCATCTGCAGGGAAGAGCGTCCCCACAATCAAAAACCGCTCAACGAGGGGGAATCTGACTAAGTCTGCTACATCGGCCGCATCCGTCTAGACCTCCGATACACGGTGCCATAAATCAACTTGGCATCTTCGGAGAGGTGGACGGATAACACCAATTAGCATTTGCCCTCGAATTCAGGCAAGACGGACCTACGCGGTCGCATCTCTGTGTTTCGGCGGAGAACATAGGATACTATTGGCCCACGATGATTCAAGACTGCCTCGAATACGCGAAGCAGTGGCACTTATGCCAGATTCACGGGGATTTCATCCACCAGCATCCGAATCCGCTACCCCCAACGGTGGCTAGCTGGCCATTCGAAATGCGAGCAACTGACATAATCGGGCCCATCGAACTAGCATCTTCTAGAGGACATCGGTTTATATTGGCAACAACCGATTACTTCTCTAAGTGGGCAAAAGCAGTACCACTAAGAGAAGTGAAGACATAGAATATTCTCCATTTCTTCAAGACACACGTCATCTATCGGTTCGGCACTCCGCGACGGATAATCTCAGATAACGGGCCAGCCTACAGAAGCCACAAGATCGGCCTCTTCGCAAAGCAACATAACATAGACTGGAGATACTCTTTGGTCTATAATCCCCGAGATAGTGGTCTAGCTGAGGTTTTCAACAAAACCTTGACGAAGATCATAAAAATGATGGTGTCCAGAAATAAGAAGGACTGGGACGAGATATTGCATGAAGCTCTCTGGGCGTATCGAACTACGTTCAAAATGGCCACAAATACAACGCCGTATGCATTGGTATTTGGCGCAGAAGCGGTACTCCCCTTGGAGATAGAGCTACCCTCTCTACGAGTGGCGGTTCATTACGAGCTAACAGATGAAGAGAACGCTCATCTTCAGCTGGAAGAGGTAGACGCCCTTGACGAAACCCGGTTCATGGCGCAGCAAAACCTGGAAGCTTACAAAGCATGGATGACGCACTTGTACAAAAGATTGACTAGGTCGAGGACATTCCGCCAAGGCGAACTTGTGATAGTCGTAAAAAGACCTATGATCCCTAATCGTGCCAAACGGGGGAAATTCAAGCCAAACTATGAAGGCCCATATATTATAGACAAGGTCTACCAAAGTGGGGCTTACTTGCTTATAGATATGTATGGAGAAAGACCCTTTAGGCCAATAAACGGTTGGTTCTTGAAAAATACTACGCCTGACCGAAACGTCTTTAAACTACTATAAATCCGTAACATCCTTGGGCTGACGCGTAAAAAAAAGGGTACGTCCGCAAGAAAAATGGGCACGGATGAAAACCCGAAAGGGCTCTGTAAGTGAAAACAGCCGGTCTACCGGCGAGTTTGTGAAAACCCGAAAGAGTGCAATCTCGTTAAAAGACACTTGCAAGGTCCTCTCGACCTTGTAAAGAGAAAACTACCTGTGTGAGATCCTTACAACTCACAAAGGAGTGATACACTTAGGAATCCTCACGATTCCTAAGGAGAAATTACACTTATGAGATCCTCACGACTCGTAAGGAGAACCCTCTTATGAGACCCTCACGGCTCATAAGATTCAAAAGCCTTAAGCTACAGGGATCTGAACCTGTTCTTAAGCCATCACCTTTCTCAGAGTGCCCTACAAGTTGTTCAATACTGACCCTTGTATATAATCCACGGGCATAAATAATCATTTTCATGCCGAGTCCCACCGACGATGAGGAATGCCCTCGTTTGATGAACAAACACTTATAGGTCCTCTCGATATACAAGGAGAAAACACTCTTGCAAGATCCTTACGACTTACAAGAGAACATAAACTTAAGAATCCTCACGATTCTTAAGGGAAAAACACACCTACGAGATCCTCACGACTCCTAGGGAGAAACACCTTTATGAGACCCTTACGGCTCATGATGTCAAAAGCCTTAGTCGACAGGATCTTAATCCTGTTTGCTAAGCCACCTTTGTTCGAACCGACAAAGGCAAATGATGATTTTCTCCTGGCAATATCCCAGTTGTAGCAATGTTGATGCCTACATCGGTATCAAATTCTAAGTCCTTTCACGGCAAATGATGATTCGCTCCTGGCAATATTCCAGTCGCAGCGATGATGCTGCTAAGATTGGCACCAGATTCCAAGTTCCATACTCGCGATAGAAGTCAGTGAGCCAAAAATGGATATGAAATAGCCGAAATGATGGGGCACCTTGCGACAAAATCAGCAAGTAAAATATATGCAAAATAGCAGAAATGATTGGGCAACTCACAATAAAAAGCAGCGAGTAAAAAAAACAACAGCCGAAATGATTGGGCACTGCGAAAAATAGCCGAAATGATTGGGTAATCGCGACTTTCATGATACAAAAAGCTGAAATGGTAGAGCATCACGGAAAGAAAACAAAAAAATACATATAAAATGAAACGTTTGCCCTGCAGGTAAGTCCATACTGACCCCTGTATACAATCCATGGGCATAAACGAAAAGGGAATTACATGTCCCAACAGACTCTGTCAAAAAGAGAGTTAGGTCTCAACGGCAACATCTAAAGCCTGGAGACCAGCAACGGCGTCCCCCCTCATTCCAGCAGGATACAGACGCGACATCACCAATCGGAGCCACGGCAAAGTCCTCAGTTCCAAGACTTTATGGTTCACAGACAACCTAGAGTCAAAACCCCGACACCGTAGAAAATGGAGAAAGTCGATCCCCGACACCGTAGAAAACGGAGAAAGTCGATCCCCGACAACGTAGAAAACGGAGAAAATCGATCCCCGACACCGTAGAAAACGGAGAAAGTATATCCCCGGCACTGTAGAAAACGGAAAAAGTCAACCTTCGACCTCCCCGTCGAAGCAACGCTTCGACTCGGGAACAAGTCAACTCATCAACCACTTACGAGTCCTCTCGACATGTAAGGAAGAAAATTCTCTTGTGAGATCCTTACAACACTCAAGAGAAAACGCACTTTGGAGTCTTCACGACTCTTAAGGAGAAAATACACCTATGAGATCCTCACGACTCGTAGGGAGAAAAATATTTATGAGACCCTTATAGCTCATAATGTTGAAAAGTCTTAGGCAGCAGACCCGAACCTGTTTCCTAAGCCGTTGCTACCCTACAAAGGGTTGAAGATAAGTTGTTATCTACAGGCCAGACTTACTATAGTGATATGACAACAACACAGCAAAGAAAAGAAGGCAATAGTGCAAGATAGAAAAGAAATACGTCCTTTATTCATGAATTGAAAATGAATACAAGATACATGTCATAAAAGAATACAAAATATTCTCTCGTTCAGAAGTAAATACAAAAAAAAGGAGTATACAAAAAATCTTTAAGCCGGCGGACGACGTAATAAATTCGTCAATTCATCTTTCTTCCGCAGGGTCTCAGCTTCATGTTTTGTTATTGCTATGAGACGGGTCTCCGCCAGAGACTGTTGAGCCTGATACGAGGTGAGCCGACTCTCAAGCTCCTTTTCAGCGAGCTTCAACAATCTCGCGAGTTAAAATTACAACTTTATCAATAGCTACCACCTCCCTGATAGTTTCTTGAAACACCCGCCAAAGTTTTTACGCACGAATGGTCTTAGCCGTGAGTTCAGCTTGAAGTTCCCCCAAAGCATTTGAAGCTAGTTCCCTCTCCGAAAATTTTTGGTTAAGCCTCTTCTCACATGACTGCAGATTTGTGGCGCACCGTTCAATCAGCCCCCGCAAGCACGTCTTTGCAGCCACGACTTCTAAGAGAAGGCATGCGCACTCAAGACCATGTAAGCAAGCCTCCACTCGACGACAAAACTCAACCCAGACATGCACCAATGTTTCATCATGCTAAGTGGCAAGAAAGGGCAAAGAAATGTTGGCTTCGGCAACAAATTCTTTGGCTGTGATCAAATTACCAGGACGGAGATATTTGATAAGAGCCGACTGTTAGTTGTATGTATGCCCTAGAGGACAGTATTGTACAGATGATGTATATTATATTGGATGCTTGGACATATATAGAGATGACTTTCTTACTCGATATGATAGTATGCTATTTGATTTCTCTTTATCTTAACATGTATACTAGTCTCTTTAAACTATCTTATAGTTATATGTTGGTAAAGCCCTTAGGATGTGTACTTGACTACCTGGACTATGATGTAGATCATACTAGTGGGGACATGGTAGTCCATAAGTACATCCTTCAAGGTCCCTAGTCGTAGGTGCATCGAGACGGGGCATCGATATACCAGTGTAGACTAGTGTATACGCTTCTCGACCATGAGATGGGCGATGGATGATCCCATATCCATTGGTGTTTGACATCAGAGATGGTATACGGGTGCTCAGTGGAGACTGGGTACACTGGACGGACTCGCCGAGAACTCCCAGATGGTATTATACCTCACGTCAGATGGCAGTTCTCAGGTGACACTTGTGCAGGTTAGTCTGTAGACCCGAGATCGTCATAGAGTCTTGTGTGATTCCCACTGTGCTTTGATCTCCACCTTACCACGTCCATGAGGGCATGCAAAACGGTGGTTTTTGGATACAGTCCCGAGTCACATGGAGGCTATGAGCGATAGGAGGGGTTTCGTCTCTCCCGGTATTGGGGGTTGATGTTGCGATGTGCTCGATTGGCCGTAACAGGGAAGTCCCTGGCCAGGGCTGATTCAGCGATTTGCTGGTAAATGTTACCAGTAGTTTCTCGACCCGTTATGAGCCTCACATCGGCACGACTTATCGGTTATTAGGGTCTGACGTTTACCACCCCTAGACTTGATATGCGACATATCAGACGAGGAGACCGGACAGCACGGTAGTGTCGCCGATTAGCTCGACGGGAGTTGTAGCAGGTTCGCTTGTTCTCTTCTGATCGCTCAATACCCGGGTGGCCGTTACGTTTAGCTGACCGCTTGCGGCTTGGGGGTGCTTGATATGATCATCACCCACTGCCGGCGTATTGACGAGTCTCAGAGTTCCACAATAGAGTTTCCTAGTCCAGGCGAAACGTTGTGGTGCGCGTATGCGATATGCGCATGGACCGGATTAAAATACGTGTATAGGATACCGTATATTGATCGGGCGGCTTGCTTTTGGTTAGGGTCGTATGTGATATGGACGGATTGATAAATCAAGTGTTGATTTATCATTTAACCATTAGATTCTCACTAGAAATCCTTTCTTGTTTTTTATGGATGTATGGATGCATGTATGCATTTCTTATTGTTTCATGCATATATGGATGTGCATGCACACATGCATACATACATCATTCTATCATGGTTGATTATACAAGGAAATAGTGGCAATATAAGACTTACACCATGGTTTTAAATATGGATTTTATTGTATTTATTTTAAAACAAAAAGGGAAAAAGGGAATGGTTATGATTCATTTGTTTCTACACTCTTCTTTTGACCTAACCATCCTCACCCACCTTTTAACCTAAGGTAATCTTTCCTTTTGTGTTTTAACTCAAGTTCAATTATATATTCATTGTTTAAACCATGGTTTGAGATGGGAACATGAAAATATATAAACATATATTTTCATTTTTCTAATACAAGAGTTATCCTTTTCACTCTTGAAAAAGATATTGCCATCATCTTCTTCTTCCTCTCTCATTTTGCTCTCTAGTTCTTTGTAGTGAGCAATATACTCATCAAGATTGGATTTTGAAGTGAGAAAGAGAACCACAACACCATTCTACACAAGTCTAGCCCACTTGTTTGGAGTGTTAGCTTGATTTCGTTCACTTGATCGGATAAAGTTGCAAGCTTGGACAAAGCAGACTCTGGGTGGATCATCGGTGACATCGAGGAGTTCAAGCGGAGCTTTTTCAAACCCCAAGTAGCCGAGGAGTCTAGCGTATGGAGCTACAAAGGTTGTACTCTCTAAACCCCATCTATTCTTTCATATGTTGATGTGAAAATTTTAGAAACCCTAATTTTCTAGGAACGATCCGATGTTTGTTAACTTAGCACCCTAAAGACTCCACCTTTGGTTCATGTGATGCTTCCAAACTCTTCATGAGGTGCTAGGCTAACCCAACAGTGGTATCAGAGCCGACCTAGAACATTAGGCGACACTTTAACGAAGTTAAAACCCCGATCGAACCCGATATCGACAAAATCAACCCCTCTCTGGACAATTTTTAAAATATGGGATTTTTGGGAATTAAAAATATCTAAAAAATTCAGTAGGGTTTTACAAGAATTATCGTGCAAAACGAGGGCCTGAATCGAAAATTCCACCGCAGTTCCGCGGCAAATCCTTACTTATGCCGCGGAACCGCGGCCGTACAGTGTCTTTTGGCCTCTCTGTTTGCACAGTAATTCTTGATTCTGTGATTTATATTTTATGGGTATTTTTAATTTGACTCAAGTGTTGAGTATTCAGGGGTTCATTTTGTAATTGTCAATTCGATCGGAGAATTTAATTTTGTTTTGCTTTTCCGGATAAATTAGAAATTATTGAAGTGTTTGAACGAGTATCATTTGCTCCCTTTTCACGGGGTTTAAATATTTTGGAGATACGGTGCAAGTTTGTGGTGGTCCCTCTAGAAGACAACAAACCTTAACTCGATTATGTGACCGTCTTGAACTGCCCTTTGAACCTTAGGGTTTGGGGCAGTACGGCGTGCCACATGTGAGGCGTTGGCTTGACCCTTCTACGGCTGGACCGCTACTACTGTATCACACTCCGGGTTTTTGAACTCCGCTCAAGTGTTGAGCTTTAGTGAATCTTGGGTATTTGATCGTTCGTTCGAAAACTTTAATACTGTCTAATTATTTGGAATGTGATGCAATGTGTGGAATTCACATTATAAGACATGAAATACAAGGTATGTGATACTTCGCATTTACGATGTCTGAATAGAATGTGGATTCCAGATATTGCAGTTTTACACTTTCTTTTCTGTGACCGTAAGTGTAGTATGTAGTGGTATTGCCGATTGTCGTTGCTATACGTCAACGACAATCGGTGTATGCATACTTACTTACATTGATGATATGAGATATTATGTGTTGCTGAGATATGATGTGCAGGATTGTCACGATTGAATAGCCGGGTTTTTTTTTATGTGAGATAAGAGTTTTATATTTTCATTCATGTAAATTCAAATGTAATGTAATATTCTTTTATTTGGGGCACTTCCGGGTTGAGCTCGATGCCACCTGTGTTGTATATTATTTACTTTTCCGCATTATGATGGACCCAAGGAGAGGAGCATGGGTGACCGGGTTCTGGGGTTCAGTGGGAGGCCATCTCGAGGAGTCGAGACCGGGTCTCCTAAACTCCAGAATTGGTAGGGTCACTTGCCGCTCTCGTAGGGGTCCAGGGTGTGGGCTTGGCTATTCATCGCGACTGTGGAATCCGTATTTTCTATTTTGGCTAAATACTAAATACGGACGTCCTAGTATATCCCACATTATATCTATGTTTCTGCTGCGATATCTGTGATGTGATCATTTGATATGTTGTGATGGATACAGTATACAGTATATATGATATATTATATAGGCGTTATTTATGTTTTACACCCGCACTAGCCCTGCCCTGCTCTGTCGTTAGTTAGCTAACCTAACGGTGCACGAGGGGACATCGAGGCGAATGCGGATGGCATAAGTGTACGTCGTATTTATCTGTGATGTTTAGATGATTTAAATGATGGGACTTCATTAATGTGATTAATGAAAGAAAAGAAACATAAAAGATGTTGTAGAATCAAATTTTAAATAAAAGGGTAGTTACAGTTTTGCTTTGCATAGCGGTATATATGATATACCCTGCACCTTATTCGATGAGGAAAGAACCGATATCCCTTCACCGGGAGTGACCTCTTTAGCGAAACTGGCAGATGCTACAACACTCGGTTTGACTTTTGACGGCTTTTGGAGTTTTGCTTTGCACAGTGATATATATGATATATCCCGCACCTCATTCGACGAGGAAAGGGCCGATGATCCCTTCACCGGGAGTGACCCCTTTAGTAAAACTATAAAGGCCTCAAAATCACTCCATTTCAAAATTAACTAGATTATGCAACGATATCAAGTTCATTACGCTCATGGTTTTTCTGAATAACCTGCGTAGCCCTCCGTCATTTCAGATAGATATTATTTAATATTCGTGCTATGTTTGTTGACTTAGTCAAGGCATAGTGTACGGTAGCTAAATAATGTTTATCTGTTACAACATGAGATGTGATTGGATTAGGGCATTCGCACGACCTTGTTGACTCAGTCAAGGGTCGTACGGGTGGGTTTAATTCAATCGAGAAATGTACGGGTTGAACTTGACTTGCGATTTATGGTTTGTTGACTTAGTCAAGTTCATAGATCGCTAGGGGCAAAAGCATTATCGGGAATTTCAAGTGTTGAAATTTGCAATGAGATTGCATACCTTCTATGAGATAGTTGGATCCCGATACCCACTGCGAGTAATTGTTACACCTGGGAGAGTTTTACACAGGATAATTAGCCGATCAAGTAGGTGTCTAGAAAGGTGTCAACGGGGTTACGTCTCTGGGAAAATGAGATTTACTTTAATTAGGTTCGTGCGAAAGCACGGGGAACCTCCCTCAAAATACTGACACTGGCCTGGCTGAAAGATTGACGAAGTTGTAAGGTGTAATTAATCCTGGCTAGTCTTTCCTCTTAGGGTTTGAAGGAAGATTTGATAAAAACCAGTGGGAGCCATCCTGATTAGATAAGATAATAACCAATCTGATCTTGCAAGAGCATACGCTAAAGTGTTTTCTTCTCTCTCTCTCTCCAGGTAGTGACCATGTCATGCCCTAATCAAGATAATAATATGGATGTATTGACCGAACCCGCATGTTATACTGTGCAGGGGAACGTTGGACCCGTTCTATCTTATAAGTGTTTTAAGACTGAACAGGAAACAGGAGAATATCTGGATTCTCACGCTGCCCAAACGGAGAACATGCATGATGATGCACCTTCTTCGGGTGTGTTTGTTATTGAGAACTGTTTTTCAGTTCACCCTACGTCCTGGGTATTAGATATCGGATCAGGATCCCACATATGTAAGCAGTTACATGGGCTACGGAAAGATAGAGAACTGGGAAAAGGTGATCATTCCATTCAAGTAGGGAATGGGGCAAATGTTGCAACCAAAGCAGTTGGCAAATATCACCTTGTATTACCAAGTGGTGATACACTAGTCCTGAATGAGTGCTATTATATACCGAACATGATGTGCAACATTATATCAGTTTCTTTATTAAGTAAAGAAGGATATAATTTTGTAGTAAAGGATAATGTTATGAACATATTCCTAGATCAAAAGTTGATTGCATCAGGCTCGTTACATAATGGCATATTCATTCTCAATCAAAATACAGTCCTCAATATACAAAACACACACAAGAGGAAAAGCTCAGAAATGAACGAATCCTTCTTGTGGCACTGTAAACTTGGCCATATCAATGAGACACGACTAGCTAAGTTACATAAGAATGGATATTTGAATTCATTCGAATTATCATCTTATGACACTTTCCATTCATGTCTCAAAGGAAAAATGACCAAAACTCCGTTTAGTGGACACGGAGAAAGAGTTACTGAACTCTTAGGACTGGTGCATAGTGATGTTTGCGGTCCTATGTCTACACACGCCAGAAACGGTTCTTCCTACTTCATTACATTCACTGACGATCTCTCTAGATACGGGCATGTGTTCCTGTTGAAACACAAGTCTGAAGCTTTTGAGAAATTCAAAGAATATAAGCACGAAGTAGAGAACCAAACGGGCAAAAGTATTAAGATTCTTCGATCTGATCGAGGAGGTGAATAATTAAGCATTGAATTCCTGGATTATCTAAAAGAGAATGGGATTCTCTCTCAGCTTACTTCTCCTTATACACCACAGCACAACGGTGTATCGGAACGAAGGAATCGCACCCTATTAGATATGGTGCGCTCAATGATGACCAATGCTGAGTTACCTATTTCCTTTTGGGGGTATGCGCTTGAGACAGCCATATACCTATTGAATCTGGTTCCGTCTAAATCTGTACCTACCACACCATATGAGATATGGAGTGGGAAGAGACCATATTTTAAACGAATTAAGATATGGGGTTGTCCGGCCTATGTCAAAAAGCAAAATCCGGACAAACTCGAGGCACGATCAGTTCTTTGCAAGTTTGTGGGATATCCAAAGAATTCTCAAGGATATTTTTTCTACCAAGCTGAGGAACAAAGAGTGTTTGTTGCTCAACATGCCACCTTTTTGGAAAGGGAATTTCTTGCAAAAGAAGTTAGTGGCAAAGTGGTAGAGCTGGAAGAGGTTCCAGCACTACAAACTACAACTAATGATTTAGTAAAACCAGAGGATTCAGTAGTGCCCGACGAACCCCAGCCTCTCCGCCGATCTAGTAGGGTTTCTCGTCCACCTGAGAGATACTACGGTTTTCTCATTGACGGTGGAAGCAAAGATTGCATCATGGAGGATGATGACCCAACTAGTTTCGAGCGGGCCATCACGAGTAGAGACTCAGTGAATTGGCTGGATGCAATGCGGTCCGAGATGGAATCCATGTACACCAACAAAGTATGGACTTTGGAAGTTGCTCCTGAAGGGGTAAAACCCATTGGGAGCAAGTGGATCTTCAAGAAAAAACTTGGTGTAGATGGGAAAGTAGAGACTTTCAAAGCTAGACTTGTTGCAAAGGGTTTTCGTCAAAGACCAGGTGTGGACTATGACGAAACCTTTTCTCCAGTGGGTATGCTTAAAGCCATCCGGATCATGTTTGCCATCGCTGCATATCATGACTACGAAATCTGGTAAATGGATGTTAAGACCGCCTTTCTAAACGGTGATTTAGAAGAGTGCGTGTACATGACTCAGCCAGAGGGCTTCGTAGATAGTAGGAGCAGCGGGAAGGTGTGCAAGCTGCTTAAATCCATTTATGGATTAAAGCAAGTATCGCGAAGTTGGAACATCTGCTTTGACGTCGTTATCAAAGAGTTTGATTTCGTCAAAAACGTAGATGAACATTGTATCTACAAAAAGGTGGCAGAGAGTAAGGTTGCCTTCCTCGTATTGTACGTGGACGACATAATCTTGATAGGAAATGATATTCCTATGTTGCAATCGGTCAAGCTCTTCTTATCACAAAGATTCTCTATGAAAGATCTTGGTGATGCCTTCTGCATATTGGGAATTAGGATCTATAGAGATAGATCCAAACGGATATTGGGATTGTCCAAATCCAGGTACATTGACACCATACTAAAGAGGTTTAGTATGGAAGAATCCAAGCGTGGGAACTTGCCCACGATCTCTGGAGTCACTCTCTCCAAAGAGATGTCTCCCAAGACTGATTTGGATAGAGCTCGCATGCAAGGGATACCCTATGCTTCGGCTGTAGGCTCTATCATGTACGCGATGCTATGTACCAGACCCGATGTAGCATACTCACTAAGTGTAGTGAGCAGGTATCAAGCTGATCCTGGAGAGAGTCACTGGACAGCTGTGAAGAGCATTCTCAAGTACTTGCGAAGGACTAAAGAGATGCTCTTGGTGTATGGTAACGGAGAAATCCAAGTGGAGTCTACCGATTCGAGCTTCCAGAGTGATAACGACGACTCTAAGTCACAGTCAGGAATTGTCTTTACCCTTTACGGAGGGGCGGTTAGCTGGAAGAGTTCCAAGCAGGAAACCGTGGCAGACTCGACGATGGAGGTTGAATACATCGCTGCCAATGATGCTGCTAAAGAGGCTGTCTGGATCAAGAAGTTCATTACTGAACTTGGAGTGGTTCCATCCATTGAGCATCCAATACCTTTGTATTGCGATAACAATGGAGCGGTGGCTTTGGCCAAGGAACCCAGGTCCCATCAGTGATCCAGGCATATTCTGAGGCGGTATCACCTGACCGGGAGATAGTTGATCGCCGGGAGATCGAGGTCAGGAGGGTTGATACGAAGAACAACACGGAGGATCCACTCACGATGGCCATTCCCCAGATACAGTTTGAGAGACTCTTCGGGATGCTCGGTATGCGATACTACAGCAGCTGGCCCTAGTGCAAGTGGGAGATTGTTAGTTGTATGTATGCCCTAGAGGCCAGTATTGTACAGATGATGTATATTATATTGGATGCTTGGACATATATAGAGATGACTTTCTTGCTCGATACGATAGTATGCTATCTGGTTGCTCTTTATCTTAATATGTATACTAGTCTCTTTAAACTGTCTTATAGTTACATGTTGGTAAAGCCCTTAGGATGTGTACTTGACTACCTGGACTATGATGCAGATCATACTAGTGGGGACATGGTAGTCCATAAGTACATCCTTCAAGGTCCCCAGTCGTAGGTGTATCGAGACGGGGCATCGATATACCAGTGTAGACTAGCGTATACGCTTCTCGACCCATGAGATGGGCGATGGATGATCCTATATCCATTGGTGTTTGACATCAGAGATGGTATACGGGTGCTTAGAAGAGACTGGGTATACTGGACGGACTCGCCGAGAACTCCCAGATGGTATTATACCTCATGTCATATGGCAGTTCTCAGGTGACACTTGTGCAGGTTAGTCTGTAGACCCGAGATCGTCATAGAGTCTTGTGTGATTCCCACTGTGCTTTGATCTCCACCTTACAACGTCCATGAGGGTGTGCAAAACAGTGGTTTTTGGGTACAGTCCCGAGTCACATGGAAACAATGAGCGATAGGAGGGGTTTCGTCTCTCCCGGTATTGGGGGTTGATGTTGCGCTATGCTCAATTGGCCATAACAGGGAAGTCCCTGGCCCGGGCTGATTCAGAGATTTGCTGGTAAGTGTTACCAGTAGTTTCTCGACCCGTTATGAGCCTCACATCGGCATGACTTATCGGTTATTAGGGTCTGACGTTTACCACCCCTAGACTTGATATGCGACATATCAGACGAGGAGACCGGACAACACGGTAGTGTCGCCGATTGGCTCGATGGGAGTTATAGCAGGTTCGCTTGTTCTCCTCTGATCGCTCAATACCCGGGTGGCCGTTACGTTTAGCTGACCGCTTGCGGCTTGGGGGTGCTTGATATGATCATCACCCACTGCCGGCGTATTGACGAGTCTCAGAGTCCCACAATGGAGTTTCCTAGTCCAGGCGAAACGTTGTGGTGCGCGTATGCGATATGCGTATGGACCCGATTAAAATACGCGTATAGGATACCGTATATTGATTGGGCGGCTTGCTTTTGGTTAGGGTCGTATGTGATATGGCCGGATTGATAAATCAAGTGTTGATTTATCATTTAACCATTAGATTCTCACTAGAAATCCTTTCTTGTTTTCTATGGATGTATGGATGCATGTATGCATTTCTTATTGTTTCATGCACATATGGATGTGCATGCACACATGCATACATACATCATTCTATCATGGTTGATTATATAAGGAAATGGTGGCAATATAAGACTCACACCATGGTTTTAAATATGGATTTTATTATATTTGTTTTAAAACAAAAAGGGAAAAAGGGAATGGTTATGATTCATTTGTTTCTACACTCTTCTTTTGACCTAACCATCCTCACCCACCTTTTAACCTAAGGTAATCTTTCCTTTTGTGTTTTAACTCAAGTTCAATTATAAATTCATTGTTTAAACCATGGTTTGAGATGAGAACATGAAAATATATAAACATATATTTTCATTTTTCTAATACAAGAGTTATCCTTTTCACTCTTGAAAAAGATATTGCCATCATCTTCTTCTTCCTCTCTCATTTTGCTCTCTAGTTCTTTGTAGTGAGCAATATACTCATCAAGATTGGATTTTGAAGTGAGAAAGAGAACCACAACACCATTCTACACAAGTCTAGCCCACTTGTTTGGAGTGTTAGCATGATTTCGTTCACTTGATCGGATAAAGTTGCAAGCTTGGACAAAGCGGACTCCGGGTGGATCATCGGTGACATCGAGGAGTTCAAGCGGAGCTTTTTCAAACCCCAAGTAGCCGAGGAGTCTAGCGTAGGGAGCTACAAACTTTGTACTCTCTAAACCCCATATATTCTTTCATATGTTGATGTGAAAATTTTAGAAACCCTAATTTTCTAGGAACGATCCGATGTTTGTTAACTTAGCACCCTAAAGACTCCACCTTTGGTTCATGTGATGCTTCCAAACCCTTCATGAGGTGCTAGGCTAACCCAACACCGACAAGGAGTGAAGGCTTTGCTTCGCCATCCATTAAGATGCACGTTGGGTATAAGGGCCGGGCGGCATCGTGATGCGAGATTCCAGTGGGATAAGAACGGGCAAAGCTATCAAGATTCATAAACAATCAGCGAGATTTACAAACAAAGAATAGATAGAACAACGTCAAAACTTTACTTACCCACAGTCAAGCAAGGAGGGTTTTAAAGATTTCCAGGCCTGTCGAGAATCTCAACTTCGTTGTCAGCTTCTAGAACTACAGAAAACATTAGCATCGTTATACGAAATAATGATAATGCAATGAGGGGGTCAAAAAACACCGACCTTGCCCAGAAGAGAGGACGATGCGTTGCGGGGATATTGTCTGCGGGGCGGCCATCTCGAGCAGACGCTGAAAAGACTTTCTGGGGGATAGATCCGCGATGGACGCCGCCAATCCTCGTAATTCTGAAAAGACAGAAAGATTCAGATAATGGAGAGATCATTAAAACAAAATATAGAAGACTACCTTCGATGCTCCTCCCGCTTTGAACGAGAGAGGTAGCAGCTTTGGCAACCTCCTTCGTACCCTCAGGCACATCATCGGAGACATTTGCTGGTGTGACGGCTTTTAGTTGAGGGGCAACGAACGCCACTTCAGGAACAGCAATCTCAATTACCTGTTCCACAATCTTCGGACCATTACCAGAAAGGTCCATTAAATCTACGACCGGTAAGGGCACCTCTTCCGAGAGAACGGACACCGGGGGAACAGAGACCTCCAAAGGAAGCTCCGCGGTAAGAATAACAGCTGTACCGACCCCCTCGACACATACTGGTGTCTTATCAGGGATATTTACAGAGTCCATAGTCAGGACGCAACTTGAACTCAGATTCTCTGCCATTGCTGAAATCCCTGCAATGTTTTACGAAGATAAGGGGATATAAAAAGCGATACAAATTACTTGCCAAAGAGAAAATACAGAAACATCGCATATCGATACGCCAGGATGCCTCTAGTATGGCTTTTTTAAGCCGACGTTCCTTCCTGAGAAGGTATGCTCGTCGGGGTTCAAATGTAGATTCGTGACCGCCGGTCCACAACCATAACTCTGTTGGGGTCAAAATTTGCACCCCGATTGACCGAGTCAAATTCAAGGTCAACCCCAAGCCAGATGGGCCCAAGCCCAGGTCAAGCAGGCTCATGCCCAAGTCGAGCCCGCGGCCAGCCTCCTCCATGCCAAAATATAGATCATGTAATAAATAATTTTTGTGTAATTTTTTTATGCATGAATGTATGCAAAATGGGCATAAAGCCAATTTTTTTGTAAAGCCCATGGCTTATGTGCAAAAAGAAATGGCACATAAGCCATGGGATAGGCAAAATGCCATTTTGTAAAGCCCAAGGGACTATATGTAAATGTGTAAGCCTATATAAGGCAACATGATGATGAATTAAGCAAACACTTTTCATTCATTCTCAAAAATTAGGGTTTGTGTCTCTTTCCCCTTTCTGGAGGTTCTAAACCTTCTTCTTTCTTTTGAATTAAATCAAGAGTTTTACTCTTCCTTTATCAAAACCAAATAGTTTTTCACCACAAAACCCACAAAGGGGAGCTTAGATCTGCCATCAGATCTCAAAAAGAAGAATTTTTTTAAAAATCTCACATCTCTTGATCTTCAAGATACTGCCAACAGAGGAGGAAGAAGGAGGCCCATCTCCAGAAACACCACTTTGGGGAAGAACTAGGGCTCAAGGGGAGAAGCCCTTCATCAGCTTCAAAACATCCGAGGAGTTTAACTCCTCATACACACACACACAAACACACACACACACACACACAAAAATAACAAGTGATTCCTTCTGGAATTACAACTCACATTGCAGGGACCAAGTCCCTTTTTGCCGCCCGAGCGCCCACGTGCTGACACGTAGGGCGCTAGCGCCCTTGCGCTCAAAGCGTTAGCGTCCAAAGCTCTAGTGCCCGAGCGCCCACGTGCTGACATATGGGGCGCTAGCGCTCAGAGCGCTAGCGCCTTTGCGCTCAAAGCGCTGGCGCCCACGTGCTGACACGAGGGACGCCAGCGCTCTTGCGCTCAGAGCGCTCGCGCCCAAAGCGCTAGCGCCCGAGCGCCCACGTACTGACACGTGGGGCGCTAGCGCTCAAAGCGCTAGCACTGTTGCGCTCTAGCGCCCGAGCGCCCACGTGCCTGGCACGTGGGACGCTAGCGCTCTAGCGCTCTTACGCTCAAAGTGCTAGCACCCAAAGCGCTGGCGCTTTTTCCCACGCATCCTTTGGATGCCCTTTCCCTTTTTTTTATTTTATATATATGTACACACACACACACACATACTCTACAACACTATCCCTCTCAAAAAAATTTGGGCCGGGGCGCTGCCCTGCACCCCGCAAAGGGACCGCTAGCCCTCTTGACCCCCAGCCTTCTATCCGGGTAGCGGGATCCTCGTAAAAACTCTGCGGGGCCCCCGATATATCCAAAACCCTTTCAAAACACAACACTGTATATTGAGTTCGCATGACCAGTTTAACCCGTTAATCAGAGGTCCTTTCGCTCCAAAGGCGAGGGGTAATTAACGGCAGCTTAGTCCGCGGCTGCCGAAAATTCGGATCCCCACAATCAATAAACCCCAGCGTACCTAAGGAAGGGGGAATCTGTAATGCGCCTGACAAGCACGCACGTATTTCCATCTCAATGGGGTGACGAAAAACACCCTACAGATTCTGGTACGCCCGGTGGGACTTATCTCTCCTTCCATATTTCGGGTTAAACGTTCATGCGAACTCAATCAATATATATATCTATATTTATACTAAAATAATGCTTTTTCACGCAGATTTTCAAGCAATCACCTTTCAACAATGTCTCCGAAGATGAACTCAGCTCCCATCTTCAACACGATGAAGATGGACGCCAGGACAGTCCTTCCGACCAGTCTTGGGAGATAGTGGGAGGAGCGGCCACTACCATTCGGCTCTATTCTGTTCGTGTCAGCTAACGCCATCCCAGCTCCTCAAGCCCCGGTGACAGACAAATCGGTCTCGAAAGGCAAGAGGCCAAATGTGTTGGTTCTGAAGGCGCTCCAACTCAAACGCAAGTCGGTGTTTGAACGGCTCTCCTTGGCCCCAGTTGGGGGCATGCCATCAACACCAACAAAGCAACAGGGCATCTCGAGCAAGCTCCGACGATGCCTATGACAATTGCTTGATCGGGTGTCTTTTCAAAGCCCCTCATCAATCAACTCACGGTGGATTCCCAGAAAACGGATGCCCGCCAAGCCCTCAAAACCGAGAAGCTAAGGCAGAAAAGGCTCAGATACAGAGCCAACAAAAAGGCTAGGGCTCATACTAGGCTGAGATTCATGAGGCTCCAAGAACGGGGTTACCCCGCCAAAGATAAAGAGACGGCCGGATAAGTGGTCCACACTGTCTATATGGTGGGCATGCATCCCAGCGACAGCCTTCGCAGCAAAAGCAAGGATGGGGCCACCACATCTCAAATCCAAGCTGGTATGAATATAGCTGTCACTTCTCAAAACCAGCCGTCTCTGCTGGGTGATGAAAACCCTCTCGATGAGGATGATATGCAGAAAGACCCTTCGGTCCATGAGGAGTCGGGCTCGGAAAGCGGAGATGAGCCAACTTTCCATCCTAAGACCGCAGAGCAGCAACTCCTCCAAGATCTCCGAAAAACAGCTCAGAAGCAAAGACAAGGAGATGGCCAAGCTCTACCCAAAGATTGACGACTTGACAAATGTCGTCTTACGGCTTACGGCCCAACTTGCCTCTCAGCCGCCCAATCAAGCGCATGGATCTGCTCATGAACCGGGAAACGGTGTCCCGAAATAGCCGACGCCCGTTCCCTCAAATCCAAAAGTGGGCGGACCGCATGAAAATCAGTCGAATCCTATCTCGGGAAATGTCTTGGCTACCGATGACAGTAGCACGCTAACTCAAGATCAAATCACGAATTTGGTTGCCAACAAAGTCAAAACATTGGTAGCCGAAGCCGAAACGCAATCAGCAGCAGTGGGAGACCATATCCTGCTCAGTATGATCTGGTTGAATTTCCTAGCGGCTATGTCATCCCTAAATTCGGAAGATTTGACGGGACGGGAAATGCGAATCAGCACATCGCCCACTTTAAAGCCTCATGCGGGAATACTGGGGGCAATGATGCGCTTCTCCTCCGCCAGTTCGTTAATAGCTTGGCCGATGTTGCTTTCGACTGGTACGCGAGCATACCGGATGGCTCCGTCACAAGTTTCGTCCAAATGGAGTCTCTGTTTCGGAAGAGGTTCATGAGCATCAGCGATAAGATCACCATCGCCGACCTCGTAAGGACCAAGCCAAAGAACAATGAAAGCAGCACGGATTTTATAAGCCGATGGCGCAATCTCTTCGTCAAATGTGAATCACCGATAGAGCAGAACCAATCTGTCAGTCTCCTCGTCGGAAATCTCAAAAATTGGATAGCCCCGTTTCTATGCACTGCGGGTTTCAAAACATTCCAGGAGCTGACCAGGAAAGTTCAGATACTGGAGCGCTCAAAGCAGGAGTCCTCCTCGGATTCCCAAAATAACAATAGGTCCTGGAAAAACCAAAAAGACGAAAATCGCAAAGGCAGAAACTCCGATGATTATGAATCTTTCAATGCCTCGGCTAACCGAAATAAGCAAGGGATGAGCGGGTCTAATGCCAACCAGCCTCGGAAGCCAGTGTTCGGAGAGGGGGGAGAATCTCCATTGAAAGAGAAGCTGGATAAGGTCTATTCCTTCAGAAGGGACAAAATCCGCAAAATATTCAAAGACGCCCTGAAAAACGGTCTACAACTGCCAGAGTCAAAAAGACCGTAGGAAGCGAATATGACTGATGACCCCACTGCCCCTATCATAGAGTGATAGGTCATGCCATTGAGGACTGCTTCGTCTTCAAAGATTGGGTCGAAAAGCAATACACGGCAGGAGAGATAGACTGTCTAAAGGCGTGTTAACAAACAGTCCAGCTACGACCGCCAATTTCATACAAACGGAGACCGAAGTTCTTCGTGAATCTGATTCTCTCAGATATCTGCCTTTTTCTGAAAACAATCGATCACCACATTATTAAACTGGGAACAGTAGACCTCTAAGTCTTTAAACTGGGAACCGATGACCACCACCTTGTTAAACTGGGAACCATCGACCTCTAAGTCGTTAAACTGGGAATGTAAAAAAAAATGTGTAAATAAAAAAAGGGGACGTGTAAATAAATAAAAAGAAAAGCCGAAATGATGGGGAAACTCGCAATAAAAATCAGCGGGTAAAAATAAAAATGAAAATAAAGCCGAAATGATGGGGCAACCGCGAATAAATAGCCAAAATGATAGGGCAATCGCGACCTTCGCGATAAGAAAAACTGAAATGATAGAGCAATCACGGTAAAACAAAAACAAAAACAAAAAAAACAAACAAAACAAAGGCGAATGATGAGTCGCTCCTGGTACCATATTCCAGTGCAGCGATGCACACGCCAATAAAAATTCAAATTTCTAAAATTCTCCCAGCCCTGGGGCCAGTCCCCAAATTGACTGCCGTATACAATCCACGAGCTTAAATTATTCTCGTTATACCCATTCCCCACCACAATCACCAGTTACGCGACTGGTCTCCGCCTTTGAAATTATGCTCCATTGAGAAGACCCACTCATGTGTCCTCACGATACATGAGGAGAACAAACCTTTGTGGGATCCTTACGACTCATAAAGGAAAAACACACTTAGGAGTCCTCACGACTCCTAAGGAGAAAATATACCTGCGGGATCCTTACGACTCGTAGGGAGAAAATGCTTTTATAGGACACCCACGGCCCATAAAATTGAAAAGCCTTAGGCGATAGGGATCTAAACCTGTCTCCTAAGCCATCGCTCCACAATCCCCAAGTGGCGAATGATGAGTCATTCCTGGTACCATATTCCAGTGTAGCGATGCAAACGCCAACCAAATTCTAAATCCTAATCCCTAAATGGCGAATGATGAGTCGCTCCTGGTACCGTATTCCAGTGCAGCGATGCAGACACCAACCAAATTCCAAATTCTAATTCCTAAATGGCGAATGATGAGTCGCTCCTGGTACCATATTCCAGTGTAGCGATGCAGACGCCAACCAAATTCCAAATCCCATACCCCAATGGCGAATGATGAGTTGCTCCTGGTACCATATTCCAGTGCAGCGATGCGGATTCCAACAAAATCTCGAAATTTTTCTGGCCCTACGGTCTGGATCATACATCCTGCAAAACCGTGTACAATCCACGGGCGTAAAACGATCCCAATCTCTCCCAAATCTTACCGGTGAGACCACATTCAAAGTCCCACCGGCGGGGAAGATTCAAAAAAAAGAGAAGAAAAAAAAGAAGGTATGTCCACAAGCAAAATGGACATGGATGAAAACCTGAAAGGGGTCCGTGAGTAAAAACAGTAGGACTGCCGGCGGGTTTGTGAAAACCCGAAATGGCGCAAACTCGTGAAAAAGAGATGAAATACACTCGTAAAGTCCTCTCGACTTTGTGAGGAGAAAATTCCCGCATGAGATCCTTACGAATCACAAAGGAGCAATACACTTGGGAGTCCCCACGACTCCTAAGGAGAAAATACACTTACGGGATCCTTACGACCCGTAGGGAGAAAATGCTTTATGAGACCCTTACGGCTCACAAAATTGAAAAATCTTAGGTTATAGGGACCTAAAACCTGTCTCCTAAGCCATCGCTTCCTAATAAGCAAACGCAAATGATGATTCGCTCCTGGTACCATATTCCTGTGTAGTGATGCTAATGCCAAACAAAAAAAACAGTTCCCAAGTCCTCCCGGGGCAAATGATGAGTTGCTTCTGGCATTATTCCAGTGCAGCAATGCATATGCTAAACCAAAACCAAAATCCTCAAATCCACTCATGGCAAATGATGATTCACTCTAGGTACCATATTCCAGTGTAGCGTTGTTGATGTCAACCCAAATCAAATCAAACCAACAAGCTCTACGGCGGAATCATGCTCCGTCCCAGAATTTACCCCGTGTCGAAATCATGCTTTGCCTCGGGATATCTACCTTCCCTGTCGGAATTATGCCCCGCCTCGGAATCAAATCAACCAACCAGCTGTGTGTCGGAACCATACTTCGTCTCAGAGTGTACCCCGCGTCAAAATCAAGCTTCGCCTCGGTGTATCTGCCTTCCCTGTCGGAATTATGCTTCGGCTCAGAATCAACCAGCAACCTCCTCGTCGGAATTAAGCTCTGCCTCGGAATGAAATCAACCAACTGGCTCTGCGTCGGAATCATACTTCGTCTCAGAGTGTACTCTGCGTCGAAATCAAGCTTCGCCTCGGTGTATCAGCCTTCCCTGTCGGAATTATGCTTCGGCTCGGAATCAACCAGCGACCTCCTTGTCGGAATTAAGCCTAGCCTCGGAATCAAGTCGACCAACAAGCTCTGCGCCAGAATCATGCTTCGTCTCAGAGTGTCCCCCCGCGTCGAAATCAAGCTTCGCCTCGGTGTATCTGCCTTCCCTGTCGGAATTATGCTTCGGCTCGGAATCAACCAGCGTCCTCCTCGTCAGAATTAAGCTCCGCCTCGGAATCAAGTCAACCAGCAAGCTCTGCGTCGAAATCATGCTTCGTCTCAGAATGTACCCCGTGTCGGAATCATACTTCACCTCGGAGTACCTGCCTTCCCTGTCGGAATTATACTTTGCCTGGGAATCAACCTCTGCATCGAAATTATGCTTCGGTCAGAATGTCTGCCGCTCTTCGGAATGATGCTCCGAATCATGGAATTATGCTCTGCTCTTCGGAATGATGCTCCGAATCCTGGAATCATGCTCCTCCCTTCGGAATGATGCTCCGACCCCTGGAATCATGCTCCGCTCTTCGGAATGGTGCTCCAATCTTTGGAATCATGCTCCGCCCTTCGGAATGATGCTCCGATCCCTGGAATCATGCTCCGCCCTTCGGAATGATGCTCCGATCCCTGGAATGATGCTCCGATCCCAGGAATCATGCTCCGATCCCAGGAATCATGCTCTAATCTCTAGAATCATGCTCCGCCCTTCGGAATGATGCTTCGATCTCTGGAATCATGCTCCACTCTTCGGAATGATGCTCCGAATCCTGGAATCATGCTCTGCTCTTCGGAATGATGCTCCGAATCCTGGAATCATGCTCCGCCCTTCAGAATGATGCTCTGATCCCTGGAATCATGCTCCGCCCTTTGGAATGAGGCTCCGATCCCCGGAATCATGCTATGCTCTTCGGAATGATGCTCCGGTCTTTGAAATCATGCTCCGCCCTTCGGAATGATGCTCCGATCCCTGGAATCATGCTCCGCCCTTCGGAATGATGCTCTGATCTCTGGAATCATGCTCCGCCCTTCGGAATGATGCTCCGATCTCTAGAATCATGCTCCGCTCTTCGGAATGATGCTCCGAATCCTGGAATCATGCTCCGCTCTTCGTAATGATGCTCCGATCCTTGGAATTATGCTCCGCAAATCGGAATGATTCTTTGATCCCCGGGAATCATGCTCCCCGAAGGATACTCCGATCCTTGGAATCTTGCTCCGCTCTTCGGAATGATACTCCGATCCTTGGAATTATGCTCCGCAAATCGGAATAATGCTCCGATCCCCGAGAATCATGCTCCTCGATGGATACTCCGACCCTGGAATTATGCTCTGCAAATCGGAATGATGTTCCGATCCCTGGGAATAATGCTCCCCTAGGGATGCTCCGCCCCCAGAATGATGTTCCACTTCGAAGTCCAGCTTCAAGATCCATCAATTTCATGCGCACAACTCAAATGTGCGGTGTGCATTTATTGATGGGGGGCACTTTGTTGGGGTCAAAATTTGCACCCCGGTTGACTGAGTCAAAGTCAAGGTCAACCCCAAACCAGGTGGGCCCAAGCCCAGGTCAAGCGGGCCCATGCCCAAGTCGAGCCCGCGGCCAGTCTCCTCCATGCCAAAATATAGATCATGTAATAAATAATTTTTACGTAATTTTTTATGCATGAATGTATGCAAATGGGCATAAAGCCAAATTTTTTGTAAAGCCCATGGCTTATGTGCAAAAAGAAATGGCACATGAGCTATGGGATGTGCAAAATGCCATTTTGTAAAGCCCAAGGGGCTATATGTAAATTTGTAAGCCTATATAAGGCAATATGATGATGAATAATGCATGCACTTTTCATTCATTCTCAAAAATTAGGGTTAGTGCCTCTTTCCCATTTCTGAAGGTTCTAAACCTTCTTCTTTCTTTTGAATTAAATCAAGAGTTTTACTCTTCCTTTACCAAAACTAAATAGTTTTTCACCACAAAACCCACAAAGGGGAGATTAGATTTGCCATCAGATCTCAAAAGAAGAGATTTTTTTAATTCTCACATATCTTGATCTTCAAGATCCTGCCAACAGAGGAGGAAGAAGGAGGCCCATCTCCAGAAACCCCACTTTGGGAAAGAACTAGGGCTCAAGGGAAAAGCCCTTCATCAGCTTCAAAACATCCTAGGAGTTTAACTCCTCACACACACACACACACACACAAACAAAAAAAAATTATAAGTGCTCCTTTCTGGGAGTATAACTCCCATTGCAGGGACCAAGTCCCTTTTTGCCGCCCGAGTGCCCACGTGCTGACACATGAGGCGCTAGCACCCTTGCGCTCAAAGCGTTAGCGTCCAAAGCTCTAGTGCCCGAGCACCCACGTGCTTTCATGTGGGGCGCTAGCGCTCAGAGCGCTAGCGCCTTTGTGCTCAAAGCGCTAGCGCCCACGTGCTGACACGTGGGACGCTAGCGCTCTTGCCCTCAGAGCGCTAGCGCCCAAAGCGCTAGTGCCCGAGCGCCCACGTACTGATACGTTGGGCGCTAGCGCTCAAAGCGCTAGCGCTCTTGTGCTCTAGCGCCCGAGCGCCCCACGTGCCAGGCACGTGGGGCGCTAGCGCTCTAGCGCTCAAAGTGCTAGCACCCAAAGCGCTGGCGCTTTTTCCCACGCATCCTTTGGATGCCCTTTCCCTTATTTTATTTTATATATATGTACACACACACACACACTCTCTCTCTCTCTCTACAACACTATCCCTCTCAAAAAAAATTTAGGCCGGGGAGCCGCCCCGCACCCCGCAAAAGGGCCGCTAGCCCCCTTGACCCCTAGCCCGCTATCCGGATAGAGGGACCCCCGTAAAAACTCTGCAGGGCCCCCGATATATCCAAAACACAACACTGCACATTGAGTTCGCATGACCAGTTTAACCTGTTAATCGGAGATTCCCTCGCTCCAAAGGCGAGGGGTAATTAACGGCATCTTAGTCGGCGGCTGCCGGAGATTCGGATCCCCACAATCAATAAACCCCAGCCTACCCTAAGCAGGGGGAATCTGTAATACACCTGATAAGCGCGCACGTATTCCCATCTCAATGGGGTGACGAAATAAACCCTACAAACTCATCTTCGAAAGCGGCTGAGATAGGCTGCTTGGTGGCTATCTCGCCTTCCTGTTCCAGAGAACCTATAAATATTCGCCGTATTGATGGGGGATCTTTGTAGAATATGACGGCAGGATAAGAACTCTTCAGAACACTCACATTCTCAGTTTCGTCCTGTGAGCGCCTTATAGCCTCAGCCAATTGTGCGGCTTCCTCGGTAGATGAACCCGAAAAAAGAAAACCATCATCTAGCTCTTGCATGGATACGGGTTCGTCTTAGGCAATAACATCATGTTCAAGTATGAGGTCGAGCAGACCGGTGACCATCTTCTTTCTCCTCTTCGACCCGGAACTAGCGCTGGTAGAAGATCACTGCCTTCCCTTCGGTGCTTTGGCGCGACGTGTGCCACTTCGCCCCCGCTATCCTCTTTCGGTGACACCACTGCTGATAACGGCACTGCCGCTGGCACTTCGGCGGAAGCCTTTGCTTGAGCTCTAGTATGCATTGGCAGCCCTACAGTGGGAGGAGCTGATTCGGTTTCTGCGGCTTGCGAGATAAGGACCACACCACTATCCCACGAGAGAAAGCGAACGACTAACCGCGGTTGCAACGGGACGCTGGCAGCTTGAGCCTGAGCAGGAGTCTTATACTCAAAGAGTACCCGCCTTTCCTCAGCAATAACAGGGCCAACCCGGTGGCGATACCAGCCCACAAAGGACTCCACAGATCATGGGAGATAGTCAGGTTCTGGAATCAAGAACACAGAGCCAGTGTTCAGCCGCATGAAGTGATGCATGACGTCGCGAATAACTTCCAAAGATGAGGAGGGCTCAACCAAAAACGCTTCAAAAGGGACGCCCTGATTATAGCCCAATTGCCGAGCGAAGCGGTACGGATTATACCGCATGAGATGAGCCGTATCATCCCGGCGGAACACCAAATAGCCCGGCCTAATTGAATACAGATGCATGATCTTTCTATGCTTTAAAAATGGTGCCCCCCTTTCGACGAGTCGAATAACTGTTGGACAGGCCCCGCCGGAGCAGAAAGAACGTGATCAATAAACACCATCCCTCCCTCATTAGTATATGTATTGAGCAGAACATGGAGGGCCCCTAATTGAGTCGGATCGGGAGCGGAGCCATCTACCAATCTCGTAACTTGAGGGATGGTGTAGGAGTCATAGAAGTTCGGCCATCGATGTGCCGCGAATACCCCCAGCACATGCATTTAGATCCAAGATGTGAAGTAATGAAGGGGGAGATTCACAACATCTACACCTGGAGTCGAAGTGTTGGCCACAACACTTAACCCGTGATAAAGATGCGATTGTCCCACGATGCCGACGGCCAACTTAGTCCCTTCAGTTACATGATGGGCGGGATAGAAGGTGGAAGCTCTCATGAAGCATCGGTGCGACGGTATCACAAACCAACTGAGCCAAAAGCTGATAAAACCGATAAAGAAGGTCTCTTCATCCATGCTGGGAGCTGCAATCGAATCAAAAGGAACGACCGACAAGATCAGGATGTAAAACTGTGGTAAATCATCTTCTTTGACCGGCAGTTTATCCAAACCAAACCCAAAAGCGTCATCAATACTCGCAAACTTTGGGGCTTCCTTGGATAAAATATCCCCCGAATGAAACAGGCGATAAAGCTCTCGAACGTGACACCCTGCCCATCTGACTTCGCAAACAATCTGTTAAAAATACCCAGGGCCTTGATCAGACTGGGATACTTATGACGGACGACAGTTTCGGCTGTCAGACCATCAAGCACAGCCAGCATGGTGGTGAAAACATATTCATCAGGAGGCAGCAGTTCCTCGTAATGCTCCCCCCTAATGGGCAGTCCTGAAATCTCACGGAATTCATCCAATGAGATAGACCTCACTCGATCCCTAGCACGATGGTGTTGGTGGGCAGATTCTACTGGTTTAAAAAGGTTTTGATCCACCAGATGTGAGGAGCATGGCAATGGAAGAGTGATGCATATACTGCTTGATATAGCCCGACCTTCTGCAGCCTTATGCGGTGGGCAGAAAGAATATAGCGAGCCCAAATAAGGTAGCACACTGGGTGCGGAGATGGGGTTATACCTACTTTATAGACCTGCCCCCAAGGTTGAGCTTCACCATGGCAAATCCGACGCCGCAAGATGTCTATAGCAGGCAAGGGTTGGTCAGGTATCCAAGAGGTAGAGGGCTCCAGCCAGCCCGAAAGAGTCCAATTGGTCACTTCCACTGTGTAAGCAGTCTGTGGGCGTTCCATTGGTAGTATAAGGCGAAGAGGCTGAAGGGTTACCCTAGTGCCTCGGCCATCTCCGTGGCCAAATGCGGAACAAAAATTTTCTATGAACAAAAACTTGGCACTAGTTTAACTCTAAAACTGGACCTTTCCATAAAAATAACTAGATAAACTAGGAGAGCTATCTACTATGATGAGGAATTCTTACCAAACGAACCAAGTCCTTCGGTCTTCATTCTTCATCCTTAGCTCCTTGCATCCACCTTGAATATGCTTAAACTCTAAATCCGGCTCCATCGGTCCTACGGGATCGAGCTTGTTCTCCGGCCTCCTTTTGTCGAAGATGATCCACCCGGAGAGTATGATCCATGGCTCTAGCTTCTAACTATGTAACTAAAGGAGCAACTAAAAAACTTGGTTTGCTAAACCAAGTAGTCAAGAATGTAGTGAAGGGTGTCCATGTGTTTAGTTATCTCTTTCTTGCATCTTCACTTGATTCTCAACACATGAGAAGGTAGTGAAGAGGAAGAAGATAAAGGTGGAGGAAGCTAGAGAGGAAAGAGGAGAGCAAGAGCAAAAGGAGCTCAAGAAAAATAATGAAGCATGCATGAAAGAGAAAATACACACATAGGTTTTGTTAATGATTTCTTTCATTAAACAATTAGCAACCATGCTTCAATAGTAAACCCAAAATGAATTATAAGTTCATTTGACTACTATTGAAGCATGGTCACTACCTTTCCTCCCTTACCTCTCACTTTACACCTCATTTCCATTTATGAAATAAATGGAAAATCCAAAATGAGGTGGCCAGCTTCTAGAAGGAAATCTGTAGTAAATACGGATTTCGGCCTACTGTACAAATATACCGGCAATCAGATAAAAATCCGAACGCCCAAAAGAGATAGAATAACACGAAGAATGTAATACTAGAATATATATATCGAAATATATATACGTAAATTATTAAATCAATACCTGATTTAATAATCCGGCTCAAACCCGAGCCGGTTAGTATAACAAACTGTCTGATAGAAAATCCGAGTACCAAGTACATCAATCGATCGAACCGTGCACGTATCCAATACAGCTACTACATCATTTCGCCTGAATCAGGGAAACCCTCTGTGTGGGACTCTAAAGACTCGACAGTATTCTGGCAGTGGGTTTAACCACAAGCACGTCAGCGGCACTAGCTGTACGTAATGGCTACCCAGGTACCTGTCGAAAAGAAGGACGATGAGCAAACTCATCCGGATCTTCTACTGAGCCTATCCGTGACAATTTCCGTACAGTCCGGTCTCTTCGTCAAAGAGTATCGCATACCGGGTCTAGGGGATGGTGAACGTCAGACCCTAACAACCTGATAAGTTGTGCCGATGTGGCTCAGGACCAATCCAGGAAACTACTGATCAACCTATCAATAAATTCCATCTACCTTGGCCAAGGTCTTATTGTCCTGACCAATCAAATTATAGTGCGATATCGACTCCCTATACCTGGAGAGACGAATCCCCGACAATCACTCACTGCCTCCATGTGGCTCGGGACTGAACCCAACCAAAACCTGTTTGCACGACTCAGTAGAGCCGTGGTGGGGTAGTGATCAAAGTTCAGTCGGAACTCACACGAGACAAATTCCGATCTTGGGTCCAAGGACTAACCTGTACATATGTCGCCTGAGAACTTCCATCTGACGATAGGTATAGTACCATATGGAAGTTCTCGGTGAGTCCGTCCAGTGTACTCACACCCAATGAGCACCTGCATACGATCTTAGGTGCATCAGACCAATGGCTGTGGGACCAACCATCACCTGACGGGGTAGAAACGTACACACCGGTCTACTCTGGAGTATCAGTGCCCGGTCTTGATACTCACGCGACTAGGGACTATTTAAGGATATGCTTATGGACTACCCTGCTCCCACAAGTATGATCGCCATCACAACGCGGGTAGTCAAGCAAGATCTTAGGGGCTTTATCAACATGTAACCACAATAAGTAATAACGAGTATGACATATGCCATGTTAAGATAAAGACAAACCATAATAGTATACTACCGTATCGAGTCTTTATCAATATGTGTAAACCAGATATAATAACAATAAATACATATATCCCGATAAAGACAAGTCAAATAATATACTATAAAACTGAGCAAGATTGTTCTGTACATACATATCCCTAGTATCCATATGTATACATATACAATACTGGCCTCTAGGGCATATACATCCAACAATCTCCCACTTGCACTAAAGACCAATGATTGGCGTAATGAATACCCAACATCTGCTGTAAGGCCAGCTGCTGGCGTACCGCATACCCAACATCCCAAAAAGTCGCTCAAACTGTGCTTGAGGGAGGGCCTTTGAAAATGGATCCGCCGTGTTGTCCTTCGTATCTACTCTCCGGACCTCGATTTCCTGGCGATGTATGATTTCCCTGATCAGGTGATACCGCCTTAAGATGTGCCTGGATTTCTGATGGGACCGTGGTTCCTTTGCTAAAGCTATAGCCCTATTGTTGTCACAATACACTGGTATCAGATCAACAATGGACGGAACCACCTGAAGTTCAGCTATGAACTTCTTTATCTAGACCGCCACTTTTGCGGCATCGTTTGCAGTAATGTATTCAGCCTCCATCGTCGAGTCAGCGACGGTATCCTGTTTGGAACTCTTCCAACATACCGCCCCTTCGTTGAGGGTAAACACAAAAACCGAGACAGGCTTGCTGTCATTCTTATCACTCTGGAAGCTTGAGTCGGTAAAGGACTCAACCCTGAGGTCTCCATTACCGTAAATCAAGAACATCTCCTTAGTCCTTCTCAAGTACTTGAGAATGTTCTTTACTGCTGTCCAGTAGTCCTCACCTGGGTCTGACTGATACCTGCTCACCACGCTTAGCGCGTAAGCTACATCTGGTCTTGTACATAGCATCGCATACATTATAGATCCTACTGCCGAAGCGTAGTGTATAGTGCTCATGCGAACCCTCTCCTCGTCAGTCTTGGGAGACATCTCCTTGGAGAGGGTGATTCCGTGCAATGCGGGCATGTTACCGCGCTTGGAATCTTCCATACTAAATCTCTTTAGTACGGTCTCTATGTACCTGGACTGTGAAGGTCCCAATAGTCACTTGGATCTATCTCTGTAGATCTTGATCCCCAGAATGTACGAGGCATCACCTAGGTCTTTCATAGAGAACCTTTGTGATAAGAATAGCTTGACCGATTGTAGCATAGAAATGTCATTTCCTATCAAAAGAATGTCGTCCATGTACAAGACTAGGAACACGACAGTTCGTCCTACAATCTTCTTATAAATACAAGGCCCATCTTCGTTCTTGATGAAGTCAAAGTCCTTGACTGTCTCATCAAAACAGATGTTCCAGCTCCGCGATACTTGCTTCAATCCATAAATCGATTTGAGTAACTTGCACACCTTCCCGCTGCTCCCACTGTCTACAAAACCTTCTGGCTGATCCATATAAATGCACTCTTCTAAACTTCCATTTAGAAAAGCCGTTTTTACGTCCATCTACCATATCTCATAGTCATGGAAGGCAGCAATGGCAAGCAGGATCCTAATGGATTTGAGCATAGCCACTGGAGAAAAGGTTTCGTCATAGTCCACTCCTGGTCTTTGACGAAAACCTTTTGCAACGAGTCTAGCCTTATAAATTTCCACCTGCCCATCTACACCAAGTTTCTTCTTATAGATCCATTTGCATCCAATGGATTTTACCCCAGTTGGAGCAACTTCCAGGGTCCACACTTTATTGGTGTACATGGACTCCATTTCAGATTGCATAGCATCCAGCCACTTATCAGAGTCCATACTGATAATGGCCTGTCTGAAACTAGTAGGATCATCTTCTTCCAAGATGCAATCCTCTCAATCCCCATCTATGAGAAAACCATAGTATCTCTCGGGAGGATGAGAAATCCTACTAGATCTGCGGAGTGGCTGAGGTTCATCCGGGGTTATTGAATCATGAGGTTCCACCAAGTCTTCAGTTACAATTTGTCCCTCCGGAATTTCTTCCAGTTCTACCGTGCTCCCATTAATTTCTTTTCCAAGAAACTTTGTTTCCAAGAAAACAGCATGTTGAGCAACAAACACCTTCTGTTCCTCGGTGTGGTAGAACAGATATCCATAACTGTTCTTTGGATATCCGACAAACTTACATAAAACTGACCGTGCCTCTGGTTTATCTGGTTTATACTTCTTAACATAAGCCGGACAACCCCATATCTTAAATTTTTTATGATATGGCTTCTTACCATTCCACATCTCAAATTGTGTTTTAGGCACGGACTTGGATGGAACGTGATTCAGCAGATATGCCGCCGTTTGAAGCGCATATTCCCAGAACGAAAGTGGTAACTCATCATTACTCATCATTGAGCGAACCATGTCCAATAGGGTATGATTCTTCCTCTCTGACACACCGTTGTGCTGTGGTGTATACGGAGGAGTAAGCTGAGAGAGAATTCCATTCTCTTTTACGTATTCTAGGAATTCCGTGCTTAAGTACTCCCCTCCTCTATCAGATCTGAGGATCTTAATACTTTTGCCAGTCTGGTTCTCTACTTCGCTTCTGAATTCTTTGAATTTCTCAAAAGCTTCAGATTTGTGTTTTATAAGATACATATATCCGAACCTAGAGAGATCGTCAGTGAATGTGATGAAGTACGAGAACCCACCCCTTGCATGTATAGATATTGGACCATATACATCACTGTGTATGAGTCCTAAGAGCTCTGCTGCTCTTTCTCCATGCCTGGTGAACGGAGATTTTGTCATCTTTCCTTTGAGACAAGACTGACAAGTTTCAAAAGATGAAAATTCGAACGTATTCAAGAGTCCATCTTTATGTAACTTACTCAATCTTTTCTCTCTGATATGACCAAGTCTGCAATGCCACAAGTAGGATCCGTTCGTATCTGAACTCTTTCTTTTGCGTGTGTTTTGTACATTGAGCACTGTATTCTGATTTAGAATATAGATACCATTACACAGTGTACCTTCTGCAACCAGTACCTTATCAAGGTAAATGTTCATGATATTTCTATCAAGAACAAAGTTATATCTATCTTTATCAAGTAAAGAAACTGATATGATGTTGCAAAGCATGGAAGGTACATAGTAGCAATTGTTCAAAATCATAGTATTGTCATTTGGCAACACTAGGTGATATTCATCGACGGCTGCAGCATTAACTTGTGCTCTGTTCCCTACTCTGAGAGACATATCACCAGGTCCAACTATCCTACTTTTTCTCAGTCCCTGCAATAAATTACAGATATGAGATCTTGATCCGGTATCGAGTACACAGGAGGTAGGACTAACCGAAAAATAGTTCTCAATAACAAGAACAGCTGAAGAAGACGCAACAATATGTTTCTTCTTCGATGGGGTTATCAAGGAATTCAAACTTTCCTCTTTCTTACGCCCATACTTATGACTGTTGTCGTAAGTTAGAACTGAACCAACATTCACCATCCCCGAATAAGAATTCGGATCGGTTAAGCGATACATTTTATTATCTTGATTAGGGAGTGAAATGGTTGCTACCTAGAGAGAGAGAGGGAAAACACTCAGCGTGCACTCTTGCAAGATTAGATTAGTTATTTTTTATCTAACCAGGATGGCTCCCACTGTTTCCTCAAATTCTTCTTCAAACCCTAAAAGAAGAACTAGTCAGGATTAATCGCATGTCGCAATACTTGCTTAACCTTTTAGCCAGGCCGGTGTTGGTATTTGGAGGGAAGTTTTCCAACGCTTTCGCGAAGTTCCTTAATTATATAACCTCTTTTCCCTGAAGGCATAGCCCCGCTAACACCTTTCTAGACACCTACTTGGTTTATAACATTGATTGTTAAGTATGATAATCTCTCGAGAGTAATCCTACTAATCAGTGGGATCGGGATCCAACTATCATTGTGTGATGCACTAGATGGAATCCACTCTAGTCACCACACTCCAGAAGGTATGCTAAATCTGCAAGTTTCCTGTATATTTGAAACTCCCGATGTGGTTTCTGCCCCTAACAACCTATGATCTTGACAAGGTCAACAAATCATAAACTGCTAGTCAAGTTCAACCTGTCATTATCTTGATTACCCTAGACCCACCCGTATAAGCCCTTGACAAGGTCAACAAGGCTATGTGACTGAACTAGTTAATCGCATCATGTGCTACAAACAAACACTACCCAGCTACCGTTCACTACGCCTTGATAAGGTCAATAAATGCAGCACGAATACTGAATAATGTCCGTAGGAAATGACATAGGGCTACGGCTGGGTTTTTGGCGAAAAACCCATTAACGTAATGAACATGATATCGTTGAAGGAACCTGAGTATTTTTGTAAATTTATATAGTGGGGAAAACCTTTGCTAAAGAGGTCACTCCCTATGAAGGGATCTCGGCTCTTTCCTCGTCGAATGAGATGCAGAATAGTCCAAACTGAATACCATGATGCAAAGCAAAAACAGTCGACTATTTTAAAGTTATTACCCTGACGCAAACTTTTACTTAAGGAGTCACTCCCGGTGAAGGGATCTCGGCCCTTGCCTCGTCGAATGAGGTGCTGGATATTCCAAACTGAATACCAGTGTGCAAAGCAAAAGAGAACGTCTGTAATTTCAGTTTTTAATGCTGGGTTCCAACAACATCTTTTAGGTTTATTATCTTGCATTAATCAAAATTAATGCGGTCCCATCAATTTGTAACTTATCACACCAGAAAAGAACGAAAATACGATGTACGTATATGCCATCCGCATTCGCCACTGGGCCCCGTCATTACCCGTTAGGTTATTTAACTAACGACAGAGCGGGGGCTGGACTAGCGCAGATGCAAAATATATACAACATCTACTATTATATATATAAGTATATATAACATTCGTACCAGACATGATAATAAACAACATCATAGATAACAATACATAATGGTGGATAATCTTGGAGCCCCGGGTTTCATTTGAGCCGCAAATAAAACCCGACGTTCCTGGTCGTGTGGATAGCCTGTGCAATGAAAACCTGTACCCCCTACGAGTGCGGCGAATAGCCCGCCAGTTCTAGAATGAAGCCCCTCCGTCTCAGCGCCTTGAGATGCGGGCTTGTTGCCTTCTAGAACCCGGCTATTCGTGTACCCCATCGCGGGGTAATCCTAATATAGAAAATGAAAATAATATATACAAGCGGTGACATCGACCTCATCCCGGTCGTGCCCCAAAATAATATACAACCCGGCAAAGACGGCAGTCCACATGTCGGACGCTCGCCCCGCAATAACAAATGTACAAATGAATATAAACTGTATTTCTAACATTGCACCACATGCTATCCACCACGACAATCCAACCACAATCATAGCACAATCACACAACATCAACGTGAATGTCACGTTCGCAAAACCCGTCTAAAAGAACATATAGCAATCAGACGAGTTTTACCGATCGAGTGACATTCCCAGTCGCAGATAAAAGTGAATGTACTGATAATAAAACATGTATCTTAAAATTACGATCGACTAAACTTTCCAAGTGGGCCTCAAGTATTAAACCAATACTGTAACAAATCTGGGCCCAAAAAGTAATTATTCCAGAAACCACAATTTCCAAAGAATGGGGCCCAGAAGAAAATTTGACCACGTAGGCCCCAAAACGGCCGCGGATCCACCGCCAATAGGGGGTTTGAGCGGCGGATCCATGGCGGTTTAGAGGGATCACGTGACAATTTTTCTTCTGTGGTCTTAAAAAAGCCTGCATGATTTTCTGAGAGCAAAATATTGATTTTTCGAGCACTTTTAAAATCGACATAAACATCATGTGAGGAAATGCAGTTTTTGAAAAATCCAGTCGATCGTTATTCTAAACACGTTTTAACAAGCTAGTATAGATTTTATGGCTGGCTCTGATACCATGAAGGGTTACCCTAGTGCCCCGGCCATCTCCGTGGCCAAATGCGGAACAAAAATTTTCTAACGAACAAAAACTTGGCACTAGTTTAACTCTAAAACCGGATCCTTCCATAAAAATAACTAGTTAAACTAGGAGAGCTATCTACTATGATGAGGAATTCTTTCCAAATGAACCAAGTCCTTCGGTCTTCGTTCTTCATCCTTAGCTCCTTGCATCCACCTTAAACATGCTTGAACTCCAAATCCGGCTCCATCGGTCCTCCGGGATCAAGCTTGTTCTCCGGCCTCCTTTTGTCGTAGATGATCTACCCGGGAAGTATGATCCATGATTCTAGCTCCTAACTATGTAACTAAAGGATCAACTAGAAAACTTGGTTTGCTAAACCAAGTAGTCTAGGATGTAGTGAAGGGTGTCCAAGTGTTTAGCTATCTCTTTCTTGCCTCTTCACTTGATTCTCAACACATAAGAAGGTAGTGAAGAGGAAGAAGATGAAGATGGAGGAAGCTAAAGAGGAAAGAGGAGAGCAAGAGCAAAAGGAGCTCAAGAAAAATAATGAAGCATGCATGAAGGAGAAAATACACACATAGGTTTTGTGTATAATTTCTTTCATTAAACAATTAGCAACCATGCTTCAATAGTAAACTCAAAATGAATTATAAATTCATTTGACTAATATTGAAAAATGGTCACTACCTTTCCTCCCTTACCTCTCACTTTACACCTCATTTCCATTTATGAAATAAATGGAAAATCCAAAATGAGGTGGCCACTTTATAGAAAGAAATCTGTAGTAAATACGGATTTCAGTCTACTGTACAAATATACCGGCAATCAGATAAAAATCCGAACGCCCAAAAGAGATAGAATAACACGAAGAACGTAATACTAGAATATATATATCGAAATACATATACGTAAATTATTAAATCAATACCTGATTTAATAATCCGGCTCAAACCCGAGCCGGCTAGTATTACAAACTGTCCGATCGAAAATCCGAGTACCAAGTACATCAATCGATCGAACCCTGCACGTATCCAATACGGTTACTATATCATTTCGCCTGAATCAGGGAAACCCTTTATGTGGGACTCTAAAGACTCGACAGTACTCTGGCAGTGAGTTTAACCACAAGCATGTCAGCGGCACTAGCTGTACGTAACGGCTACCCAGGTACCAGTCGAAAAGAAGGCCGATGAGCAAACTCATCCGGATCTTCTACTGAGCCTATCCGTGATAATTTCCGTACAGTCCGGTCTCTTTGTCAAAGAGTATCGCATACCGGGTCTAGGGGATGGTGAATGTCAGACCCTAACAACCTGATAAGTCGTGCCGATGTAGCTCAGGACCAATCCGGGAAACTACTGATCAACCTATCAGTAAATTCCATCTACCTTGGCCAAGGTCTTATGGTCCTGACTAATCAAATCACAGTACGATATCGACTCCCTATACCTGGAGAGACGAATCCTCGACAATCACTCACTGTCTCCATGTGGCTTGGGACTGAACCCAACCAAAACCTGTTTGCACGACTCAGTAGAGCCGTGGTGGGGTAGTGATCAAAGTTCAGTCAGAACTCACACGAGACAAATGCCGATCTCGGGTCCAAAGACTAACCTGTACACATGTCACCTGAGAACTTCCATCTGACGATAGGTATAGTACCATATGGAAGTTCTCGGCGAGTCCGTCCAGTGTACTCACACCCAGTGAGCACCTGTATACGATCTTAGGTACATCAGACCAATGGCTGTAGGACCAACCATCCCGCGACGGGGCTAGAAACGTACACACTGGTCTACTCTGGAGTATCAGTACCCGGTCTCGATACTCACGCGACTAGGGACCATTTAAGGATGTGCTTATGGACTACCCTGCTCCCACAAGTATGATCACCATCACAACGCGGGTAATCAAGCAAGATCCTAGGGGCTTTATCAACATGTAACCGCAATATGTAATAATGAGTATGACATATGCTATGTTAAGATAAAGACAAAGACAAACCACAATAGTATACTACCGTATCGAGTCTTTATCAATATGTGCAAACCAGATATAATAACAATAAATACACATATTCCGATAAAGACAAGTCAAATAATATACTATAAAACTGAGCAAGATTGTTCTGTACATACATATCCCTAGTATCCATATGTATACATATACAATACTGACCTCTAGGGCATATACATCCAACCGAGGCTCCACCGGCTTCCCGCAAATAAAACTTCGGCGACCCCGGATGATGTGGCCGTACCAAGTGCCCCATAAGAGCAAATTTTTCTGATCTTTATCATGAGCTCTGATCATCGCCATTGCTTCTTCGTCCGACGGTGATTGTGGAAAAGCAGCGTCTGAGCAAGTAAAATGAAAGTAAGGAAGGGAAGCCATTGTCCCTGAAATAAAGGGAGGAAAGACTGTTAATGCAACCTATATGTGCAAATATATATATATATATATATATATATATATATATATATATATAAACAGCAGAAGAAAACGACAAGAAGCTTATTCCGTGAGATCATTGATTATAAAAACAATGGACCCCACAAAATCAGTATGACGGCTCGCCAATCACGAGGCTAGGATATCATTGAGAGAATAAAGAAAAAATATTCTCAATAAATGCACATTGGAGTTCAAATGACTTGGAACATCCTCACAAAAGAACACCCATTACAAATCCTGGAAAAATCCCTTAAAAAGATTTTTCAAGAACACTGGGCAATCAAATTCCCGAAGGGCCTTCTTGATCTTTCAGAGCTAAGCTCTTTGTTGAGGAATTAAATTCCTTTTATGCAATGGAATTAAATTCTAGAAACCCCATAAAGAGGAAAGGAAAGATCAAATATCATGCCCAAGACATTGAGAGTTATTATTCAAAAATCACATTTTGGATCTCTACGAGATGGGTTTTAGAGGAGAGCAAAGCTCTCATGATGGATTTAAAATCCATAGGCTTTCTTTAAGAAAGGAGTTCTTTGATGTTCTAGAGCTTTACCTAAAAAGTGGTTCTTTTTGGCAGAGTTAAACTCTGGAAATTTTCAATGGACAGAGAACTAAACTCTGAAGAGGAGAATTAAATTCTCAGAAGATAGTAAAGAAGGAAGAAGATGAAGGAACGGAGATGTTGCAGAGACGAAACCCCTGCATTTATAAGACATGATGGGAAACAGTTCATCTTCCCCGTTCCCTAGGCAGATCCAACGGCTGTAAAGGTGACAGTGTTGCACTCACGTGTGAGCCACGTGGGAAAAACGCTATGGGGGCATTTGTTCCCTTATAAAAATTCAGAAGAGGAAAGGAAGGGAAAATTCCCCATTAATGAAAGCATCACGTATAAGCCCGTGGTCATCAATCCCTTACAAAGAGACTCAGATAGGGAAAAGGAAAAAGTTCCCTCTAGTGGAGCATCACATGCAAGCACGTGATGCATCTATATGCAGAGTAAGCAGCTCCGTTAGTAGGTGGCAACTAAAGCCTCACGTGCAAGCACGTGATCGTCTTTTACACAAAACGCGTGGGACTTAGTTATAAAACAAACAAGAAACAAAGAAGCTCACGTGTTACCACGTGATGCCTTCTCTCTGTTTGGACTCCTGCATACAAACAAACTAGATTAATTCTAGAAGGGGTCATACGATACACGTGATGGGCTCCTAAACCTTCTGAACCGACAGAATTAAATTCTACTTAAAAGGAAGCAAAAGTGTTATTTGGAAAATATTTCCTTGTATCTTTCTAAACAAGAAAAATTATGCTCTGTATAACAGAGCGCCGTTGGATTAAAGATCCAATGGTGATTAAAGATCACCAATCTACAGAAAAATTTTGTACAGGGAAATATCTTCTTAATCATGTTTAAAACAACAAACAAGATATCTTCTGTAAAACAGAAGTACTTGGATTAAAAATCCAACGGTGAATAAAATTCACTGATTGATCTTAAAAAATCTTTTTGGCTGATTATAAAATCAATCAAAATCTCTCAATGAGAGATTTTCTAAACAAATTGTTTCTTTTCTTTCTCCTATAAATAGGAGCCAAAATGGAAAAAAAGGAGGATACAGAAGGAGAGAGAAAAACCCCCTTGAAAGAAAAAAAAAGAGAAAAAGGAATTTAATTCTCCAGAGAGAAGAAGGTCTCTTGAAAGAAGAAAGAAACTCTAAGTAAAAGAAGGAAAGAGATCACCCCATAAGCTCCTACAAAACAGAAGAGAATTTAATTCTCAAACTAAGAGTTTAACTCTTCTAAAAAGAACTTAGTTATTAAAGATCTGCAGAAGCAGATCTCCCCTTAAGTTGAGAATTTCATTCTCATCAAGAAGATCTGTCATGCAGATTCAAAATTTAGGGGGAAAAATGAGTTTAAAGAATTTAATTCTTTCAACCTAACATATAAAAATTTAATTTCTCCAATTAAAACTGGGGTTTAACCCTATAAAAGAATTCAATTCTTAAACAAAAGATTTAACTCTCCATACACGTAAAAGAGATTAGCACCCAATATGATATATATCTGGATAAGATGACGTTCCACTCCGCCGACATCAGTGATGCGGTAGGCATGCCGAGGCATTGTACTTGGAAATACCTTCCAGAAGGAGTCGCGATGAGTATGCAGCCGTTCCGGAATAAGAAACAGATTTAGTAAAGGACGATGACTTCCGGACAATTGGCAGAGACGAGATTTGGAAGAGACCGTGAGCAGGATTCCTTCCAGGACACTGCTGCAATGATATTTACACCCAGGATCAGATGTGTCACGTGCATTTAGAGAGCCAGAGGCCGACACCAGTGACATGCTGCTTAAGAGTGGTCACGATGATTGATCGAGAGATGACCAGAGAAGTGCCAAAACTGAATCGTCCCCGTTAGCACATCTGACAGGGACGATGAGCCGATGGATCGTGAGATTGGTAATCCACAAAGGAAACTTGGACCCAGGAGTGTTCATGTTATGCACACCAGCAGACCAGAGATTCAGGATTGCCAACGAGACATGCTATGAGTGACCACGACAGTTGGCCAGAGATTCTTGGAAGATGCGCTTGAGCGGAACTATTCCGCCATACTTGATTTCGATGTTTTAGGCGATTTATTCGCATGATTTGATTTTGATGATTGAGAATTTACGATTTTTGCACAGTTGTTGCACTTGATATCATTTTCGTGCCTTGGTTTCACGTGTTTGTGATTTTATGGGTTTTAGACATTGGAGTTGATTTCGTGCGTATATACGCACACGATTTGGTTTTTGCACTCTGCATAGTTTACATATGCTTGCAGTGCAGTGATTCGTATTTCGTGCACTTGGATGCACTGGACTTCGATTTCGAGGGTGATGCTCGATATTTGTTTTGTGCATTTTATGCACTCGACTGGATTTTTGCGCATGTTCGGCGCTCGATATTGGATTTCATGATTTCGTACATGATGGATGCAATGGATTTGGATTTTCAGCGCATGTTGGGCGCAGGTTATGATATGAGATTTGGTATACACCAGATGCACTAAATCGAGATTTTTCGTGCATATCAGATGCACCTGATTTTGCTGTCAGGCACACACGTCGCCTATGACAGATGTTTCGTGCACACCCGTTGCACCTTGATGTCATTTTGTACACCTGCTTGGCACAGGTATGGGTTTTGATTTCCGAGCGCACCAGACGCACAGGGTTTTTATATGCACATTTTGGGATTGGTTTCTATAGAGCAGTACATTTTTATGATATTTGCTATTTATTTTCGTACTGAGCAGGACTAGTCAGAGGACAGTGCCTGGGTATATTTTGCATGCATTGACAGATTTCAAAGGGATTTCCAAAAGCGAGCTATAGTCTCATTATTTACATACGTGTCCGATATGACACGAAACGTTTAAAACAGGGAACCCTTCTAAATTGTTTTCAAAGCGGCGGATCGTGCATATTAAACAAAAGATATATATGTATATGGCTATTTTGTTATAAAGACATCCGCCACTGTGCAGTGCTATGCGCATTATACATCGACTTTAAAAGACTTGGCATGCATTTCCTTCAGATATTTACATGTACAGATTCGATATTTACATGCATAGTTCCGATTTTATAGCATATTGGTTTTTCTTTGGATTTGGCATTCGTGTTTTCACCTTGACTCCGATGATTGCGGGATGCTTGACAGAGTTTTGACTTTGAGTTATCTGCTCGTTACTCATGCGCATGTATTACGCTATGATGCCTTTTATGTATTGATAATTTCGGAGCCCCGTTGACTTGGACATTTATTTGAAATGTTTTAGAATTGGGAGGTTTAAATTTAAATTCGGGGACCGAATTTCTTTAAGGGGGGAAGACTGTAACATTTTAAAAAAATAAAATATTATTTTTGGGAATTTTCATAATTTTTAATGAATATTTTAATAGTCGGTGTAATTAAATACCGATAAATGGTGAAAATTCCGGAGAAAATTTTGGAAATTCTAAAATAGGGTATTTTGTGGAAATATGTCATTTTACAGTTTTTATGATGAATTATATACGACTTTAGTGTTAATCGCGATAAAAAATCGCTAATTGGATTTTTGGCTTTTTGTGCAATGTGCACATAACATTTCCACACCTGTCGCATTTGGTTCATGTTTTGGACTCATGGTGGCCTAGGGTTGAACCATGTTTAGATGACCATGGTGAGTTTTAAACCATTTGGCTAAGTTAAGTGGGTTAATCATGGTTGGTTAGGTTCATGGTGAATGGAATGATGAGAGTTAACTCAACTCATTTCAAAACTTTGGTTTGCCTCTCAAACACACATATACCAACCTGTCTAAACCAGACATATACACCCACACATCAGCCACCCTAGCTGCTGCTACAAGCTGCAACACCAACAGCCTCACATCCAATATCAACAACGCATTTTTAGCCACCAGAACAGCAGCTACAGCAGCTACATCGGCACAAATTCAGCAGCTGATGTAAAAATCAGCCTACCCATCATGACACTTCAGCCCCATAGCTGATCTACACACCCCCATCATGATGTTTCAGCCCCCCTAGCTGATCTACACTACTCCATCAGGACTTTTCAGCCCCATATCTGATCTACATCAGCCCTAACACTTTTTCAGCCCTCCTAGCTGACTTACCCACCCTCATCAAGACTTATCTGCCCCCTAGCTGACCTACACACTCCCCAAACATGACTTATCAGCCCACAATGGCTGACTTCAGCCACCAATCAGCCCCTCCCCTACACCTACTGCTGCATTTCAGCCCATGGTTTTTAGCAAAACGACAGCATCATCAGCCTTTAACCACAGCACAACACCCCCATCATACCACATCACAATGCACCATATATACCCCCCTTCTTCAAGTGTTGCAGCTGCTACTGCAAAACATAGAAAAAGAAAAAGAAAAGAGAAAGAAGAGCAAAAGAGGGAGTGAGTTGCAAGCAGCAGCAGCTGCAGAAACAGCCACAAGCAGGAACTTCAACAGCACCAACCCACTTCACCTCATTCTCCTTCCCTTCTCCTTCCTCCTAGGACCCCCTCGAGGTATAATCTCGCAACCCAAACTCTTTTCTTGCCAAGTTATAGTTGTTTAGCTGAAATATCATGTTATTACGTGAATTAGTGCTAGTTTAGGAAATTTGAGTGAGACTTGACAAAGTATTGGTTTTGAATGTTGGTATAACCTTATTAGGAGCTGTTGAGATCAGTTAAGCCTATATCTAACCCAGATTCGACACATTTCAAACCTGGAACCCAAAACAGAACAGTTTCATGTCGGTTTGTGAGGATATATGGCGTGCTGGTGAATTTGGAGTGATCCGGGGTCTTTTCGAGGAAAATGAATAACACCAAGAGCCTATTTAGACACCCAGGAGACCACCCTAGGCAGACAAACACCCAATTCCCTCCCTGGGCCGGCCAGGCCGGTTTTTCACATGTAGGGGCTCGGCCACTTTGTTGGCTAAGGGGTCTGGGCTTTTACCGTAGCTCACATACACCCTGTACATCACCCTAGACTTGTTTGCTCGCTCAGTTTTCACCTGAGACGAAATCTGGGATCGTTTTCTTGGGTTGCTGCCTTACTTTTAGTCTTGGTTTTCCATATTTTGATTTCCATATTTTGGTATTTGTGCGTTATCTCGATCGTGTGACATTTGTACGTCCATATCAAGTAATTTCAGGTTGTTTTGCGAAGGCTAACCATAGGTTCTAACCTATTGGATTTTAGCGTATCGTGTTGGTTTTCGCGTATCGTTTTAAGTTACGATTTAGTTTTGATGCGATGCGATACGTGTGATATGTGTAGGTACCCCCGCGACGATCCAAGGCGATGCAGAAGATGAAGGTGACATCGACACCGACACGAATGATTCAGGTGAGTAGATTTATATCTACGAGGAGAAGTCGGGTGAATGGCGTATAGCACCTCCGCTGTCCGTGGTGATGTATACGGATGCGTATACACACCTACAATTATTATTTTGTTGTTTGGGATATTACTAATGTTTAGGATGGATAATTGGTGGACTTGGATGATTTAGTATTGCGGACCCTAGGTAGTGGGTGCACTACACATACCTATACACACATACATACTTGCATACATCCTCACTCATATGTACTTTGGGATTCTATATTTTCATGTGTTCATATGGATATGGGACCATATGCTCACATACAGATTTGAGGATGATACATGGGATTGAGAGGGGTCGATGATATTTGATCCGAGGTTATGATATCGGTGATATGGTAAAATTCGTAATTGAGATAAGTCTTGATGTTTTAGCGGATTTTGGGATAATGATACCATAGGAATAGTGACATAAATATGTAAATGATCGACATGTGATTATGATATGTGATAGAATATGATATGATATGACGTGACAAGATATTATGATCGGCCGCCTTGGGCGATGTACACTCCTTAAGATGATATGTGCTGATGATATCGATTTATACGGGATTGTCGAACAGTAGCCAGATCTTAATTATAGTGATGATGTTAGTATTGTACTAGACTTAGGTCAGTACCCGGACTACGATATTTGATAAAGAGAATACCAGATGAATAATATGACGAATATGATATTGACCCGTACCCAGATTTGGGGATGCCGTACGACGGATTTACGTACGAGCTATATTTGATGTTTGATCCGCCCTCTTGACTTGGGAATAACTGATTTTAGAGATATTGTATCGAATGTGATATTATCGAGGCGGGATCACCGACTATATGTGTGTGTGTGTGTGTATATATATATATATGTATGTATGTATGTATCGACTCAGAGATTAGGCGGTTTCCCTTACATATTGTTAGCTTAGCTCAGCCTTATAGTGATATAGCTATATGACACTTATAACTTTAGATGCAGTTCAGCTATCATGGTGTTTTAGCATTCGGCTCCCGCATATTATTATTGTTACACTGCATCGCATACTTATTGTGATTCATATTCCATTTTGATATCATGCTGTTAGGACACCAGCACCATTACCGATGATGCGTATGTTCACATACACTTACTTGCCAGCTCACACACATCTTCATCGGTAATTGCCATGTCACTACACAGTAGTATTATTACATCAGGATATGACCCTTGTATGTGCATACTATTATTCTATGTTGCATGATATACTGTTATACTTGCATTTCATTTATATGTCACATACATCATGCTTCCTGATTATACGCATTGAGATATGTTGTTTCTGTGATATTTCTGGATTTAGGAACCGCGGGTATTTCAAAGAGATTATGTAAATGTTTGAAAAACCCGGTTACCCTTGATATGATATTTCAGTGCGTTCACCATGTGTTTTCTCGGTACTGAGAGTGACATGTGAAACCCGAATCGAGGAGGCGGATGAGACCGATTGCGGGTACATGGTGGACCCGGTGCGGTACCCCGGGGCAAGAAGATCGCAGGAGATGGCGTTGAGCCTGTGCAGGGGAGCACTACCTACCGGTGATATTACCCGACGCGTCGGATATCCGGAGGATACCGTCGTGGTCATGAGATGGATGGTAGGGGCCGATCTGGACTGACGACGCCCTGGATTTTGTGATTGAGACATTGAGATTTTGAGATATTGAGGTACAGAGATTGCGATACAGAGGTATCGAGATACTGAGACTTATGTTTTGTGCCGATGCTAGGCACTGTTTATGCTGATTTCATTTATGATACCTCATTTTAAAAATACAGAAATCTCACAAATTATGAAAGCAGTTTTCTTCAGTACAAGCATTCTGTTTCATGCATTTATACATCATCTATATGATACATTGTTACCTGATGCACTGACATGGACATATGGGATTACACTTGGGTTAGATATTTACACTAGCCATGGTTTTAGATTGCTGGTTATATATTGAGGATTATATATTATGATCGTATGACCTAGGATTGCATCATACATGCGATTTTCTGTTCGTAGATCTTTTTCTACTCACGAGTTGGCAACTCACCCCCGTTGTGCCCAAGTTTCATGCAGGTGTTGCCGTACGGATTTCATTACGGCTTTGCGGGCATAGCTTCTTTCAGGTGAATTGCTAGTAGGTGGGTTATTTGTATCATACCCATCATTATATATTGTATATTATATTTCAGCTGTATCTAGAAGATCCATCAACCAAACATGTATTTATTTGAGATGGAGACTAGTGATGTCTATTCTTTCGACCTTAGAGTCGCGCGTTATATTTTCATGGATTTCATGCTAGTTGGAATTCCCCTTTCTGTTGTGATCCTCGCCTTTAGGCGTTGTATATTATGTTGCTACAGGTTAATTCACATATGGTTTTTCCTACATTCTACTTCTTCTCTTGGTTTGGATTTCTGGGTTTCGGCTTACTTAGAATACGTGCGCCTTGAGACGTTCGTAGTCTAAGTGCTGGTCATGTTCCGTAATTTTGGGTCGTGACAAAGTTGGTATCAGAGCGTTAGGTTTTACTTTCGAAGCGTAGGATGACCCTTGGTTGATGGAATAGGTGACTAAAGTAGAGTGACGTACCGTGGGTATGTCCGCGGCATATTTACGATACGCCACTCCACTTAAGGAGCCTTAGGATGTACATTTCTTTGTTCAGTATCATATTCATTCCTGATCTAGCCTCATCAGTATCAGTTATGGTTTTGCTGCCACGATTACGGGCAGGGAGAGCTACGGCTAGAGTTGCGGTCAGTATGAGCTCGTTACGAACGAGGACTGACCAGGGCATAATTCAGGCGACACACGATTGCAGAGGTGTGTCTTTATTTGTATTTGCGCCACGAGCGAGGGATGGATCGCCGTATGAGATTACTCGGACGTGAAGATTAGCACCAGAGGATTGAGCCACTGATAGAGGCCAGCCAGATTTTGATGACCGTTGACGTATGGCTTCTTCATGACAATTGAGGCACTGTTCAGCGTGCAGACGAGTAAGCTAGTTGCTGCTGTGAACGACGAGATATTGCCCCAGATGTTGGAGCTATTGCAGTACGAGTTGCACTAAGAGATGTTAGAAGGTTGCTAGTCATCGAGGAGGAATGACTAAGGCATGTGGATCATTCGCTACCCCGATGCGAGGTCATCAGATAGATTGATTCCAGTTAGAGTCGACTTCAGGCGGATACGTGGAGAGTCGACAGAGACGATCGAATGTCAGAAACCTATTATTCCAAGTTTAAAGTGTTCGGAAGAAAATGCAGGCAATTCTATGGACCCTCTAGAAGAATGAAACCCTAACTCGACTTAATGACCGTGTGAAAGCCTTTGAACCTTAGGGTTTGCGGCAGTTCTGCGGCGCCATTAGTGAGGCTTGGGTTTGCCCTTCTACGGCTGGACCACCGAAGCAGTGGTACGTACTCGATACTATTATACTGTACCCAAGATGTTGAGCTCTTGGAGGATTATGAGGTTTTGACGAATCGATCGAATGGTTCGAATTCATTCGGATGCTAGATGGTGAGATGTACTTCTTAAGAGACTTTAGAAACAAGGATAGCCATTGGAGCTCAGTCCATGCAGCCACGACGAGATGAGTCCGAAACAGTCGACATTAGAGAAAAGTGGAGTAATAGGTTCGTACAAGATCTGGATAAGATGACGTTCCACTCCGCCGACATCAGTGATGCGGTAGGCATGCCGAGGCATTGTACTTGGAAATACCTTCCAGAAGGAGTCGCGATGAGTATGCAACCGTTTCGGAATAAGAAACAGATTTAGTAAAGGACGATGACTTCCGGACAATTGGCAGAGACGAGATTTGGAAGAGACCGTGAGCAGGATTCCTTCCAGGACACTGCTATAATGATATTTACACCCAGGATCAGATGTGTCACGTGCATTTAGGGCCGACACCAGTGACATGCTGCTTACGAGTGGTCACGATGATTGATCGAGAGATGACCAGAGAAGTGCCAAAATGGAATCGTCCCGATTAGCACGTCTGACAGGGCCGATGAGCCGATGGATCGTGAGATTGGTAATCCACAAAGGAAACTTAGACCCAGGAGTGGTCATGTTATGCACGCCAGCAGGCCAGAGATTCAGGATTGCCAACGAGACATGAGTGACCACGACAGTTGGCCAGAGATTCTTGGAGGATGCGCTTGAGCGGAACTATTCCGCCATACTTGATTTCGATGTTTTAGGCGATTTATTTCGCATGATTTGATTTTGATGATTGAGAATTTACGATTTTTGCACAGTTGTTGCACTTGATATCATTTTCGTGCATTGGTTTCACATGTTTGTGATTTTATGGGTTTTAGACATTGGAGTTGATTTCGTGCGTATATACGCACACGATTTGGTTTTTGCACTCTGCATAGTTTACATATGCTTGCAGTGCAGTGATTCGTATTTCGTGCACTTGGATGCACTGGACTTCGATTTCGAGGGTGATGCTCGATATTTGTTTTGTGCATTTTATGCACCCGACTGGATTTTTGCGCATGTTCGGCGCTCGATATTGGATTTCATGATTTCGTGCATGATGGATGCAATGGATTTGGATTTTCAGCGCATGTTGGGCGCAGGTTATGATATGAGATTTGGTGTACACCAGAGGCACTAAATCGAGATTTTTCGTGCATATCAGATGCACCTGATTTTGCTGTCAGGCACACACGTCGCCTATGACAGATGTTGCGTGCACACCCGTTGCACCTTGATGTCATTTTGTACACCTGCTTGGCACACGTATGGGTTTTGATTTCCGTGCGCACCAGACGCACAGGGTTTTTATATGCACATTTTGGGATTGGTTTCTATAGAGCAGTACATTTTTATGATATTTGCTATTTGTTTTCGTACTGAGCAGGACTAGTCAGAGGACAGTGCCTGCGTATATTTTGCATGCATTGACAGATTTCAAAGGGATTTCCAAAAGCGAGCTATAGTCTCATTATTTACATACGTGTCCGATATGACACGAAACGTTTAAAACAGGGAACCCTTCTAAATTGTTTTCAAAACGGCGGATCGTGCATATTAAACAAAAGATATATACGTATATGGCTATTTTCTTATAAAGACATCCGCCACTGTGCATTGTTATGCGCATTATATATCGATTTTAAAAGACTTGGCATGCATTTCCTTCAGATATTTACATGTACAGATTCGATATTTACATGCATAGTTCCGATTTATAGCATTTTGGTTTTTCTTTGGATTTGGCATTCGTGTTTTCACCTTGACTCCGATGATTGCGGGATGCTTGACAGAGTTTTGACTTCGAGTTATCTGCTCGTTACTCATGGGCATGTATTGCGCTATGATGCCTTTTATGTATTGATGATTTCGGAGCCCCGTTGACTTGGACATTTATTTGAAATGTTTTAGAATTGGGAGGTTTAAATTTAAATTCGGGGACCGAATTTCTTTAAGGGGGGAAGACTGTAACATTTTAAAAAAATAAAATATTATTTTTGGGAATTTTCATAATTATTAATGAATATTTTAATAGTCGGTGTAATTAAATACCGATAAATGGTGAAAATTCCGGAGAAAATTTTGGAAATTCTAAAATAGGGTATTTTGTGGAAATAAGTCATTTTACAGTTTTTATGATGAATTATATGCGACTTTAGTGTTAATCGCGATTAAAAATCGCTAATTGGATTTTTGGCTTTTTGTGCAATGTGCACATAACATTTCCACACCCGTCGCATTTGGTTCATGTTTTGGACTCATGGTGGCCTAGGGTTGAACCATGTTTAGATGACCATGGTGTGTTTTAAACCATTTGGCTAAGTTAAGTGGGTTAATCAGGGTTGGTTTGGTTCATGGTGAATGGAATGATAAGAGTTAACTCAACTCATTTCAAAACTTTGGTTTGCCTCTCAAACACACATATACCAACCTGTCTAAACCAGACATATACACCCACACATCAGCTACCCTAGCTGCTGCTACAAGCTGCAACACCAACAGCCTCACATCCAATATCAACAGCGCATTTTTAGCCACCAGAACAGCAGCTACAGCAGCTACATCGGCACAAATTCAGTAGCTGATGTAAAAATCAGCCTACCCATCATGACACTTCAGCCCCATAGCTGATCTACACACCCCCATCATGATGTTTCAGCCCCCCTAGCTGATCTACACTACTCCATCAGGACTTTTCAGCCCCATATCTGATCTATATCAGCCCCTAACACTTTTTCAGCCCCCCTAGCTGACTTACCTACCCCCATCAAGACTTATCAGCCCCCTAGCTGACCTACACACTCCCCTAACATGACTTATCAGCGCACAATGGCTGACTTCAGCCACCAATCAGCCCCTCCCCTACACCTACTGCTGCATTTTAGCCCATGGTTTTTAGCAAAACGACAACATCATCAGCCTTTAACCACAGCACAACACCCCCATCATACCACATCATAATGCACCATATATACCCCCCCTTCTTCAAGTGTTGCAGCTGCTACTGCAACACATAGAAAAAGAAAAAGAAAAGAGAAAGAAGAGAAAAAGAGAGAGTGAGTTGCAAGCAGCAGCAGCTGCAGAAACAGCCACAAGCAGGAACTTCAGCAGCACCAACCCACTTCACCTCATTCTCCTTCCCTTCTCCTTCCTCCTAGGACCCCCTCGAGGTATAATCTCGCAACCCAAACTCTTTTCTTGCCAAGTTATAGTTGTTTAGCTGAAATATCGTGTTATTACGTGAATTAGTGCTAGTTTAGGAAATTTGATTGAGACTTGACAAAGTATTGGTTTTGAATGTTGGTATAACCTTATTAGGAGCTGTTGAGATCAGTTAAGCCTATATCTAACCTAGATTCGACACATTTCAAACCTGGAACCCAAAACAGAACAGTTTCATGTCGGTTTGTGAGGATATATGGCGTGCAGGTGAATCTGGAGTGATCCGGGGTCATTACGAGGAAAATGAACAACACCAGGAGCCTATTTAGACACCCAGGAGACCACCCTAGGCAGACAAACACCCAATTCCCTCCTTGGGCCGGCCAGGCCGGTTTTTCACATGTAGGGGCTCAGCCACTTTGTTGGCTAAGGGGTCTGGGCTTTTACCGTAGCTCACATACACCCTGTACATCACCCTAGACTTGTTTGCTCGCTCTGTTTTCACCTGAGACGAAATCTGGGATCGTTTTCTTGGGTTGCTGCCTTACTTTTAGTCTTGGTTTTCCATATTTTGATTTCCATATTTTGGTATTTGTGCGTTATCTCGATCGTGTGACGTTTGTACATCCACATCAAGTGATTTTAGGTTGTTTTGCGAAGGCTAACCATAGGTTCTAACCTATTGGATTTTAGCATATCGTGTTGGTTTTCGCGTATCGTTTTAAGTTATGATTTAATTTTGATGTGATGCGATACGTGTGATATGTGTAGGTACCCCCGCGAAGATCCAAGGCGATGCAGAAGATGAAGGTGACATCGACATCGACACCGACACGAAGGATTCAGGTGAGTAAATTTATATCTACGGGGAGAAGTCGGGTGGATGGCGTATAGCACCTCCGCGGTCCGTGGTGATGTATACGGATGCGTATACACACCTACAATTATAATATTGTTGTTTGGGATATTACTAATGTTTAGGATGGATAATTGGTGGACTTGGATCATTTAGTATTGCGGACCCTAGGTAGTGGGTGCACTACATATACCTATACGCACATACATACTTGCATACATCCTCACTCATATGTACTTTGGGATTCTATATTGTCATGTGTTCATATGGATATGAGACCATATGCTCACATACAGATTTGAGGATGATACATGGGATTGAGATGGGTCGATGATATTTGATCCGAGGTTATGATATTGGTGATATGGTAAAATTCGTAATTGAGATAAGTGTTGATGTTTTAGCGGATTTTAGGATAATGATGCCATAGGAATAGTGACATAAATATGTAAATGATCGACATGTGATTATGATATGTGATAGAATATGATATGATATGACGTGACAAGATATTATGATCGGCCGCCTTGGGCGATGTACACTCCTTAAGATGATATGCGCTGATGATATCGATTTATACGGGATTGTCGATCAGTAGCCAGATCTTGATTATAGTGATGATGTTAGTATTGTACTAGACTTAGGTCAGTACCCGGACTACGATATTTGATAAAGAGAATACCAGATGAATAATATGACGAATATGATATTGACTCGTACCCAGATTTGGGGATGCCGTACGACGGATTTACGTACGAGCTATATTTGATGTTTGATCCGCCCTCTTGACTTGGGAATAACTGATTTTAGAGATATTGTATCGGATGTGATATTATCGAGGCGGGATCACTGACTATATATGTATATGTATATATATATATATATATATATATATATGTATGTATGTATCGACTCAGAGATTAAGCGGTTTCCCTTACCTATTGTTAGCTTAGCTCAGCCTTATAGTGATATAGCTATATGACACTTATAACTTTAGATGCAGTTCAGCTATCATGGTGTTTTAGCATTTAGCTCCCTAATATTATTATTGTTACACTGCATCGCATACTTATTGTGATTCATATTCCATTTTGATATCATGCTGTTAGGACACCAGCACCATTACCGATGATGCGTATGTTCACATACACTTACTTTCCAGCTCACACACATCTTCATCGGTAATTTCCATGTCACTACACAGTAGTATTATTACATCAGGATATGACCCTTGTATGTGCATACTATTATTCCATGTTGCATGATATACTGTTATACTTGCATTTTATTTATATGTCACATACATCATGCTTCCTGATTATACGCATTGAGATATGTTGTTTCTGTGATATTTCTTGATTTGGGAACCGCGGGTATTTCAAAGAGATTATGTAAATGTTTTAAAAACCCGGTTACCCTTGATATGATATTTCAGTGCGTTCACCATGTGTTTTCTCGGTACTGAGAGTGACATGTGAAACCCGAATCGAGAAGGCGGATGAGACCGATTGCGGGTACATGGTGAATCCGGTGCGGTACCCCGGGGCAAGAAGATCGCAGGAGATGGTGTTGAGCCTGTGCAGGGGAGCACTATCTACCGGTGATATTACCCGACGTGTCGGATATCCGGAGGATACCGTCGTGGTCATGAGATGGATGGTAGGGGCCGATCTGGACTGACGGCGCCCTGGATTTTGTGATTGAGACATTGAGATTTCGAGATATTGAGGTACAGAGATTGCGATACAGAGGTATCGAGATACTGAGACTTATGTTTTGTGCCGATGCTAGGAACTGTTTATGCTGATTTCATTTATGATACCTCATTTTAAAAATACAGAAATCTCACAAATTATGAAAGTAGTTTTCTTCAGTACATGCATTCTGTTTCATGCATTTATACATCATCTATATGATACATTGTTACCTGATGCACTGACATGGACATATGGGATTACACTTGGGTTAGATATTTACACTAGCCATGGTTTTAGATTGCTGGTTACATATTGAGGATTATATATTATGATCGTATGACCTAGGATTGCGTCATACATGCGATTTTCTGTTCGTAGATCTTTTTCTACTCACGAGTTGGCAACTCACCCCCGTTGTGCCCCAGTTTCATGTAGGTGTTGCCGTACGGATTTCATTACGGCTTTGCGGGCATAACTTCTTTCAGGTGACTTGCTAGTAGGTGGGTTATTTGTATCATATCCATCATTATACATTGTATATTATATTTCAGTTGTATCTAGAAGATCCATCAACCAAACATGTATTTATTTGAGATAGAGACCAGTGATGTCTACTCTTTCGACCTTAGAGTCGCGCGTTATATTTCCATGGATTTCATGCTAGTTGGAATTCCCTTTTCTGTTGTGATCCTCGCCTTTAGGCGTTGTATATTATGTTGCTACAGGTTGATTCACATATAGTTTTTCCTACATTCTACTTCTTCTCTTGGTTTGGATTTCTGGGTTTCGGCTTACTTAGAATACGTACGCCTTGAGACGTTCGTAGTATAAGTGCCGGTCATGTTCCGTAATTTCGGGTTGTGACACGTGACCCCTGAACTAGCCTCTTAAAAAGGATAAAAGGGGAGTAAAATTAAAACAAATCTCAATTTAAGGCGCCTCACGTGACAACACGTGATCCCTTTATAGTGCTTAGCATTTTCAAGAGATGAAACAAGGTAGTCTCTATATTTAGGACACCTCACTTGATATCACGTGACTCCTTTATAGTGCTAAGCACTTCTAGAAGAGAAGGGAAAATAAATCAAACGTAAGTGCGCCTCACGTGATCCCATGTGGACCCAATAATACTCGGCACTCAGAAAAGAAAATGGGTAATTCCAAAGAAGCTGGGCCTATTTTTAAGTGCCTTACGTGACCCCACGTGAGCGCCTTAAGCTCTTAGTGTTTAACACTACTTTAAGGCATCACGTGACCCCACGTGAGCGCCAAATATACGCTAGTGTTTAACACTTCAAATAAAACAAAAGAATGAAGGGTGTTAAAGCCCATATTATTGTTCAGCATCACTGATGCAGAAAAGGGATCAATCCCAAATAAAAATGATTAAATGGGCTGAGCCCAGGATTGGCCGAACCCCAAATTGACTGAGCCTATTGGTTTTAGTTCAAACAAGATTATCAAATCTTTAATGAACATTCACTGGTTCCAGGGTACATCTCCTCACACCTCTGATATACATCGTTGTAATTTTTCAACGTCTTCGGAGAGGTGGCGGGTCCCGGCAACCAGACACTCAATGGACAGCAATGTCCTTAAACTAGAACAATCGAGCCCAAATGCTCTTTTGTTAGATCTAAATGATCCTGTAGAGTAGATCTTAGTCTAAAATTAGACTAACGTATTCTCAACAAACGTTTAAGTTGATCTTAGTCTTAAATGAGATTAACGATCCTTAAACCCAACCCAAACCCAAATCTAAGAAAATATGGATATGGACTAATCCACGCCCTACGGGCGACAACATAAATTAGTCTCCGTATACAATCCACGGGCAACCAAAAATAAAACAAACACACACGACATGAAATGACCATCTAGAGAAGAAGAAAGTGGTTACTGTGACGCGGTAGCGTAATTAACTGCAGGGGTTTGCGCATGCAGGAAAGAGCGTCCCCACAACCAAAAACTCCTCACAATGAGGGGGAATGTGATGAAGTCTGCTACATCAGCCGCATCCGTCTAAACCTCCGATACGGTGCTATAAATCAACTTGGCATCTTCGGAGAGGTGGACGGATAAAACCCAATAGCATCTGCCCTCTAATTCAGGCAAGACATTTGTCTTCCTGGTTTTAGGCGGCGAACAGTGTCTTGCACTTGTACAGAAAGATAACATCGATGGCTTCCAGCTGCACCAACTGTAACAGCAACTTCCACTCCGTCCCTGCCGGAGGAGTGACTTATGGGCCCTAAGCGGCCTCCATCATTGTAATGCCAGCGGAACAGGTGACTCAAGCCACCACTGGACTATTTTTTGGGACCATGATCCCACCAGCAAGCTTTAGTGCCCCAGTGCCATCACAAGCTCCCAAGAATTCGGTTTTAGATCGACTTGCAACCTCCACGGCCCCTCTCAACCGGTCGTCCAATTCTCACGCCTCAGTATTTAACAGGCTAAGACGCAGCTCAAGTGGGCCCGCAAAAAGGTTCGCGATACCTGAAGGGGTTATCCCGAAGAAGATAGTCATTTCAGCTCCGGCGGGAGATGTCGTCAAATGGGTTTCTCCTACCAAAGGATCGGTCTTCGCAAGATTGGCCATTCCAACTCCTGCTTTCGGCGAATTCATCAAGACTGCTTCCCCTACCAAAAGGTCAGCCTTCGAAAGATTGACAGTCCCCCATCAACGGACGCCAGTCTTCAATAGGCTGGCAGCAGCAGTAACCTTTCATCAGAGCAGGGGGCATGACAAAGCCACTTCCACAACTGAGGTAATTCCGTCTGAAAAGACATGCTCGACGTCGCCACTTTCCGAGTGAGGAAAGCTGGGGGCAACTTCCCCTCTGGACTTACTCCACCAGCTCCAATGGTGGAAATTGACGCTGCTGTTACAACTGGGAACAGCATCGAGCTGCTCAGGAGGGTGCGCAAGAACTCTCCAACCGCTCTACTAAAGAAGTCTCCTCCGCCTGTTGAAAACACAATGCAGACAAAGCCAGAGCAACCCCCTCAGCGGCTGTCCTCCAAACAGGGTCTGGCGTAAAGTCCAAGACTTTGTAATTGACAAAGACTACCCTAGCCGACTTAAGAAAATGAAGGCTCGGCAAGAGGAGGACCATCCTTCCGTCATACCACAGAAGGTATCATCTGCATGGGTGCCTGTTGCAACAGCCCCCTCAACTTCGACCTCCCATAAAAGGCGAAGGCCGGAGAAAACCCTGCTGCCTGCGGCGAATTCCAATGGCACTGGACCCAAATGCCCGAAGTCCGGGGGCATGATCGTGCACACGGTGTACATGGCATCCTGGAAAGAGGAAAGTCGTGCTTCCGTAGGTCATCGACCACTCACTCGGTCGTTGACAAAAGCTCAGGAGCAGCAACAAAAGCTCCAAGAAATGCTGATAAAAATGTCAGCACTTACCGGGTAGAAAGAAAGCCTAGAATCAACGTCTAAGCAGCGCCAGGAACAAGAGACCGACACCGAGTTCCTGCGGAGGGTGATAGAAAGAAAGGATAAGGAGGCCATGGAACAGGCCGCTAATATAAAGCAGATGGCGCTTCTATTTAAAGACATGGTTGGGATGATGATCCAACCGGAACCTCCAGCCGAAGACCCCCCGATAATCATCGAAGACGACCGAGAGGAAACGTCAAACCCTCCTCTGGCTGTCTCAGTAGCCCAGGAAGAGGAAATCTCCAAGGCTACCCTTGATGACTACATATCTCAACAAATACGAGCTCATTAAGCGAGTGAAGCGGCCGGCCAAGTCGTCAGAACTGAGCAACTTTATCCAGGCTGGTACGATCAAATCAAGTATACGCCAGGATATACGATCCCTAAGTTTCATGTGTATAAGGGGATGGGCAATCCACATCAGCACGTCGCTCAGTTCAGAGTATTATGCGGCAATACTAGGGGTGATGAAAAACTGTTGCTTCGCCAATTCGTTGGCAGCTTGTCGGAGACAGCATTTGAATGGTACTCGGTGCTCCCAAATGACTCCATCAAAACATTCATGGAAATGGAGATACTGTTCACACAGCGATTTGCCAACGCAAGCGAGCACACCTCAATCACGGCATTAATCAATGCCAGGGTGAAGCCAAGAGAGACCTGGGTTCAATACGCAATTCGATGGAGGAACCTAGGGTCAAAATGCGAACAACGCATAGAAGAAGCTCCTGCCGTATGCATGTTCGTGGGGACCCTTGATCCTCAGGCAACTATATCCCAATTTATGATGTTCTTCAAGCCGACCACTTTTCAGGCCTTGGTTGATAAGCTGGCCTAAATGGACCAGATGGGCTATAGGCCATCCTCTTCAAAAACCGATCTCCGGAATGAAAAGAGCAAAGGGAAAGCGACCTTCGTTGCCAACGCTCAACAACAACCGAGTAACCCGAAATCGGTTGCTTGGCGAAGCAACACAAGCCGATCCCTCAAAGAGAAGTTGAGACATCTTTACTCATTTTCCCGGGATAAAATGAGGAGACTGTTCGAACTGGCAGTTGATTAAGTGTAGGATTTTAATGACCAAAAATATTTACCGCAATCAAGAACGGCGTCGCATGAAGCTAGCCGGTGAATACGGGTCGGTCCACAGGGATGTGTAATTTTCCTAAGTGTTCTTACGAGCTGATTCCAATGGTTGTTTGGGTTTTTTTTTAATTGAAGCTAAAAACTAAGTTGGACGATGGTTAAGAAACTTGCTAGGATTAGGTCTAAGGTGGAGTTTGGTATGATTAGATCTTACATCTCTTTCAATGCCGCCAAATGAAATCTTTTAGAAGTTATAGCAACTATTAGAAAAAGGGATTAGGATGATTGGGAAGGAACGAAGTTTCTTCCTCTAGATCCTTGTCCGTCCTTTCCTAATATTTGCTCTAACCTTTATGGAAGATATGCATGTCCGGTCCTTTATACTACAGTTTCACCTTTACCTCGTGGGTAGGATGCCGTAGGGAGCGGATCATGCATGCATGCATGCATGAAGTTCTAGTTATTAAAAATGATCGGGCATGAAAGAGATGAGAGATATTCATCTCTCAATCCCTCCCCTATTCCTAACCCTAACAAGCGAGGAAATTACTCGCTCATTAGGGGATTTATTAAAAACATCATTTTAAGATTTTGCATTTTTAGATCTACTGGATTAATTTCCTACTGCAGTTTAAGAGATTCTAAACTAGAATTAACTAGGGCAAAGGAATGATTAATCAAAGGCAAGAATTTAATTATAACTAAGGCAGAAAATAAAAGACAACTTACAGAATTGATGCTCTCAACTTTGATTGAATCTGGAATTTCTATTTATTGAAAAGAGGCATCCCTAATACAATCTTTAGAATACATTTTTATAAGGAATGGGAAAATTAGGGTTACAATTGCTCGCATATGTGCTATTACAGATATACCCCCGAAAAATCCCAAAAACACCACCGACGCACCGTCAGGAGAAATCTGCACCGACACGTGCATCAGATGGCCACGGAACTGCGGCATATGTGGGGGTAGGGCCGCAGTTTCGCGTCCCTTTAGTGAGATCATCTGCTCAATTTTTGTGGGCTGCTTCTCTGCTGTTTGGGTTTTTTTATTTTTGTAGTTCTTTTCTTCATTTGGCTTCTGAGTCTTCTCCAGATCTTCAGTGAAAACTTATAATGGTCTTTTAACCGTTCACTTTGACATTTTGGACCTTGCGTTGCTTTGTACCTTTGTGAACTGTTCTTCGTCTAGGCTTGACTAGAGCCCTTCTATTTGTTAGTCAAAATTCCCTTTTTTGTATCATCTTTTGCCATTTTCACTGTTTTCGCTCCAAGAACCTGTAACCTGTAATATGTAGCAGACATGCGTCAAAAGCACCTGTTTATTTATAAAACGAATAAGAATGGGAAATATAATAATACAATATTATGGTATGAACAAATACCCCCAAACTTATCTTTTGCTCGTCCACGAGCAAACTTATTTTTATTCTCTACAAAAACCTAACCGCACTTTCACAGGGAAACGCGATTGCACTGAGCTCGTGCAACAAGCCGTTAAACCTCTAGGTGTCCCTAGTCGGAGGAGTGTTGTCTCCTGAGGGTTTTCAGCGAATACTACCCACAAAATCCTATCAATTCGGCATTTCGACTTTTGTTCTCCAATTAGGTCTTCTAACAAGGATTCTATTATCGTTGACTCGTAAATTATCCACCCATATTCTTTACACTTTCTCATCATCTAACTTAAGATTATATATGTTCTATAGACTTGCTTAGCTTTCGGCATTTCTTAAGTTTTCCTTCTAAGGTTCCATCTTCACTTAGGAATTTTTCTATCAACTCTACTAAAGATACAAGTTCTATTCTTCATTTTTTTCTCTTATCTAAACTCTAATCACATATCCCCACGTGTGTGTATAAATCACCCCTACACTTGAAAATTCAAATCAAGCAATCGTATTCTTGTCCCTTGTCTAAAGCACTTCTTAATTGGTGAATTTTTTAAATGAATTTATGCTTACACATCCTTCATGCGACCATTAATACTTCTTGAGATACCAACGACCGATTACAAGATGTGTTTGCACATTAAAACATAATTCCTAGTCCTGCAATACCCAAGGCTTTAGCAGTGACTCCCAAACCAGTTGGTCTAAGGCACTAGGTGATGAAGCACCCTCGCTAAATATTTTTCTATTTTTGCAGCCTTAAGTAATCACAAAAACCAGTGTTCATTTTTTTCTTGTTTCTTTATTCACACTTTTTTCTTTTATTTTCATTGTACTAAGGACTTTAGACAAGAGCATTTCAAGGTCCCTTCTACTATCCCAAGTTTCAAGGTACGTGATTGTGCAAATTGGAGGGTATACATTTTCAGAATCTAGATTTAAACTAGGAGTTATTTTTCAAACTTATACTCTAATAAAAATCAATATTTTTTCCTTTATTTCGACATAGCCCAGGAAGTGAACCCAAAATTTGCCTATTTCTAAATAAACTACGAAGACATATACTTTCCACCGTTAATTTTTAAAGAAGGTTATTTTTAGGGTTTTTTAATTTACTAAGTCTAAGATCTAGTTGTTTGTAGCCAGTTAACCTATTTGTCAAACTCAAGTTGAATATGGCCAAAATTGAATACAATAATTTTTATAATTTTTGAAAATTTTCAATTTTTATGAGTTTTTTTTAAAATAAGTATGCAAATGCAAAAATATGTACAAATGAATGCGAAGGAAGAAGCCGTACCGAGCATACCCCCAAACTTAAACTTGACAATGTCCTCACTGTCATGCTACACCAAGAGGGTCAAAATGTTGGCACTCCCCTGATTATTTATTTACAATTTTTTTTTCATTTTTAAATTTTTTTATTTTTATTGTTAAAAGAAAAACAAAAATATATATACAACATGGTTCCCCCCAAACTTAAGCTTGGCCTTACATAAGCCAAACGTTAGCACCAACCATTCAAAGATCTTATCGTGGTAATGGTAGGGTTGGTGAAATAATGGGGTGGAAAGAAAAGAAATGAGAAGCACACGAGACTGTGTAGAGGTAGAAACGGGATACGGTCTCGGTGGGGAGAAGAATGGCGGAAAAGAGAAAGAAGTGGAGTACGATCTTGAGCGTGTAAATCGAGTGAATAAATTAGCACAATTTGTGATGACCGATATGTTAAAAGCGATTATGCTAATCTATCAACTCGTCGTGAAATGGGGTCAAATCTCTCAAGATTCACAAGAAAGCATGGGTACGCCGAATTTGGTATAGGAGATGAAAGCGTAACGGTCTCTTGTACGGTCGGAACGATAGGAATGACGACAGAGTGAATTAGGGATAGTCTCATTTTCACCGTAATAAATTGTCTCGAACTGGAAAGATTCCAACAATGGTTCGAAACTACTGTAAGCAACCGAGTCTGATGGTTCAACTGACTCATTTGAAAATGCAAAGGACTCAAACTCGGGCGGGAAGACATCAACATCGTCCGAAAAAGAGAAACACTCGTAGGTGTTATCGTCTGTGAGAACTGTGTCAGATTCAAAGAAATTTTTTTCAAACTCACAGTCTTCAAGCGTGATATTAGGCGTGGTCGGAACGATGGAAAGGAGGGAGCGTGATATAACAGTTAAAGGTTCAGGAGGATCAATTGGAAAATCTGACACATCAAACAAAAATGATTCAACCTCAATATTATCCTCAAAACTCTCCTCAATACTTTCCTCATAATTCTCCTCAAAATTTTCCTCATCCATGCCATTATCATCAACATCAAGACGCATATGAAGTTCGGGAGAAATATCTAATGACTCGGGATGATGAGTTGAACATAGAATTTCAATCAAATTGACAGGTTCATCATCCGAAATATTCCCGGCGTCTATATCCTCAATCAAGTGAAAATCAATTTCTTTAGACACCTCATCAACAGCATGGATATTTATCGATTTAGGTTCTAAAGTGGAAGTGTAAAGGTCAAACGGATTAGGTGCGGTTTCAGTTGAAAGGGGTTCTTCATAATTTGGCAAATCAAACACTACAAAATCACACAACTCGTTTTTATTTTGAACTAGTGAAACATTTAGGACATTCGATAGAAAACTGGAGTTGTGGGCTTCAATTGGGTAAGGGTAGGTTTGATTTTGAAATCCTCTCACATTCTCACTCTGTCCAACCGCCTTCTTATACATTGAAAATTTTTGAGCTAGCGGGAAACTAGCTACCGCTTCAGTAGGTTGCATAAGGGTGGCTACGGACGCTTCCACATTCCTAGTCATTTTATTTGTTGCTGCAATATAAGCCTCCAACGACTTTTCCAAACTAGACTTAGGTGGTGAGGGGGTTTCGGTAAAAGATTCAAAATGGTGTGGATATGCAAAACTCCCAACAGGCTGTGTAGAAGCAGTGTCTAGTGAAGGTGGAAAGGTCGGGTAGGACTGGTAGGAAGTGGTTGGTTGGACAGGGGTAGGGTCAACATGTAGATAAAAAGGTGAATAATCGTGCGGATCCCTAGAACTAGATGAGTGGAGAGGGGTGGAAGATCGGCTGCGAGATTGAGCTATATGCTCAGCAATGGACATCAGCTCAGGAGTGACAGAAGGACTTAAAGAAGTGGTATCAACATATGGAGGTGGTAAAGATTGACTTGGTTGACACAAAGTGGGTTTAAAAGTCAAATTGTTTCTCCTAGACGCCTCTATTTGATCTTTCAAAGATTTTTTAGGCAAGGAAGGATCGTCTTTAAATTGACCGAACAAATTGACGTACGATGCAAAATTAGGTTCGGGATACCAAAGTTCGGCAAGTGATTTATTATGTGGGGTACCCATGTTAGAAGAAAGAAGTGAAAAGAAAGAAGGTTTGTGGTGGTGCAAGGATTTATTTGCGGCAAAAATTTGCAAGTTTCTATAAAAGATTTGTCCTTTTTCCTTTTTCTTTATTTGGAAATTGTTGCAAAAAGATTGTTGATAAAAGATATGCAACAGAAAAATATTACTTGTAATCAATTTTTATTTTAAGCGGGGCCCAAAAATCCTGCACAAGATCATTATTTGGAAGGGAATATATTTTTAAAGCGTGAGGAATTCTGCAGGCAATTCACAGAAAAGATATATCAAGATTTTCAGAGAAAGAACAGAGGGGCTTACAGAGGAAATTCCACGAGATGATTCTACCACAGAGCCGCCTTTCCGCGGTATAAACGGGTTCCTGCCGCGTTTTCACGGCGGGATGGTTAGCACGAGTACCCAAAATTTTTGTGACGTTCTAAACTGTCAAGACCGCGGCGGATCCGCGGTCTAAGGTGGGTTTGTGCGGCGGTTTAGCGGCACGGTGGAAGGTTCAGTTCACCAAATTTTTGCAGTTGCTCTGTTGTTGAAATACCCCTCTGTTTTGATCTTTTGTTTTCTGTTTCGCTTTTTGGAAATTTCCAGATCCGTATTTGTTCCTGCAAGATGCACACAACAAAGTACCCTTTCCAAAAAAATAACAATTGATATATTTTTATAATTTTTGGATTTTTTAGATTTTTATGATTTTTTTTTAATTTTTTGATTAACCCGAAATTACACAAAAGAAATTTTACGCCATCCCCGGCAACGGCGCCATTTGATTAAGTGTAGGAGTTTAACGATCAAAAATATTTATCGCAATCAAGAACGGCGTCGCATGAAGCTAGCCGGTGAATACGGGTCGGTCCACAGGAATGTGTAATTTTCCTAAGTGTTCTTACGAGCTGATTCCAATGGTTGTTTGGGTTTTTTTTTTAATTGAATCTAAAAACTAAGTTGTACGATGGTTAAGAAACTTGCTAGGATTAGGTCTAAGGTGGAGTTTGGTATGATTAGATCTCACATCTCTTTCAATGCCCCTAAATAAAATCTTTTAGAAGTTATAGCAACTATTAGAAAAAGGGATTAGGATGATTGGGAAGGAACGAAGTTTCTTCCTCTAGATCCTTGTCCGTCCTTTCCTAATATTTGCTCTAACCTTCATGGAAGACATGCATGTCCGGTCCTTTATACTACGGTTTCACCTTTACCTCGTGGGTAGGGTGCCGTAGGGAGCGGATCATGCATGCATGCATGAAATTGTAGTTATTAAAAATGATCGGGCCTGAAAGAGATGAGAGATGTTCATCTCTCAATCTCTCCCCTATTCCTAGCCCTAACAAGCGAGAAAATTACTCGCTCATTAGGGGATTTATTAAAAACATCATTTTAAGATTTTTCATTTTTAGATCTACTGGATTAATTTCCTACTGCAGTTTAAGAGATTCTAAAAGGAATGATTAATCTAAGGCAAGAATTTAATTATAACTAAGGCAGAAAATAAAAGACAACTTACAGAATTGATGCTCTCAACTTTGATTGAATCTGGAATTTTTATTTATTGAAAAGAGGCATCCCTAATACAATCTTTAGAATACATTTTTATAGGGAATGGGAAAATTAGGGCTACAATTGCTCGCATATGTGCTATTACAGATATACCCCCGAAAAATCCCAACAAAACCACCGACGCACCGTCAGGAAAAATCTGCATCGACACGTGCATCTGATGGCCGGGGAACCGCGGCATATGTGGGGGTAGGGCTGCGGTTCCACGGCCCTTTAGTGAGATCATCTGCTCAATTTTGTAAGCTGCTTCTCTGCTGTTTGGGCTTTTTATTTTTGTAGTTCTTTTCTTCATTTGGCTTCTGGGTCTTCTCCAGATCTTCAGTGAAAACTTGTAATGGTCTTTTAACCGTTCACTTTGACATTTTGGACCTTGCGTTTCTTTGTACCTTTGTGAACTGTTCTTCGTCTAGGCTTGACTAGATCCCTTCTACTTGTTGGTCAAAAGTCCCTTTTTTGTATCATCTTTTGCCTTTTTCACTGTTTTCGCTCCAAGAACCTGTAACCTGTAATATGTAGGAGACATTCGTCAAAAGCACCTGTTTATTTATAAAACGAATAAGAATGGGGAATATAACAATACAATATTATGGTATGAACAGAAGTGCGCAACAGACTCATCACTCTGCCGGATCCGAGACGCCCACTACAGCCTGGTGACGTCAACGGACCCAACTACTTCCCCTACTACGGAGTAATAGGCCACCCAATCAAAGATTGATACGTCTTCAAAAACTTGGTTGAGGACCAGTACCAACAAGGGAAGTTCGTGCTGTCCGAAAATTGAAAGGTAAACCCACCACAGCAGCACACTCCTAAAAAGGTGGATATGCTGGGGGAATCGTGCTCATTTGTAGAGGAAGCTCCGTGGGAAGTTTTCCTTTCGGATAAAACTAAAAGAATGCTGAAAGATCTTCAAGCATGCCTCACAATCACGGGGAAAAGCCCGCTGGAACCCGAGATCATTTACGGGATGCTGAAAACGCGCCCAACACCGAAATATGGTAGCGATGGGCAAAACACCTAGGTCAGGCCTTCAAAGTCTTTGAAGGAAAAGAAGAAGACCAAGAAGCCTATGCAGCTCGAAGACAATCGTACGGATCTTCAAAAATACATCGATGCACTGAAGGAATACAACCACAAGGCGTAGACCCCGGTCACACTTGAAGAGTTCCTCAAGCATAATCTTGAGAACGGAGACAGTGACATTGATGAAGGAAACAGCTCGTCAGAAGAATCCGAGGATTATGTAGCGAGTTGCCACATGGTCTCTCACCTATCATTAAAAGACCAAGAAGCTCCCTCGGCGTAGGAAACCAACACAGAGGAACTGGAGGCAGGACCGGCGTCAAAATCCCTAGAACCGTCAAACGACCTGATTGATAAACTGCTGAACGGAGCCCTTCAAAAGTGCAAAGCTGACCGAGAGAATGAAACTTCCATATACGAAAAGTTCAAGCGTCAGCGTCAGGACGAAGAAGTTACGGCGGGGAAGAGTCACAAAGTACTCCAACCAGATCGAAGCATACCCACTGCAGACAAAAGCAGGTTTAAGATGAGGAAACGGTTCGCCAAAGCCCTGTTAATAGGGATAAAGCTGCCACCTATCAAAGGAAATGCTCCCGGGAGTACGTGCTTCGATGAAGCGGATGTACACACAAACTACTGCTTATACCATCGGAGGGTTATACATCCCACCGAAGAATGCAGTGCCTTCAGGAAGTGGTGGCATGGATACGTGGCCCACCGACAACATTTTAAGAGGATGAAGCATGAAGCTCATCGACGGTGAAAAAATGTGACAGATGAACGCGAAAAAACGATTGGCAGCTGTTATATGGTTGATACCAGTTCGACAAAATGGAAAACCCAAGTTCTAACAGTCGGGAGCGATTCTATGGAAGAAATAACCCCCGGCCCTCTCTTCCAAGAATCCACCTCCTGAAAAGGAGAAGAGATGAAGAAATGCGAGAACATTCAGCTACGTAACCGCACGCAGCCTGAGAAGAACCTAGGGACTACAAACAAAGGTTCGAGCAAAAGAGACAAGAGGAAGGAAAAAATCCCTGAGGAAATTGCCCTCAATGATGGAGTTGTCAAACAGCTTGCGGCCAAGGACCCACCTAAGAAAAATAAGGTGGATTATAATGTCCTGGCACATCTGAAGAAGATACCCTCGCAACTGAGCATACTGGATGCTCTCCTCTTATCCAAAGAGGCACGAGATTCTCTAATCAAGGCGCTGCAAGAGCTTGATCAGTTCCAAGCTTTCTTTGCGGAAGAAAAGATGAAGGACGAGCTGGCAGAGGTTCATAAAACTAACATCACATTCGGCGATGAAGATCTCCTCCTTAGAACGTGCGAGCACAACCGTCTTCTATATGTCACCGGGCACCGCCACGACATTAAGATAGGGAAGATCCTGATCGCCAACGGGTCTTCTGTAAACCTTCTCAGCGTGAAAGTGCTGAAGGAGATCTGCATGAACATCCATCACCTGGTTCGGGACAAAATTACCATCTCTGGGTTCGACTCACAGTCATCACGGACGCTTGGGTCCGTGATATTGACATTCGCTTTGGGATGCTCGTCATTGACATCAAATTTCATATCATCGACGCCAAGACTTGCTATAACGCTCTTCTTGGCCAGCCTTGGTTACACGAGTAGAACATCATCCCTTCTACACAACACCAGTATATGAAGTACTTCAAAGAAGACCTTAAGTAAACAGTTATAGGGGAGCTAAACACATTCTACGTAAATGAAGTCCGCAAGTATGAAAACGATAAGTACTTCCTACCAGACTTCGAAGACACGGAAATATTTCGTAAACTGGAGAATAAACAAAAAGTCGTCGCCACCATCCCGATCTTTGGGAGCGATACTGAGGAGGATGAAAAGATAGTCTTCTCGGGTCAACTCCAAGGCAGTAGGCCAGGACCATCTACTCCTATTTTGGTCTTTAGAAGCGACTCTGAAGACGAGGTCAACGCAGAGTTCTCTATTCGTCCATCAATACAAGCCATCACTGGAGCTGATCAGAGTTTATAAATCACTATGGTTCCGCAGCAGCATTAAAGAGAACTTGATGCGGCGTGCAAGAGCTGCAGACCTTCTACGTTCCTCCTAAGCGAAAAGGTGAAAAGGCGATCCTCTTCTACCAATCTACGGAGACTAAAGTAGAAAAAGAAGTCTGGTATGGTGTTGAACTTGCGCTTAACAGGCTTCAACCGATCTGTATGCCCAGATACTGCATAGAGGGATTGTGAAGGCTATTAAGATACCAAGGCGTACCCTTCAAACAGACCGCTAGACAAGCCCAGCTCTACAACAAGATTTGGGACATTCCAGGAACTCAGCGTAAAATGCCCAACGGGAGGATGGAGATGACTGGGCTTGGATATGTTCGGTCCAAGAAAAGGGAGTGATTCCATGATTGCCATGTCATAAATAACTCCGGTGGAGAAGCGAATGCCTTTCCAGATAGCGCTGATATCGAACCAGAGCGAGATCCCGCCATAAGAATACCAAGTCCGTCATTCGAAGAACAAATTGATAAGCTAATGAGAGAAGCCGGCCAAAAGGTTCGGGATGACCACAGCCATGAAATGTCCATTTACATGAAAGCGAGGACGCAGCGTCTCGCTCAGCAGTCTGCGGAAAGAGAAGAATATGATGCCCTCCACCCTTAGCACGTTACGCGCTCTCGTGGCAAGGAAAAGTCCCGACACAAACGTGACAACAAGGTGAAGAATGAGAATGACGCTCGAAAACAGCTAAGCGGATTCAAGAAGCCACGCGATTGAGAAAGAGTCGGCTGGAATCCGTCTTTTATGAAGAAGATAGGTTGGGAATACTCTTTCCCTCAAGACAAGACAAGAAAAATATTCAACCTTGTCATGAAGTATCAAATGATGACGCTCCTGGAGTTTCGGCATCCCGAGCAAATAAACGAGGTCTATCATCCGGCTTATTGCTCCTACCGCCTAGCAATAGGACATCCGCTTGAAGACTGCTTCACATTCAAAGACTGGGTCGAAGACCAGTATCAGCAAGGCAGGTTTGCTCTATCCGACAATTGGAGGGTAGCACCACCATGAAAGCATGAGCCAAAAGCAACCTACACTGTGAGGGAAAGTCTAGATCAGCATCGAGCTTGGAAACGAACTCGTACCTGTCACGTGATAACATTCTCAATGGAGGAGGAGCACGAGAATATGGGCGACTTCTCCCACTGCTTCGCAGATGAGGATGAGGACGAGGTGGTTTTAGAATTTCCACCAGCGCCAAAAGAGCTGAAAGATGAGATACACACCACAGCGGACAACCTGAGAAAAATCGACTTGGGGATAGAAAACGAGTTAAGGCCAACGTTCGTCAGTGAGCTGCTGTCTGAAAAACAGGTGGCCGCGCTAAAGGGCGTACTTAGGCAATATAAAGACTGTTTTGCATGGAATTTTTCCGAGATGCCGGGACTAGATCCAGAAATAGCGGTGCATAGGTTGGCTATATCGCCAGTCGTTAAGCCAGTCAAGTAAGCGCCAAGAAGAATACGGCTCGAACTCGAGATGAGCATCAATGCCGAAGTCAAGAAACTAATCGACTCAGGCTTCATCCAAGAAGTTCTATATCCCGACTAGATCGCCAACATTATCCCAGTAATGAAGAAAAATAGGACAGTACGCATCTGCGTGGACTTCCGGGACCTTAATAAAGCTTGCTCGAAGGATGACTTCCCAGTACCCGTTACCGAGCTGATGATCGATAACATGTCTACCTATGAAGTCTTCTCCTTCATGGATGGATCTTCAGGCTACAATCAAATAAAAATTCATCCCGAAGACCAAAAGCATACTGCCTTCCGGACCCCGCTGGGTATATTCTGCTATAAAGTGATGGCATTCGGTCTGAAGAACGCTGGCGCTACCTACCAGAGGGCCATGATGAAGATCTTCGATGACCTCATACACGAGATTGTTGAATGCTACATTGACGACCTTGTGGTGAAAAACAAATCGTACGAGGAGTACTGGGAGCATTTGAAAATAGTGTTCCAGCGTCTTCGGAAATATAATCTGAAGATGAACCCTTTGAAATGCGCGTTTGGAGTCTCCTGAGGAAAATTCCTGGGATTCATCATACGACATCGAGATATCGAAAAAGACCCATCAAAGATCAAGGCGATTATGGAAATGCCTTTGCCAAGAACTCTTAAGCAACTGTGGTCTCTCAAAAAAAAGCTCGCGTATATCCGATGGTCCATAGCTAACCTCTCCGGCAAATGCCGCTCCTACAGCCATTTAATGAAGAAGGGGACTCCGTTCGTGTGGGATCATAAATGCCAAAGTGCACTGGACGAAATCAATAAATATCTACAGAATCCACCGGTATTGACTGCTCCGGTCAAGGGAAAGCCTCTCATCCTGTACACAACAGCCCTTAAAGGTTTTTTAGGCGCGCTATGGACACAGGAGAACGACCACGGAAAGGGGAGAGCTCTTTACTATTTGAGTCGAGTTCTCCTGGGGGTAGAAAACAACTACTCCCCCATTGGAAAGTATTTCCTGGCACTAATCTTCGCTGTCACGAAACTTCGACATTATGCCTTGGCACATGAGGTCCATCTCATATCAAAGGTGGATCCTCTCAAATATTTGACGTCAAGAGCCATACTAACAGGAAGGATTGCCAAATAGACCCTCCTCTTGGTAGAATTCTTAATAATTTATTGACCTCTCAGGGCAGTGAAAGGGGAGGCCATCGCCGACTTCATAGCAGAACATCCGATACCTGCCGACTCTCCCTTAAATTGCGAATTACCGGACGGACATGCGTTCGACACAAAGGATGAAGAAAATGACTCTCGATGGGAACTTTACTTCGATGGGGCATCATCCATAAAGAAGCAAAAGCACAACACCCCCATAATCAAAGCTGGGGTAGGCCTTATCTTCGTGACCCCGCAAGGAGGGATAATGTGTTTCGCCCTTTCATTGACAGAGCCAAGAACAAACAACGAGGTTGAGTACGAAGCTTTGATAGCAGGTCTTAAGATTGCTGTCGATATGAGAATTGAAAATATCCTCATATATGGAGACTCCCAGCTGTTCATTAGCCAAGTAAATGGAGACTATCAGACATGCAAGCCAGAACTGATTAGGTATGGTGAAAGAGTGCAGCAACAGCTGACGCAAATCCCTTCCTACATCGTGGAAAGCATACCGCGTGAGGAAAATAGCAAGGCGGATGCGTTAGCCAAGCTCGCTAAAGAACTGGCCGACGAAAACCTCGATGACATAAGGATCATTGTGCAAAGTCGTCGGATTCTCGCGCCAGCAGAAATATCTCCGGAGTCTTCTGAAGGAAAGGAAGCGACCAAACAAGTAGCCTGCCAAATAGAAGACGAAGAAAAGATTAAGGATTGGAGAGAATTATTCATAGACTACTTCAAATCCCATCGAACACCCGAAGACACATCATCAAGACATCAGCTCATGAGGCGAGCCCTGTCTTTCGCCTTCGTCGATGATACTCTTTATAAGAGATCATTCGATTGTCTGTGGCTGAGATGCCTGGGACAAAAAGAAGCAAAAGGGGTCATCCAAGAAACTCACGACGGACTCTGCGGTTCTCATCAGGCCGGACCAAAAATGAAGTTAAAGATCAAGAGAATGGGTTACTATTGGTCCACGATGATTCAGGACTGCCTCGAATATTCCAAGCAGTGTCACTCGTGCCAAATTCATGGGGACATCATTTACCTGCATCCAAATCCGTTGCACCTGACGTTGGCTAGCTGGCCGTTCGAAATGTGGGGAATCGATATAATCGGGCCCATCGAACCAGCATCGTTTAAGCGACATCGGTTCATATTGGTAACAACCGATTACTTCTCTAAATGGGCAGAGGCAGTACCACTAAGGGAGGTGAAGACGGAGAACGTCCTCCATTTCTTTAGGACACATGTCATTTACCGATTCGGCACTCCGTGAAGAATCATCTCGGATAATAGACCGGCTTACAGGAGCTATATAATCAGCCGCTTCGCACAGCAGCATAATATAGATTGGAGATACTCTTCAGTCTATAATCCCTGAGCTAATGGTCTAGCTGAGGCTTTCAACAAGACCTTGATGAAGATCATAATGAAAACGATGTCCAGAAATAAAAGGGACTGGCACGAGAGACTGCATGAAGCCCTCTGGACGTATCGAACCACGTTCAAAACGGCCATGAATTCAACGCCATTCGCGTTGGTATTCGGCACGGAAGCGGCACTTTCCTTGGAAATAGAGCCACCTACTCTACGAGTAGCATTTCGATATGAGCTGACGAATGAAGAAAATGCCCATCTTTGGCTTGAGGAGCTCGATATCCTAGATGAAACTCGTCTCATGGCGTAGCAAAACCTGAAAGATTACAAAGCAAGGATGACGCGCTCATATGAAAGGCTAACCAGGCCGAGAATATTCCGCCAAGGCGAACTCGTGCTAGTCGTAAAAAGACCTAAGATCCTCAACTATGCAAAACGGGGGAAATTCGAGCTAAACTACGAGGGTCCGTACATCATAGACAAGGTTTACCAAGGTGGGGCCTACTTGCTCATGGATATGCATGGCAAAAGACCTTTCCGGCCAATAAACGGCCGGTTCCTTAAGAAATACTACGCTTGACAAGCCACGGCTCAGTTCAATGATAGATGACAACGCTCGTATCCGCTCGCTGTCTTCCTGAGTCCAAACTCTATAAGTAGTATCCGGCAAAACTTCGCCTCGAAGCTGGCCATGGACCAAGATGTTCCTAAACTAACAATGGACCGATATGTCCCTAAACTAACAATGGACCGAGATGTCCTTAAACTAAATACATCGCCTCAAACACGGCGACAGTGGAATTCAAGTCCACAAATCCCAGCGGCGAGGATTGTAACTTAAGTCCCGCTGGCTGCACAGCTGTCCCGGTGGCGAAGTCCCCCCTAAGTTCCATTGGAGAATAGAGGGGTAAAAAAATGGTACGTCCACAAGCGAAATGGGCACAGATGAAAACCCGAAAAGGCGTCGTGAGTAAAAACAACAGGGCTATCGGCGAGCTTGTGAAAACCTAAAAGGGATCAATCTCGTGGTGTAAAAATAGGGGGGTACGTCCAAAAGCTAAATGGACACGGATGAAAACCCGAAAGGGCGCCGTGAGTAAAAACAACAGGGTTACCGGCGAGTTTGTGAAAACTCGAAAGGGCGCAATTTCGTGAAAATAAAGACACGTGCAAGGTCCTCTCGACCTTGTGAGGAGAAAATACCTGCGTGAGATCCTTACGACTCACAAGAGAGCAACACACTTAGGGATCCCCATGATTCTTAAGGAGAAATTACACTTACGAGATCCTCACGACTCGTAAGGAGAATTACCCCCTACGAGACCCTCACGGCTCATAGGATTCAAAATCCTTAAGATACAGGGACCTGAACCTGTTCTTAAGCCATCAAACTCCCCAAGTCGCCCTACAAGCGGTCCATATTGACTCTGGTATACAATCCACGGGCACAAATAAACATTCCCTCACCAAGTCCCACTAATGGTGAACGACACTTGTAAATCCTCTCGACTTATAAGGAGAAAATACTCTTATGAGATCCTTACGACTTATAAGAGAACACACACTTGGGGATCCCTGTTGGATGTATATGCCCTAGAGGCCAGTATTGTATATGTATACATATGGATACTAGGGATATGTATGTACAGAACAATCTTGCTCAGTTTTATAGTATATTATTTGACTTGTCTTTATCGGGATATGTGTATTTATTGTTATTATATCTGGTTTGCACATATTGATAAAGACTCGATACGGTAGTATACTATTGTGGTTTGTCTTTATCTTAACATGGCATATGTCATACTCGTTATTATGTATTGCAATTACATGTTGATAAAGCCCCTAGGATCTTGCTTGACTACCCGCGTTGTGATGGCGATCATACTTGTGGGAGCAGGGTAGTCCATAAGCACATCCGTAAATGGTCCCTAGTTGCGTGAGTATCGAGACTGGGCACCGATACTCCAGAGTAGACTAGTGTTTACGTTTCTAGCCCCGTCGGGGGATGGTTGGTCCCACAGCCATTGGTCTGATGCACCTAAGATCGTATACAGGTGCTCACTGGGTGTGAGTACACTGGACGGACTCGCCGAGAACTTCTATATGGTACTATACCTATCGTCAGATGGAAGTTCTTAGGTGACATGTGTACAGGTTAGTCTTTGGACCCGAGATCGGCATTTGTCTCGTGTGAGTTCCTACTGAACTTTGATCACTACCCTACCACGGCTTTACTGAGTCGTGCAAACAGGTTTTGGTTGGGTTCAGTCCCGAGCCACATGGAGGCAGTGAACGATTGTCGGGGATTCGTCACTCCCGGTATAGGGAGTCGATATCGCACTGTGATTCAATTAGTCAGGACCATAAGACCTTGGCCAAGGCACTTGGGATTTACTGATAGGTTGATCAGTAGTTTTCCAGATTGGTCCAGAGCCATATCTGCACGACTTATCAGGTTGTTAGGATCTGACGTTCACCATCCCCTAGACCCGGTATGCGATACTCTTTGACGAAGAGACCGGAAAATATGGATATTGCCACGGATAGGCTCAGTAGGAGATCCGGATGAGTTTGCTCATCGGCCTTCTTTTCGATAGGTACCTGGATAGCCGTTACGTACAGCTAGTACCGCTGACAAGCTTGTGGTTAAACCCACTGCCAGAGTACTGTCGAGTCTTTAGAGTGCCACACAGAGGGTTTCCCTGATTCAGGCGAAATGATGTAGTAGCCGTATTGGATACGTGCAGGGTTCGATCGATTGATGTACTTGGTACTCGGATTTTCGATCGGACAGTTTGTAATACTAGCCGGCTCAGGTTTGAACCGGATTATTAAATCAGGTATTGATTTAATAATTTACATATATGTATTTCGATATATATATTCTAGTATTATGTTTTTCGTGTTATTCTATCTCTTTTGGGCGTTCGAATTTTTATTTTATTGCCGGTATATTTGTACAATTGTTGGAGATCCGTATTTATTACAGTTTTCCTTCTAGAAGGTGGCCACCTCATTTTGGATTTTCCTTTTATTTGATAATTGGAATGAGGTGTAAAGTAAAAGGTATGGGAGGAATGGTGATGACCATGCTTTAATAATTCACAAATGAATTTATAATTCATTTGGAGTTACTATTGAAGCATAGTTGTTGATTGTTTATTGAAAGAATTCACACACAAAACTAAGGTGTGTGATTTTCTCTCACTTCATGCTTCATTTTCTCTTTGAGCTATCATCTTTCTTGAGTTCCTCCCTCCTCTTGCTTTCTTCCATCTTCATCTTCTTCCTTTTCACTAACATTCTCATGTGTTGAGAAACAAGTGAAGAGGTTAGAAAAGAAATAGCAAACACTTAGACACCCTCCACTACATCTTAGATTACTTGGGCTAGCATCCCAAGTTCTCTAGTTTCTCTTTTGATAGATTGCAAAGAGCTAGAGCCATGGATCATACTCCCCGGGTGGATCATCAAGGACCAAGGAAGGCCGGAGAACAATCTCGATCCCGGAGGACCGACAGAGCAAGGAATGAAGTTCAAGCATGTTCAAGGCGCTTGCAAGAAGCTAAGGATGAAGAAAGAAGACCGAAGGACTTGGTTCGTTTGGTGAGGTTTCTATCATAGTAGATAGCTCTCTTAGTGTAGCTAGTTAGTTTTATAGAAAGATCTGGTTTTAGGGTTTAGCCTAGCGCCAAGTTTTTGTTCGTAAGAAATTTTTTATTCCGTATTTGGCCACGTGAGTTGGCCGGGGCCTAGGGTAACCCTTCAATCCCCACGATTCCTAAGGAGAAAATACACCTGCGGGATCCTCACGACTCATAGGGAGAAAATACCTTTATGAGACCCTTATGGCTCATAAAGTCAAAAACCTTAGTCAACAGGATCTTAACCCTGTTTGCTAAGCCACCTTTGTTCAAATCGACAAAGGCAAATAATGATATGCTCCTGGAAATATCCCAGTTGTAGCGATACTGATGCCTAAATTGGTATCAAATTCCAAATCCTTTCAAGGCAAATGATGATTCTCTCCTGGCCACATTCCAGTCAAAACGATACTGATGCTAAGAATGGTATCAGATTTCAAGTTCTATACTCACAATAAAAATCAGTGAGCAAAAAATGCATATGAAATAGCCGAAATGTATGGGCAACTCGCAATAAAAAGCAGCGAGTAAAAAATAAAAAATAACTGAAATGATTGGGCACCGCGATAAAACCCCGAAATGATTGGTCAATCGCGACTTTTGCGATATAAAAAAGTTGAAATGATAGAGCATTGCAGAAAGAAATAAAATGAAATGAAACTTTTGCCATACAAGTGAGTCCATACTAACCCCTGCATACAATCCATAGGCACAAATGAAAAGGGAAAACCACATTTTCCCACCAAGCTTCATCAGAAGGAGAGCCAGGTCTCGACGGTTCACAGACAGCGTAGAGATCAACAACGGCATTTCTTCTTACTCCAACAGGATGCGGACGCGACGTCAATAAAGCGGAGCCATGGCAAAGTCCCTAGTTCCAAATCTCGGCAGTTCACCAGCAACCTAGAGACTACCTCAGAGCCATGACAAAGTCCCTAGTTCCAAGTCTCGACGGTTCACCAACAACTTAGAGACTACCTCGGAGCCATGGCAAAGTCCTTAGTTCCCAGTCTCTACGGCAACGTCTACAGCCAAGAGATCAACAACGGCGTTTCTTCTTACTCTAACAGGATGCAGACGCGAAGTCAACAAAGCGGAGCCATGGAAAAGTCCCTAGTTCCAAAACCTCGGCGGTTCACCAGTAACCTAGAGATTACCTCAGAGCCATGACAAAGTCCCTAGTTCCAAGCCTCGACGGTTCGCAAACAACCTAGAGACTACCTCGGAGCCATGGCAAAGTACCTAGTTTCAAATCTCGACGGTTCACAAATAGCCTAAAAATCAACAACGACGTTTCTTCTCACTCCAGAAAGATGCAGATGCAACGTCAATAACCGACCCCAGGGTGAAAACAACGGAACCATGGCAAAGTCCCTAGTTCCAAGTCTCGACAGTTCACAGACAACCTAGAGACAACCTTGACATTCGTCGCAATATAGCAGACACAATGTCAACAAACGAAGCAAAGTAAGATCCCTAGCTTCAGGGTCTTGATGGCAACTCAAATAAAACCAGAAAGAACATTGGAGATCGTCCCACACCAGCGCGGAGTGGTCATGACTTATCGGGGCTCCCAAATTGAGCCTAACCTCAAATAAAAAAGCGGCATGGAAAATCCCTAACGCTTGCTCTTCCTACGGTAATATAACCTAGGAGATTACTTGAAGACGTCTTGTCTAGCCTCCGAAGGGATCATAGACACGACAATCGCAGGGCTACTCGAACAGCAAGATTGCGTATCGGGGAATGCATCAGTCAACGCGACGGTATAACGGACAAAAACCCTAGTACCACATACCCTAACGGACATCTTTCATAAAAAGTAGAGGTTAACTGTGACGTTAGGACACTCTTTCGAGAAATTTTCGGTTCGTCTCGACTCGTAGGGAAAACAATGTTCTTGCGAGAACTTCTCGACTCGTCTCGACTCGTAGGGAAAAAGCCTTAAGCAACGGGGATATCAACCTGTTTTCTAAGCACTGGGGACCTGCAAGTAGGTCCAAGATGGACTATTGTATATTATCCATGGGCCACACTCTCTAAAGTCGAATATCGACAAAGAGGGAAAAAACCACTTATGAGTCCTCTCAACTTATAAGGAGGGAAATTCTTTTGTGAGATCCTTATGACTCTCAAGAGAAAACACACTTAGGAGTCTTCACGACTCCTAAGGATAAAATACACCTAATGGATCCTCACGACTATTAGGGAGAAAAGTCTTTATGAGACCCTCAAGACTCTTAAAGTTGAAAAGCCTTAGGCGGCAGATTCAAACCTGTTTCCTAAGCCTTCGCTGCCCTGCAAGGAGATCAATATGGACTATCTACATGCCACATTTGCCAAAATTACTTGCCAATATGAAATAAAATATGACTTTTATTCATGAATTCAAATGAATACAAGATACATTTCATAAAGGAATCAGAATCAATACTTGTTATTCATCAATCACAAGTTTACAGTCGGTACGAGAAAAGAGGTACAATGACAGTTATTAAGGAGGAGGCGTCTTCAGCAAATTGATAAGCCACTCTCACGCTCCCCTCAATATCTTCTCGCGTTCAGCCACGGCGGCCAACTCCGCTTCGACTTGAGTCCGTTGTTGCAAAAAGGATGAAAGCTTTTCAGTGAGTTCTTGCCTGGCAGCTTCGCGGTCCTGCGTGACTCGCTCAGCGAAATCAAGCTTTCGCTTTAGCTTCAGCCCATCCGAGATACATTATTGGAGGTTGTCAAAAATAGCTTTTAGTTGCACGACATTTGCTTCAACCTGAGCACGCAACCAGACGGTTTTGCTGGAGGCTGCCTCATGTTCTTTTCGTCTCAGGGTCGCCTCTTGTTTAAAATGGCGAATGAAAGGAACATTATGCTCGACCCACGTAGCCCGCTGGGATTTCGAGGCCAACACCTCAGGAGCGAGACGTTTGAGCTCAATCTCATGCAGGCAAGCCTCGATCTTTCTGCAATAATCAACCCAAGAGCCGACGAGATCTTGATCATAGAAGTTCACGAGTGTCGCCAGCATTGGATTGACTTCAACGGCAAAATCCATAGCAGAAGTAAAGGCCTCGGCATTGAGATCTTCGATAAACTCGCTTAACATTCATCGGCTATTTGCGGCGCCCCTGGAAGATATGCGTTTAGCGAAGGGCCCTGCGGGTATTGGAATGCGAGACTCAAAAAGAGCTGGAGCTGGTGCAATCGCTGCAAAATGAATTACGGTCAAATTTCGACTCGGGAGATAAAGAAAACACATAAGGGATGGAGTCTATTATACCGGCTGTGGAAGACGGCAAAATAAGGAGTACTGGAGGTGCGACTATTCTTTCGTCTCCTCCTCCGACCCATGACACTGTGGTCAATATAAAAAAGACTTAGTCTACTTATAAAAGAAAGGAGGGAACACTAGATGAAGAATATACTAACTAATACCAGGAGGTGGGACGATTTCCGACTGAAAGGGAAAATGTGGGCTTAATACCTGGGACAAATGGTCAAAAAGCACTCCTGCCAAGTCGCAACAATATACAGTCAATACAAGGAAGATTGTATCCACAATGAAAAAAATAAGTGAGATACCCATACCTTCCAAGATTTGAGGGGACACAGAAGAAGGCAAGGGGACAGCGACCGCCAGAGCAGCGTCCGGCGACACTTCTTCAGACGGTATAACTTCAGGGTTTATCGCGAAGCCGACTTCCGCCGTTGGCTGGTTATCCAAAACGAAACCAAATGGGTCGTCAAGCTTGACGAATTTTGTGGTTTGTTTTGACAAGACTTCGGGACGAAGAAAGCGGGCGATGAAATCTGTGAAGCCGACTCCATGCCCTTCGGACTCTAAAAACAGACTCTCATAAATGTTCAACACCTTGATTAGGCTCGGGAGCCGGCGTTGAATGGCATTCTCCGAAGTGAGACCCATTACCACTGATTTGGTGTTAAAGATGTACTCATCAGGGGAAGTATCTCCTCGTAATGTTCCCCTGTGACGGGTAGGCCTGAAATTTCCGCAAACTCCTCTAAGGAAATAGAGACATCCCGGTCTGACAGAAGAAATGTTTGGGTTGGGATGTTCCACTATTCCAGAAAAGCCTTAACCCACCATACATGAGGCGCGAGATATTGGAAGAGGGAAGCATATATGGCAGGATATAGCCCAAGCTTTAGCAGTAACGACTTCTTGGCCGACAATATGTAGCGGGCCCACTGTAGGTAGCCGGCTGATTAGAGAGGAGTAACCCTCTCATATAGATTTGTCCCCAAGGGCGCGATTCGCTTTGACATATGCGCCTCCCCAAAATATCTAAAGCCATCGGCAGCTGTATGGGTATTGATGCCATAGAAGGCTGAAGGCGATCCTCCGAAGTCCAGTTGACCTATTCTACAACATAATTCACTTGAGGCAAAATGGCGTAATGAATTGCTGAAATAGGCTCTAAGGGCGCTGCACAAGAAAAACTGCATCGGCCCTGGATAATCTGATTGTACCACAACCCCCATAGGTTGAAGAGATTTCTACTCCGGGTCATGATATTTAATAAACGCGAAGACTTCTCGATCCATGGACGCGTCAGCAAAGGCGCTCTCTGAATTTACAAAAGGGAAAGAAGAGTCGGAAGCCATGGTACCTACACAAAGAGAGACGAGAGTTAGTTATCAACGCTATGTTCTGAAATCTGATACTTGGTACTTAAAAAAAATTGTACCGCACTGCAATGCAGAATAAGAGGACAAGAGAGGGACCCACAATATTAAGGTGACGTCCCATCATTGATTGTGCAGTCACTCATTAAGGATGAAATCGTAAGAGGATTCTCATTTAATAAGAAATCTCATTAGGCTAAGGAGTTAAACTCCCTTGAGAGGTGTGCTCTGCAAACGGATTTCACATCTGTCAACTTTAATTAAGAGGGGAATAAAATTCCCCAAAAAATTTCTAAGAGTTATGCTCCGTAAAAACGATTGGATAATCTACTAGAACCCTCAAAAGCAAAGCTTTTTAACAGGGGAAAACCCCAAGATCTTTAAGATCTGAAAGAAGAATCCTAGAAACTCTAAGAGTTCTTCATGGAAGATGAGAAGATGAGCGATGCTCTGATTAATGGGTTAAGCAACCCTAGAATACATTTTAAGATCTACGATCTAAGAAGTGCAAAGCTCTGTTCATGGGTTCGATTATAATCCTTACCATATTTTAGGGCAGAGTTCTAACTCTAGAAAGGATTTCTTTGGACAGAGATCTAAGCTCTGAGAGGAGAATTAAATTCTCAAAGAATAACAAGAGAAGATGAACAACAGTCATCTCAAGAGCCAAAGGCCCTACTTATAGGTACAGGAAGTCGATTCAATTTCCAAGAAAATCCAACGGTGGAAAAAGCAGCCACCGCTGCACTCACGTATAAGCCACATGAGCACAACGGTGGGGGGAATTTGTTTCCCCAATAAAAGAGCAAAGCTCTGTTCAAAATTTGAAAGGCAGCGACAAGAGTTAAAAACTCTGAGGTGGCGTCTCACGTGCCTTGCACGAAGGCGCCAGCGCCAAAAGTTAAAAACTTTGAAGCAACACCTTATGTGCCTTGCACGAAAGTGCCAGCGCCAAGAGTTAAAAACTCTGAGGATGCGCCTCAAGTGCCTCGCACGAGAACACCGACGCCAGAACTAAAAGCTCTCTGATTAGACGGAGCCGTTGAATCAAAGATCCAATGGAGGTGATAAATCACCAAAGTGCGGAATTAAGTTTTACCGAGAAAATATTCTTCAAATCCTTCTAAATAAGGAAGATTACTCTCTGTAAAACAGAGCACCGTTGGATTAGAAAATCCAATGGTGATTAAAAATCACCTATCTGCAGAATTAATTCTGTATGGGAAAATATTTTCCTAATTTTGTTAAAAACAAAAAAGATATCTTCTGTAAAACAGAAGTTCTTGGATCAATGATCCAACGGTGGATAAAATCCCCAAATCAATTAAAGATCTCTCAATGAAAGATTTTTTTAACTAAATCAACAAACTTGCCTCCACTATATAAAGGACCCAAGACTTCAAGTCTTGTACAGAAGAACCCCCCATAAGCTTCAAACTTTAAAAAAAAGAGCAAGCGAGAAGAAAGCTTTAAGAGGGAAGAAAGAAGAACACCTCTCTTCGAGGTAAATAAAAATAGTAGAGATCAGAGTATCTCAGCTGCATAACCAAGGGTTTAACCCTCATAAAATAACTTAGTTCTTTTCCTGGATCTGAGATCCATGAGACAAGTCTTTCACAAATGAGAATTTAATTCTCATAAGGATGAACTTTTTCTTAGGGATTAAAGATCCAGAAAAGAACAGAGAATTGAACTCTTCAGAACGGAACACACGAAGAAAAACTAGCGACCATGCGCCTCACGTGCCCCTCACGTGGGCGCTGCTCAATAAAAGAGTGCCTCGCACTCAGTGGTTGGCGCTCAGCGCCAAGGGCCTCACGTGCCCCTCATGTGGGCGCTGCTCAATAAAAGAGTGCCTGGCACTCAGTGGTTGGTGCTCAGCGCCAAGTGCCTCACGTGCCCCTTCACGTGGGCGCAGCTCAATAAAGAGTGCCTAGCACTCATTGGTTGGCACTCAGCGCCAAGTGCCTCACGTACCCCTCACGTGGGTGCTGCTCAATAAAAAGTGCCTGACATTCAGTGGTTGGCGCTCAGCGCCAAGCACCTCATATGCTCCGCACGTGGGCACCATAAAGAGTGTTTAACGCTCCATAAAAACAAAAAAAGGAAAGTAAAGTAAAGTATGAGTGTCAGAACCCATATAAATGCTCGGCATTGTCTGCACAGAAAAGGGACTGAGCCCAAGCAATTGTTTAGAACTTTATTTAAATGAAATGACAAAGACTGAGTAGGCTGAGCCCAAGTTGACTAGATCCCTAATTCAGATCAACCGAGCCCATGTGCTTATTATTTTCCAAATTGGTCTTAGTCCCTAAACACGACAACTGATCATCCGACGGAAATTGGTTCAAGGGTATATCTCCTCATACCTCTAATACATGTCGTTATAATTCCTCGGCGTCTTCAGAGAGGTGGCGGGTTCCGACAACCAATAACTATTTGGTGCACCCCCAAACTGATGGGCACATCCCACTATGGACCGCAGTGTTCTTAAACTAGCTACGGACCGCAACGTCCTTAAACTAGCTACGGACCGCAACGTCTATTAAACTAACAACGGACCGCAACGTCCTTAAACTAGCTATGGACCGCAACTTTCTTAAACTAACAGCAGACCGTAATATCCTTAAGCTAAAACAATGGAGTCCAAATGCTCTATTGTTGGATCTAAATGATCATAAATCCTGTTGAGTAGATTTTAGTCTAAAATTATACTAACGTATCCTCAACAAACATTTAAGTTGATCTTAATCTCAAATGACATTAACGATCCTTAAATCAATCCAAACCCAAATCTAAGAACTTACAGATTTGGACTAATCCACGCCCTACGGGCAACAACATAAATTTGTCTCCGTATACAATCCACGGGCAACCAAAAATAAAACAAACACACACGACACGAAGTGACCTTCTAGAGGAGGAGAAAGTGTTATCACGATGCGGTAACGTAATTAATTACAGGGGCTTGCACCTGCAGGGAAGAGCGTCCCCGCAATCAAAAAACCCCTCACAACGAGAGGGAATCTGACGAAGTCTACTACAACGGACACATCCGTCCAAGCCTCCGATGCATGGTGCTATAAATCAACTTGATATCTTCGGAGAGGTGGACGGATAAATCCAAATAGCATCTGTCCCTAAATTCAGGCAAGACGACCTTACGCGGTCTCGTCACCTATTTTCGGCGGTAAACAAGCTCGTCTCTTTCAACTGGTCGGATGAGTAGTGAGGGAGTCACCAGGTGCATTTTTCAATTACTCGAAAGTATTCTGACACTCCTTCGACCATTCGAACCTTGGGATCTTCATCAGGGCTTTGAAGAATGGGAGGCACTTTTCCCGGGATCTTGACATGAAATGACTCAGGGCGGATACCCTCCCCATAAGCCGCATGATTTCGACGTTGGTCTTTAGAGCGGCAACTCTGTATATGGCACTGCTTTTTTCCGGGTTAGCCTCGATTCCTCGGTGGGTAACCATGAATCCGAGGAACTTTCCACTAGTGACCTCAAATGCGCACTTGGCGGGATTCAACTTCATTTTGTATTTGTGGAGGATGTTGAAATTCTCGCCAAGATATTTGGTGTGCTCTTCTGACGAGGTCGATTTAACGAGTATGTCGTCAACGTATACCTCCATATTCCTCCCGATCTATGGTTTCAACATCCTGTTGACCAAGCATTGGTATGTAGCCCCGGCGTTTTTGAGGCCGAAAGCCACTATTATATAGCAGTATACCTCCCGATCCGTTGTGAATACGGTGAGTTCTTCGTCTGCCGGATTCATACAGATCTGTTTGTAGCTGAAGAAAGCATCCATGAATCTGAGTAACTCGTGGCCTGCCGAGCTATCGTTGAGCTGATCTATTCTAGGGAGGTGATAGTTGTCTTTCGGGCAGTCCTTGTTGAGATCTGTGAAGTCGACGCTCATGTGCCACTTCCCTCTCACCTTTTTAACCATTACCACATTCACCAGCCATTCTGAGTAGGCTACGTTTCGAATGAAGTTGGTTGCGAGCAACCTTTCAATTTCGTCCTCGATCGCCTTTTTTTTGATTGGAGCGAAGCTTCGTTTCTTCTGCCTGACGGGTCAGACCATCGGGTCAACCTAGGCTTATGTGATATCACTTTGGGGTCGATCCTGGGTATGTCGGCGGGCGCCTAAGCGAACACGTCTGAGTTCCTTCTGAGGAAGCGGACCAGGTCGTTGTGCCGGGCCCCTGTTAAGAGTGACCCAATTTGGACGGTTCGTTCATTGTCCCCTTCGATGAGGGGAACCTTCGTTAGCGGCTCCACCGAGGCTCCTCGGATTTCTTTTTGCTCATCCAGAGTATCCAAGGACCCCCTGAAATCTTCCGTACTTCTAAGGTCATCGCTTCGCTCCTTGGGCATAGATGTCGCTGTGAAGAAAATCTTTGCGGTTTTCTGGTTCCCATTGGCCCGGACTATTCCGCCTTGGTCGAGTGGAAACTTGATCGCGAGGTGGTTGGTCGATATCTGAGCACGGAGGGAGTTTAGCGTCGAGCGTCCCAGGAGGATATTGTAGGCCGATGGAATTCCGGTGACGATGAACTCCACAGGCACGGTACGTATACGGCCTGCCTCCCCGATGTTAAGTAGGAGGGTGACCACTCTTTCCGTCGGGATGGAGTGGTTAGTAAACTCGACAGGATGTGAGCGGTCGGCCTCAGGTCCGACGGGCTTAGCCCCATACGTAGGAAGCAGTCGTAGAATAGGATGTCTGTCGAGCTCCCCGAGTCAACCAATATCCTTTGAACCTCATAGTGGTGGACCCGTACTGTAATCACCAGGGGGTGGCTGTGAGGTAAGGATATCCTGTAGAGATCCTCGTCGGTAAAGGTGATGGGCTCGGCTGCTTTGGTCCTCTTCATGGGCCGGCTGCTTGCCCTTTCGACCGGCAGGAGGCGTCGAATCGTGCCGGCCCTAAGCGCACACCCCGCTGATACGGCCATAATTTAGGTGATCGTCAACTCACCGGGAAGGGGACGTTGCTCTTGCTCTCGGTCTGCTTGTCGCTTTTCCCGCAAGTATTTTGCCGGGTACCGCGAGCGAATTAACTCCTCGATGTAGTCTCGGAGCTGTTTGCAGTTCTCGATGGGATGTACCTGCGACCCGTGGAAGGCACAGTAAGGGCCTTCTGTCCGTATGGCCGCCCTATTGTTGACCAAGAGGGTTTGAAGAATCTTTCGCCTTTCGCCTCCTCCAACAGCTCTGTCTGGGAGATGTTGGGTGGGGTATACTTCTGGAACTTCAGGGAGTTTGGCTTTGGCCGGTCAATCTTCTTTTTCTCTTCTCTGGCTCTCTTCTTTTGATCGGCCTGTTCGGTCCGGGGTAGGTTCGCGTCCACCTCGGACTCGAGCTAGATCTCTCGCTCAGTCTAGGCTTTTATCTCGGCCATGGTCTTAGGTTGCGCTAATGCAAAGGAGTGGAGCCACTCCTTATGCCTAAGACCCGACCTAAAGGCTGTAATGACCGTCTCGTCCCGGTGCTCTGGGACTTCAATAAGAGCGTTGTAGAAGTGTGTGACATATCTTTTGAAAGATTCCTTGTCGCCGCTCTTTATAGTGAAGAGGTGGTCGACGGTCTGCTTCTGTCGTCTGTTCCCGACGAAATGGCCGTGGAATTGGATGGCCAACTTATCGAAGGTAGAGATGGAGCATGGCGTGAGTCCTCGGAACCAATCTCGTCTAGCGTGGATGAGAGTGGTAGGGAACGCTTGGCATTGGGAGGCGTCAGAGTTATCCTAGAAGCTCATCCCCGCTGTGAACGCGTCCAAGTGGTCTTTCAGGTCGGACTTTCCATCGAAGAGGGACACCTTTGGAGGCTTGTTCCTGGAGGAGACGCGGAGCGAGAAGCTCTTCGGTGAAAGGCTTCGTAAGCGAGTCGGTGACATATCTAGCCCCCTCGCTTGAAGGGTGACTCTCCTGATGTATACCCCCAATCCTCTTTTCAAGGGCATCGAGTCGGTCGTGGTATCCCGAGGATTCGGCATACTCGGAGTGATGGCCCCCTACTGGCGGCCTGTGCATGGCCGTGGTTCCGGTTTCGTTCTATGGGGTTCCTTATGTCCCCCGGCGAGGTTGTCCTCAAGCTACCGTGGTGAGTCCTGCCCGCGCGACCCTATCGAGGGAGAGAGCACCGGCCATGCCTGGGAGCAGGCGAGCTAACCGACACCTCCTCAGGAGGGACAAGAGCGTGATGGGCTTATGGGCGGGGTGCTCTTTCATGAGACCTCGGCGTGGAGTTGTGAGGCGCCCAGCCGGTCATTGAATTGGTCGCCACGGGGGATCAGTGGTCGCCGGAAATAGAGATGCTCTGTTCGGTCGTTCCAGCGTGGGCAGTGTTTTCTCCCCCTCTGTGGAGGTCCCGATCCCGAGGTAGGGGAGCGCCGACCTGGGGGCTCAGCCTGCCATTTAGACTCGGATAAGGGCATACACGATAGACGTTGTTTCCCCCTAATAAAAAAAGGAAAGCTCTGAAGAAAATTTGAAAGAGGCAGCGCCTCACGTGCCTTGCACGAGGGCGTCAGCGCCAAAAGTTAAAAATCTAAGGCAAAGCCTCACGTGCCCCGCACGAGGGCGTTGGCGCCAGAATTAAAAGTTCTCTGTTGTTGGATCAAGGATCCAATGGGGATGATAAATCATCAAAACACAGAATCAAATTCTGATTGAGGAAATACTCCTCAATCTTTCTAAACAAGAAAGATTATGCTCTGTAAAAAAAAAGCACCGTTGGATCAAAGATCCAATGGTGATTAAAAATCACCAAGCTACGGAATAAGCTCTGTAGGTGAAAATATTTTCCCAATTTTTCTAAACAAGAAAGATTATGCTCGGTAAAACAGAGTACCGTTGGATCAATGATCCAATGGAGATTAAAAATCACCAAGCTACAGAATAAGCTCTGTAAGGGAAAATATTTTCCCAATCTTTCTAACTAAGAAATATTGCGCTCTGTAAAACAGAGCGCCGTTGGATTAAAGATCCAATGGTGATTATAAATCACCAAATTACAGAATAAGCTCTGTAAGGAAAATGTTTTCCCAATCTTGTTAAAAATAAGAAAAATGTCTTCTGTAAAACAGAAGTTCTTGGATCAAAAATCCTACGGTGGATAAAATCCCCAAATCAATTGACGATCTCTCAATGAGAGATTTTCTTAACTGAATCAACAAGTCTTCCTCTACTATATAAAGGCCCTGAGACTTCAAGTCTAAAGGAGAGGAACCCCCGCCCCATAAACTTTAAGTTCAAAAAAAAGAGCAAGCGAAAAAAGCTTGAAGAGAGAAGAAAGAAAAAGAACTTTCTCCAAGGTAAATGAGATCATAGTATCTCATCTGCATACTCGAGGGTTTAGCCCTTATAAAAGAAAATAGTTCTTTCCCTGGATCTAGATCCATAAGACAAGTCTCCCACAAATGAGAATTTAATTCTCGCAGGGATGAATTTGTTCTTGGGGATTGAAGATCCAGGGGAGAACAAAGAATTGAACTCTTCAGAAAAATGCATAAAGAAGGAAACAGCGCCGAGCGCCTCACATGCTCCTCATGTAAGCGCAGCGTAATAAAGAGTGCTTAGCACTCAGTGGTTGGCGCCCACCGCCGAGCGCCTTACGTGCCTTTCATGTGGGCGCCGCTCAAATAAAAAGTGCTCTGCACTCATTGGTTGGCGCCCGACGCCCAGCACCAAACGCCCCACGTGCCCCTTGATTGTTACATTTTTGCGTATTTTTAATTACCGCAATCAAGACGGTTTCGCTTGGTAGCTAGCCGGTTGAGTACGGGTCGATCCACAGGGAGATGGAATCTTTTTCTTTATGTTTTAACGAGTTAATCTGATTAAGTCGGGTTTTGTTTTAAGATCTACGAATGAGATAAAAGGTGGTAAAATACTTGCTAGGGTTAGGATTAGGTTAGTTCGAGTTTAGGAATTTCTCACTTCTTTCAATGCCTTAGTTATAAATATCAGTGTTAAGGTAATCGGCAACAACGGGGATTAGCACGGTTAGGAAGAAACCTATAAGTCTAAGCGAAGCTTTCCATGCTTTGTTTCTTTCTTTTGGTCCTTGTCCGTCCGTTCTTTACACTTACCCCTAACCTCCAGTTAATTCAACCACAACCGGTCTAACTAGGGAATCACCGCTGTTCCCCACCGAAACACGGAGACGCGATCGCGCGAGTTTGTCTTGCCTAAATTTCGGGGCAGATGCTAATTTGTGCTATCCGTCCACCTCTCCGAAGATGCCAAATTGATTTATGGCACCATGTATCGAAGGTTTAAACGGATGCGGCCGATGTAGCAGACTTCGTCTGATTCCCCCTCGTGGTGAGGGTTTTTTGATTGTGGGGACGCTCTTCCCTGCTGGCGCAAACCCCTGCAGTTAATTACGCTACCGTATCGCGGTAACCACTTTCTCCTTCTCCAGATGGTCACTTTGTGTCGTGTGTGTTTGTTTTGTTTTTGGTTGCCCGTGGATTGTATACTGAGACTAATTTATGTTGTCGTCCGTAGGGCGTGGATTAGTCCAAATCTGTATGTTCTTAGATTTGGGTTTGGGGGTTGGGTTTAAGGATACGTTAGTCTCATTTGGGACTAAGATCAACTTAAACGTATGTTAAGGATACGTTAGTCTAATTTTAGACTAAGATCAACTTAACGAGATCGTTTAGATCCAACAAAAGAGCATTTGGACTCTATTGTTTAGTTTAGGGACATTGCGGTCGATTAATTTAAGGACTTTACGGTCCAGCGTTAGTTTAAGGACATCTCGGTCCAAGATTAAGGACATCATAGTCCGTGAGTTTAAAGACCTCACAGTCAAGGTTAAGGACATCATAGTCCGTGAGTTTAAAGACTTCACAGTCAAGGTTAAGGACATCATAGTCCGTGAGTCTAAAGACCTCACAGTCAAGATTAATGACATCATATTCCGTGGGTTTTAAAAGACCCCATAGTCCGTCGAATATTTGGTTGTCGAGACCCGTCACCTCTCTGAAGACGTTGAAGGATTACAACGACAAATATCAGAGGAGTAAAGAGATGTACCCTCGAACCGATGTGAGTTGGTTGAAAGATCTCTACTCCAATTTAGGACTAAGATCTGTTAAAATATTTATGAGCAGATGGGCTCAATTAATATAAGTTGAGAACTTATGGCCAATATTGGGCTAAGTCCAATCAGGTTAAAATGTTTAACATTTTATTTTGGCCTGTTGACCCTTTTAACAATGCTGAGCATTGATTTATATCTTGATAATGTCTTTGTATTTTATTGAATGCAGAGCATTCATCAGAGCTATGGTTTATTAAAGAACAATTTATGTTCTGTTAGTGCAATACGTGGCGCGCCAGGCGCTTTGCGCCAGTCAAAGAGCGCAATGCGCTTCTGCCGAGTAGTGCACATGTAAGGAACACGTGTCGCACTCAGCGCTAGGCGCCAGATGATGAGCGCATGATACCAGTTTATGAGCGCTAGTCCATGAGAGCATTGCGCTTCCAGTTTAGTGGCGCACACGTGAGTGACACGTTGTGCGCTTGGCGCTGAGCGCCAGCCCATGAGCACAGTGCGCTATTTCAGAAACACAAAGCGCAAGTTGTCAATTGGCGCATACGTGGTTGACACGTGGCGCATTTGGCACTAACCGCCGGTCTAGAGAGCGCTGAAGCGCAGTTCATGAGCGCAAAGTGCAGTTCAAGAGCGCAAAGCGCATTTGATCAATTTTATGATCTGGGAAACAAATTTATGCTACTTAAAAGAGAGTTTGTCTCAAGATCCAAGAACAACAGTTCTTATTTTTGCAGGAGATATTTCCAATCTCTTATATTAATGAAAGGCTTTGCCTTTATAGATCCATGATCTGTGAGAAGAATTATGTTCTTCTTTTATTTTATGATGAGATCTTTTGATCTCTTTTGTGAAAGACTTTTAGTCTTGTAGGTCTATGATCTTTTTGAAGAAATGAATTTTTTTTTCTTAATCATGAGATGATTTCATCTCTATGTTCATCATCCTTCATCCTTACCTTGAAGAAAAATCTTCTTGCAAGAGGTTGCTCTTTATCTTTGAGTTTCTCAAAGTTTATGGGTTTCTTTTTCTTTTTAAGACTTGAAGTCTTGGGGCCTTTATATAGGGCAAGCTGATTTGTTGAATTAGTTAAAGAGATATTTCTCTGATTGATTTGGGGATGTTTCCCACCATTGGATCTTTGATCGTAGGGCTTCTGTTTTACATAAGGCATTCTTCTTGTTTTTAACAAGATTGGAAAATCTTTCCATAACAGAATTTAATTCTGATTAATTAATGATTTATCATTGTTATTTGATCTTTTGATCTAACGGTGGGGAGTTTTTTAATTCCAGCGCTAGCGCACCCGTGCTTTGCACGTGGTGCGCCGTTCAGAGCCTAGCGCACCCTGCGCTAGTGCACCCGTGTTTGACACGTGGTGTGCTGCTCAGAGCGCAGCTCTGTTAGTTATATGTATGCCCTAGAGGCCATTACTATACATGATACGTATATTGTAGTGGATGCTTGGACATATATAGGGAGGACTTTCTTGCTCGACATTATAGTATGCTATCTGGTTATATTCTTTACATTAACGTGTACACTGATTGTCTCTCTGCTACATGTTGGTAAAGCCCTTAGGATGTGTACTTGACTACCTGGACTATGATGCGGATCATACTAGTGGGGACATGGTAGTCCATAAGTACAACCTTTAAGGTCCCTAGTCGTGGGTGTATCGAGACGGGGCATCGATATACCAGAGTAGACTAGCGTATACCTTCTCGACTCATATAGATGGGCGATGGATGATCCCATATCCATTGGTGTTTGACATCAGAGATGATATTCGGGTGCTCAGTGGAGACTGGGTACACTGGACGGACTCGCCGAGAACTCCCAGATGGTATTATACCTCACATTAGATGGCAGTTCTCTGGTGACACTGGTGCAGGTTAGTCTGTAGACCCGAGATCGCCATAGAGTCTTGTGTGATTCCCACTGCGCTTTGATTTCCACCTTACCACGTCTAAGAGGGCGTGCAAAACGGTGGTTTTTGGGTACAGTCCTGAGTCATATGGAGGCAATGAGCGATAGGAGGGGTTTCGTCTCTCCCGGTATTGGGGGCTAATGTTGCGCTGTGCTCGATTGGCCATAACAGGGAAATCCCTGGCCAGGGCTGGTTTAGAGATTTACTGGTAAGTGTTACCCGTAGTTTCTCAACCCGTTATGCGCTTTATATAGGCACGACTTATCGGTTATTAGGGTCTGACGTTTACCACCCCTAGACTTGATATACGACATATCAGACGAGGAGACCGGACTGTACGGTATTGTCACTGTTGGGCTTTTACAGGAGTTGGAGCGGGCTTGCTTGCTGATCTTTTGATCGCTCAATACCCGGGTAGCCGTTACGTCCAGCTAGTACCGCTGACGGCTTGTGGGTGCTTGATAGGATCATCACCTACTGCCGGTGTATTGACGAGTCTTTACAGTCCTACATAGAGGTTTTACTGGCTCAAACAAAACGAAATAGGAGCGCATATGTGATATGTGCGGGACCGAGAATAATGCGTGTATGTGATTCCGTATTCTATTCTCGCGACTTTTTGTATCGGTCGGTTATATGTGATATAGCCGGCTTATCGAATCAAGTGTTGATTCGATAAGTCGATACATTGGATGTTAGTCGGTTATATGAGATATAACCGGATTATTAATTCAAGTGTTGATTTAATAATTTAGTGTATAATTGTATATATGATATACTAATTTACATTAAATAACATTTGTTCACTTTAAGTTTTTTTTCCTCGCATGTCACAACTTTAATATATATGTGATATATATTAAAATATGTTTTCTTTTTGTATCATGGTTGTTGATACACATGACATGGGTGTATAAGACATACACCATTCTGATTTTAGTGGAGGGGTTTTTATATTTAAAGTAAATCTAAATTGATTGATATTTGTTAAGTGCATGAAGATTGTAGAACCTTTTAGTGCTTTGACAAATTCAACTCAATTTGTTTTACTTATGATATTTAGTTAACCCAACCATTAGAATTAGCCATGGTTATGTCTCTACATGAGTTAGTATATGATACTCACCAACCATGGTTAGCTCTCTCTCTTGATTAGTTTTCATTCTCATTTTGGAGCTCATCTTCTTCCTCCTTCAAATTCTTGCTAGGGTTTGATAAAGAAAGAGAAATATTGTGAGAAAAGAAATTCTAAAGTGTGCCCATTTCCTATTTCACCATCCTCTACTAGACTAGCACTTTAGTATAGGGTGTTTGCTTCACTTTAGTGAAGTAGAAGCTTGAGTTCGTATTCCCTCGATGTAGATCATCTTCGGCCTCGAAGACTTCAAGCAAAACCGTTGCCCTCTTCGCATGGAGCCGTGCGAGAGTCCAGGAGTTCGATGATCGCAGCAAAGGGACTACAACAGGGAGATTTAGAAGTGAAGGACCGATCTATAAAGGCTGTATTTCGTATTCACTTAGATGTAAATGTTATTTACTTGCATGTGAAACCCTAATAATGTAGCAAAAATCTTGTTTAGGGTTGTTAGGCACGGCTAAAATTTTAATCGGGCAGGGTCGATACCTTGTAGAACCTTGTTAGAATGCCTAGTAACCTGTCACGACCCGAAAGAGCACGTGACTGGCCCTTGAAACATATGAAGCCTATAGGACTCCATCTGATCCAAGTAAGCCAAAAGCCCAGAAATCTAAAACCATTTTTAAGAATAAGTAAAGAAACTGGTTTAAAGAAGTGATGAAAAACATGTTTGAAATCAAGGTTTTTAAATAACTAAGCCGAATGTGCATTTTAAAAACAATAAGGTCTTTTCTAAAAATTTCGGCAGAGTTTCTTTTGTAAAACTGGCCCCGAATGGGGTACAACAAGAATAACAATATATATATATGCAATGATAAGGGCATCCCCAAGCGGGAGCTAGCTCTTCGTCAATCGACGGTCACAATCACACAAGATATAATATACAACGCCAAGTGGCGAGGATCAAATTCAAAGAAAAACTCAAAAACAATAAGAAACCGCAATACCACTAAGCGCAACTCTAAGGTCGAATAATATAACACTAAAGTCTATGTCTGAAACAATACACAGGTTTTGGTTGATGGACAATTTCTAGATACAATGAAATAAATACATGCAATGGTGATTCTTGATACGAAAGAATCCACCTACCAAAGCAAATCACCCGCAAGAAGGTAGTGTGCCAGAAATGCCGCAATAGAACCTGTACGGCAGAACCTGCAAGAACTGTGGCACAACGGGGGTGAGTTGCCAACTCGTGAATAGAAACATCTACAAGCAGAAACCGAAAGCAAGACATAATCCTAGGTCCATACGATCAGTATATAAAATCCTCAATATACAAATATGCAGCCTATAGCAAGGCTAGGGTAAATATCTAACCCGAGTGCAATCTCATGTGTCTGTGTCAGTGCCTCAGATAACAATATAGCATATGAATGAAATATGAATGCGTGAAAACAGAATACATTTACATGAAGCAACTGTTTTCATACTTTTAGTGAGATTTCCCTTGTATTTTTTAAAATGAGGTACCATAATGAAATCAGCATAAAACTGTGCCTAGCATCGGCACAAACGAAATCCCAATATCCCGATATCTCAAAGTCTCAACCACGATATCTAGGGCGCCGTCAGTCCAGACCGGCCCCTACCATAAATCTCAAGACCACGACGGTATCCTCCGGATATCCGACGCGTCGGGTAAAATCACCGGTAGGTAGTACTCCCCTGCCAGGCTCAACGTCATCACCACATTCCTCTTGCCCCGGGGTACCGTACCGGGTCCACCATGTACCCGAAACGGTTCATCCGTCTCCTCGAATCGGGTTTCCAAATCCATCAGCAAACTCATGGTGGACGACTCATACATCATGGGAAAACCGCACTTTTTATTTTAAAAGAGAGAATATGTTTAATTGTGTTTTTGCGGTTTTCATCCAAATCCAGAAAATCTCATAGAAATCCAAATCCAAACTTCAATAGCATGCAAAATAGTGAATATATGCATGAGAATCCATGAATGCGGCATCACAATGAATAACAGTATGCAGGAAGTAGCAGGTAATAACTACAATGTCTAAACTACTAGCTAAAAGGCTATGTCAAGCAATACTATACTTTCTAAGGTGTACGTGACATGGCAATTACCGATGAAGATGTGTGTGAGCCGGCAAGTAAGTGTACGTGGTGCATACGCATCATCGGTAATAGTGCCGGTGTCCTATCAGCATGATATTAATACTGGAGTATGAAACATAGTATAAAAATGCGATGCAAAGCGAACCACAAAAGGGGAGTGGGAGCTGAAACTGGACGTAACTAAAACTAATCTGCATTAATCCAACATAAGTCCTACAATTGGTGCCTTTTGAAATAACACGAATCATGGGGTTTGAAAATAGGGGCTACGGTGTTTTTGTGAAAAGATACGTCGTTTTTGAAATATCCGTAGATTCCCTTGAGCTGTCTTTAAAAATGCCCACGATTCGTTAGTTTTTGAAATAGGTAAGAAGTCTAATCTACTCTAACAACTACACTAACGATACGGCTGAACTAACAAGCTGAACTACAGGTAAGGAAACCGCCTAACATCTGAGTCGATATATATATATAGATATGTAGTCGGTGATCTCGCCTCAATGTCATATCGTAAGATATCCTCGAGTTATGAGTGCGGATCTATCATCAATATCGGCTCGTACGGTAAATCATCGTACGGCATCCCCAATAGCTGGGTAGGGTTCAACATCTCACTGTCTCATCACATAAAAGGTATCACTATCATCAGATCAAATAGTCTGGGGTACTACTCTATGTCTAGTACAATCGATACCATCAAAGAAGTATGCATGCGGGGGTAAACACGTATCCCAAGCCCGCAAGAATCACAAGTCATATCCCACATATGAATCGTATCAAATCACCGATCTCACGGCACAAGCCCACACCATCGACTCATCTCCAAAGTCATCCCATATCATCAAACACGGTGCAAGTACAAGAAACACACAAGTGTATACGTGTGGGTGCAAATCTATCCTATGGTTCGCAACTAGGAGCTATGCTGGTTATTTCTACCCCTAACTAACCAAGACACACTAAAGCTATCACACACATAAATATACTACATAATACTAATTACGGACAGCGGGGGTGCTATACGCCATCCACCCGACTTCCCCCTGTAGATATAATCTACTCACCTGTATCCTGCGTGTCGGTGTCGATGTCTCCGTCATCTTCCGCATCGCCTCGGATCGTCGCGGTGTACCTACACGAATCACACGTATCGCATCGCATCAAAACCAATTCAATACTTGAAACGACACACTAAATCCAATACGATACGCTAAAACCGACACGATACGCAAAAAGGCTTATAGGTTAGAACCTACGGTTAGCCTTCGAAAAACAACTCGAAATCACTCGATATAGACGTACAAACGTCACACGATCGAGATAACACACTAACATCAAAATCTGGAAATCAAAACACGCAAAACCAAATCAAATTTCAAAGCTGCAACTTGAGAAAATGCTCCCAGATTTTATCTCAGGCCAAACCAAGGCAAATAAACAACTCCAGGGTGCTATGCAGGGTGTATATGAGGTATGGAAGCAAAATGGGGAGGTTTCATCACAGAGGGGCCGGCCACATACACTGTTTGGCCGGCCTGGCCGGCCCCCCTATTCCCAAAGGGGTTCGTACTCCTAGGGTGGCCTCCTGTGGTCTAATGTGGGTCTCTGGTATTGCTTATTTTACCTAGAAATGTCCCAGTGCATCCCAGATTTCCCTGCACACACGAACACTCACAAACCGACATGAAAGTCCCGAAATTCCGTATTTTTGGTTTCCAGTGGGATTGGGCTGGGTTTCTAGCTCTAGGGTGCTCATATGATCTCTTCTAAACTCAAATTCCCCCTCACAACTCACCATTTCCTCAAACCCTAACTAGTTTTCACCAAGTCCACAAATTCACCCGATATCGATTCTAAACTTGCATAGGGGTATAGGAAATGCTAAAATTAAGATCATGGTTCAGAAATTACCTCAATTGGCAACTCAAGAATTTTCTTGAGTTGCCCCTAGTGGCCACAATCCAAGCTTTCTTAGTCCATCTTGAAGATCTCGGGCTTGTGCACATTTTTAATGAAACCGACATGGGGTTTTGGTGTAGTATTAGAGATGTTTTTGGGCTTTGAAGAGGGGAGGGAGATGAGGAAGGGGCAGCAGCAGTAGGAGGAGGAAGAAGAGGGAGAGAAATGAGGAATGAAGGGGTATGGCTAAGGGTATAAGTTAAAGTCCACCTCTCTCTCTCACCTACCCTCATTTTCTTTTCTTTTCTCTTTTCCTTTTAATCCTTAAACCAAACCTTCTCACCTCAATAGTGAACACAAAAAGAAATCCATGGCTAGATAAATACACAAGTGTAGAAAATGTGTTATGTGCAAGTTTTGCACAAAATTGCCGAAAAACCCGATTAGCGATTTTAATCGCGATTAGCACTAAATTAGTGTCAAAATGATCACAACAACTTAAAAATGTCATAATCCCAATAAATAACCCATTTTAGAATTTTCCATAATTTTTATCAAATTTTTCCTATTTATTTGCATTTAAATATTAATTTAATATTAAAATAATCAATAAAATAATATTAAATCATAAAAATTCCCAAAATTAATATTTTATATTTTTGAAAATGTTACAATCTACCCCCCTTAAAGAAATTCGGTCCCCGAATTTAAATTTAAACCCCCAGATACAAAAACATTTCAGTAATAAACCAAAGTCGTCGGGGCTCCGAAACCATCAACACATAGAACGTCACAGCGCAATGCATGCGCAAGGGTACTGAGCAGATAACTCAAAAACAGAACTCCCTCAGGCATCCCGCAATCATCGGAGTCAATGTAAAAACACAATGTCAAATCCAATACAAAACCGATATGATAGGGATCGGAACTACACATGTAGACATCCAATCTATACATAACACAATCCTGTGCGTCTGGTGCGCACTGAAATCAAAAATCCATATATGTGCTAAACAGGTGCACAAAACAACATCTAAGTGCAACGGGTGTGCACGAAGCATCCGTCATGGGCAACGTATGTGCCTGACAGCCAAGGTCCGGTGCATCTAACATGCACGAGGAAATCTCGATTTAGTGCATCGGGTGCGCACCAAAATCGTATCTAAAAACATGCGCCCAACATGCGCGAAAATCCAAATCGGTGCATCCATCGTGCACGAATGAAAATCTAAACCTTGCGCACTCAACATGCACGGAATCACGAAATCCAATAGCCAACACCGAACAGGCGTAAAGCACATCACCAGCACGGAGGGCAAAAATCAACTATCAAAAATCCGGTCAAAATCAACGATATAATGCGGCTCAAATCAAAATCAGGTGTACCGCAAAGGAAAATCTCACAACCGTGTGCATCAGCGTGCACGAATCAAAGCATAACACTAAAATGCATGAAAACTCTGCGCAAAATATATAAATATCCAGTGGGTGCATGAAACCAATATCATAAAACTCAGTCACCAAAACTAAATCATGCAACAGAACGCCCAAAATACCGAAATCCAAAATGACGGATACGTGATAATTGAATCACAAAATCACATATCATGAATACCGTCTTCGGTAGTTCCTCCTTCAAGGTCGAGAAGGAGTCGGTGCATTCACTGCTAGCAGCGCAGGATACCTACCTGCCTCTTGCTCACAGTCTGGCGTCTTCTGACTCTCTGGGTCCTTATCTTCCCTGTGGATTACCTATCACGCGGTCAATCGGCTCATCGGCCCTGTCAGGTGTGCTAACGGGGACGATTCCGTTCTGGCACTTCTCTGGTCACCTCTCGGTCAAACCTCACGACCACTCGTAAGGCAGCATATCACTGTCATCAGCCTCGGGCTCTCTGAAAGCACGTCACACATCTGATCCTGGATGCAAACATCATTGCCGCAATGTCCTGGAAGGAATCCTGCTGAAGGTCTCTTCCGATTTCGCCTATGCCGATCTGCACAGAGGCTGGCTTTATTGCACAACCTCTTCTCACTCAAAAGACACCTGTGTCCTCAGCACAATATTTTCTCAGAAACTGGTCACATCCTAACGTCTCTGTAAGCATATCAGGTCTCCAGTCTCGACGGGAAGCAATGACAGCTCGTCAGTGTCTCACACGAACCTCTTGTTCCAACTGTCTCCATCGTTGTCCACTATGACGTCACGCCAAGCTACTATGCACTGCACTGTTCTCGGCCACGGTCAATCTGAAGTCTCTCACACGAACTCGAAATCGCGTATTCTGTAGCTTCATCATTCTGTAGCAGATGTCAGGCCGAACAGGTCCTCGAGAACACGTCCCAACCATCGGAGGAAAACTCATCACTCGTCCGTACTTGATCAATTCGCAACGCATCTGGGTAAGTTCCTTTATCCGATCCTGGTCAACTACCTCGTCGACAATGCCGAACTCTGGCCTGCTGGGTGTGCGCAACACGACCACTCCTGGTCTAGGTCTTCTCGTATCGTACTCCAGAAAGGTCCTGTCGAGGTCCCTTTTACAAATCTCAATCCTGCCGAAATGCCCGGAAGTCATCATCCAATGCTGAAGCTAAAGCTTATTCCGGAACGGCTGCATACTTATCGCGCTTCTTCCTGGAAGATATATCCATATACAACGCCTCGGGGTGCGTATCACATCTCTAATGTCAGCGGAGTGGGACGTCGAAATCTCGTACGAACTCTTATCTTCATTCTGCTCAAATGTCGACTGATTCGGACTCGTCTCATCGTGGCTACACGAACTGCGCTCCGACGGCTATGCTCGTATCTGGAGTCTCCCAAGCAGTGTCCCATCACGATATCCGAAAGATGTCGAACCATCCGATCGACTCGTCAGATCCTCATAATCCCCCAAGAGCTCACATCTCGGGTACAGTTTAATAGTATCGAGTACATGCCACAGCGTCGGTGGTCCAGCCGTAGAAGACAAACCCAAGCCTCACTGATGGCGCCGCGGAACCGCCGTAAACCCTAAGGTTCAAAGGCTGTCACACGGTCATTAAGTCGAGTTAGGGTTTCATTCTTCTAGAGGGTCCATAAAATCACCTGCATGTCTTTCTGTATACTTTAAACTTGGAAAATAGGCTCCTGACATTCGATCGTCTCTATCGACTCTCAACGAACCTGCGTGAAGTCGTCTCTAGCTGAAATCAATCCACCTGATGACCTCGCATCGGGGTAAGCGAATTCACCACACGTCCTAGTCATTCATCCTCAGGTGACTAGCGACTCGCTATCCTCTCTCTAAGAACATGCTCATGCTGCAGTAGCTCCAATCATCTGGGCGATATCTCATCAATTGCAGAAACAACTGGCTCATATGCCTGTACGCCGAACAGCGCCTCAATCCTCCAGGAAAGGCAATACATAAGCGGTCATCACTGAATCAGCCTGCTCTAGATCTGAGTAAGACTCTCCACACTGGAAATCTTCAACTCGACTGGGCCCGCTCTGGCGCAAAATCGGACGAATCACCTTCGTCTCTCAATCGGGTAGACTAGCTATCATCTGCCGCATATCTGCCTGGAAGCTCCGGCAATCTCAGCTCGTAAGCTCCGAAAGCGACATCCTGTCAATCTCAGCAACAGCTGGTCCATCTTTCTGCACGGTAGGCGACATCACAATCTCTGAGGTATGCTGTACATCAACAGTCCTCTCTCAACTGGCAGCTCTAACAATGGCCCGATCATCCGGTGCAAGACCAAGCACTCGCCTCCACTAGAGGTCACAATCACCAACACTAACTCGAGACGTTCCCATGTCACCAGAAAACACAATGGTCGGCTCTCATACCAAACGAGCTCACACCAGCCGTAAACCTAGCAGCAGCCCAAACTGCGCTCAAACATGGTGACAGGAACCTCAATCGAGTATCAAAGAGAGCACATCAGTGGCAAGAAGGGAAACAACAGATCCAAAGTGGATACATGATCATAGGGAGGAACAGCATCAATGAAGGTATGATCATGAAACTAATAGAATTGGGGATCTCAAATGGATGTATGATCCTGGATATAAAGAGAATCACTGATCTCAAAAGTATGCACATCCTAAGGTTCCTTAAGTGGAGTGGCGTGTCGTAAGTATGCCGCGGAACATACCAACGGTACGTCACTCTACTTTAGTCACCTAATCCATCAACCAAGGGTCATCCTAAAACAACGAAAGTTCGGGTTTACACCCCCACGACCAAGTCTAAGTTCCGTAAGGTCAAGCCTAAGTTCCGTATATAAATAACTCCCTAGGCTCCACATAGTCAAACTTAAACTCGAACCAAGGTCAACCTAGCGCTCTGATACCAACTTTGTCAAGACCCGAAAGAGCACGTGACTGGCCCTTGAAACATATGAAGCCTATAGGACTCCATCTGATCCAAGTAAGCCAAAAGCCCAGAAATCTAAAACCATTTTTAAGAATAAGTAAAGAAACTGGTTTAAAGAAGTGATGAAAAACATGTTTGAAATCAAGGTTTTTAAATAACTAAGCCGAATGTGCATTTTAAAAACAATAAGGTCTTTTCTAAAAATTTCGGCAGAGTTTCTTTTGTAAAACTGGCCCCGAATGGGGTACAACAAGAATAACAATATATATATGCAATGATAAGGGCATCCCCAAGCGGGAGCTAGCTCTTCGTCAATCGACGGTCACAATCACACAAGATATAATATACAACGCCAAGTGGCGAGGATCAAATTCAAAGAAAAACTCAAAAACAATAAGAAACCGCAATACCACTAAGCGCAACTCTAAGGTCGAATAATATAACACTAAAGTCTATGTCTGAAACAATACACAGGTTTTGGTTGATGGACAATTTCTAGATACAATGAAATAAATACATGCAATGGTGATTCTTGATACGAAAGAATCCACCTACCAAAGCAAATCACCCGCAAGAAGGTAGTGTGCCAGAAATGCCGCAATAGAACCTGTACGGCAGAACCTGCAAGAACTGTGGCACAACGTGGGTGAGTTGCCAACTCGTGAATAGAAACATCTACAAGCAGAAACCGAAAGCAAGACATAATCCTAGGTCCATACGATCAGTATATAAAATCCTCAATATACAAATATGCAGCCTATAGCAAGGCTAGGGTAAATATCTAACCCGAGTGCAATCTCATGTGTCTGTGTCAGTGCCTCAGATAACAATATAGCATATGAATGAAATATGAATGCGTGAAAACAGAATACATTTACATGAAGCAACTGTTTTCATACTTTTAGTGAGATTTCCCTTGTATTTTTTAAAATGAGGTACCATAATGAAATCAGCATAAAACTGTGCCTAGCATCGGCACAAACGAAATCCCAATATCCCGATATCTCAAAGTCTCAACCACGATATCTAGGGCGCCGTCAGTCCAGACCGGCCCCTACCATAAATCTCAAGACCACGACGGTATCCTCCGGATATCCGACGCGTCGGGTAAAATCACCGGTAGGTAGTACTCCCCTGCCAGGCTCAACGTCATCACCACATTCCTCTTGCCCCGGGGTACCGTACCGGGTCCACCATGTACCCGAAACGGTTCATCCGTCTCCTCGAATCGGGTTTCCAAATCCATCAGCAAACTCATGGTGGACGACTCATACATCATGGGAAAACCGCACTTTTTATTTTAAAAGAGAGAATATGTTTAATTGTGTTTTTGCGGTTTTCATCCAAATCCAGAAAATCTCATAGAAATCCAAATCCAAACTTCAATAGCATGCAAAATAGTGAATATATGCATGAGAATCCATGAATGCGGCATCACAATGAATAACAGTATGCAGGAAGTAGCAGGTAATAACTACAATGTCTAAACTACTAGCTAAAAGGCTATGTCAAGCAATACTATACTTTCTAAGGTGTACGTGACATGGCAATTACCGATGAAGATGTGTGTGAGCCGGCAAGTAAGTGTACGTGGTACATACGCATCATCGGTAATAGTGCCGGTGTCCTATCAGCATGATATTAATACTGGAGTATGAAACATAGTATAAAAATGCGATGCAAAGCGAACCACAAAAGGGGAGTGGGAGCTGAAACTGGACGTAACTAAAACTAATCTGCATTAATCCAACATAAGTCCTACAATTGGTGCCTTTTGAAATAACACGAATCATGGGGTTTGAAAATAGGGGCTACGGTGTTTTTGTGAAAAGATACGTCGTTTTTGAAATATCCGTAGATTCCCTTGAGCTGTCTTTAAAAATGCCCACGATTCGTTAGTTTTTGAAATAGGTAAGAAGTCTAATCTACTCTAACAACTACACTAACGATACGGCTGAACTAACAAGCTGAACTACAGGTAAGGAAACCGCCTAACATCTGAGTCGATATATATATATAGATATGTAGTCGGTGATCTCGCCTCAATGTCATATCGTAAGATATCCTCGAGTTATGAGTGCGGATCTATCATCAATATCGGCTCGTACGGTAAATCATCGTACGGCATCCCCAATAGCTGGGTAGGGTTCAACATCTCACTGTCTCATCACATAAAAGGTATCACTATCATCAGATCAAATAGTCTGGGGTACTACTCTATGTCTAGTACAATCGATACCATCAAAGAAGTATGCATGCGGGGGTAAACACGTATCCCAAGCCCGCAAGAATCACAAGTCATATCCCACATATGAATCGTATCAAATCACCGATCTCACGGCACAAGCCCACACCATCGACTCATCTCCAAAGTCATCCCATATCATCAAACACGGTGCAAGTACAAGAAACACACAAGTGTATACGTGTGGGTGCAAATCTATCCTATGGTTCGCAACTAGGAGCTATGCTGGTTATTTCTACCCCTAACTAACCAAGACACACTAAAGCTATCACACACATAAATATACTACATAATACTAATTACGGACAGCGGGGGTGCTATACGCCATCCACCCGACTTCCCCCTGTAGATATAATCTACTCACCTGTATCCTGCGTGTCGGTGTCGATGTCTCCGTCATCTTCCGCATCGCCTCGGATCGTCGCGGTGTACCTACACGAATCACACGTATCGCATCGCATCAAAACCAATTCAATACTTGAAACGACACACTAAATCCAATACGATACGCTAAAACCGACACGATACGCAAAAAGGCTTATAGGTTAGAACCTACGGTTAGCCTTCGAAAAACAACTCGAAATCACTCGATATAGACGTACAAACGTCACACGATCGAGATAACACACTAACATCAAAATCTGGAAATCAAAACACGCAAAACCAAATCAAATTTCAAAGCTGCAACTTGAGAAAATGCTCCCAGATTTTATCTCAGGCCAAACCAAGGCAAATAAACAACTCCAGGGTGCTATGCAGGGTGTATATGAGGTATGGAAGCAAAATGGGGAGGTTTCATCACAGAGGGGCCGGCCACATACACTGTTTGGCCGGCCTGGCCGGCCCCCCTATTCCCAAAGGGGTTCGTACTCCTAGGGTGGCCTCCTGTGGTCTAATGTGGGTCTCTGGTATTGCTTATTTTACCTAGAAATGTCCCAGTGCATCCCAGATTTCCCTGCACACACGAACACTCACAAACCGACATGAAAGTCCCGAAATTCCGTATTTTTGGTTTCCAGTGGGATTGGGCTGGGTTTCTAGCTCTAGGGTGCTCATATGATCTCTTCTAAACTCAAATTCCCCCGCACAACTCACCATTTCCTCAAACCCTAACTAGTTTTCACCAAGTCCACAAATTCACCAGATATCGATTCTAAACTTGCATAGGGGTATAGGAAATGCTAAAATTAAGATCATGGTTCAGAAATTACCTCAATTGGCAACTCAAGAATTTTCTTGAGTTGCCCCTAGTGGCCACAATCCAAGCTTTCTTAGTCCATCTTGAAGATCTCGGGCTTGTGCACATTTTTAATGAAACCGACATGGGGTTTTGGTGTAGTATTAGAGATGTTTTTGGGCTTTGAAGAGGGGAGGGAGATGAGGAAGGGGCAGCAGCAGTAGGAGGAGGAAGAAGAGGGAGAGAAATGAGGAATGAAGGGGTATGGCTAAGGGTATAAGTCAAAGTCCACCTCTCTCTCTCACCTACCCTCATTTTCTTTTCTTTTCTCTTTTCCTTTTAATCCTTAAACCAAACCTTCTCACCTCAATAGTGAACACAAAAAGAAATCCATGGCTAGAAAAATGCACAAGTGTAGAAAATGTGTTATGTGCAAGTTTTGCACAAAATTGCCGAAAAACCCGATTAGCGATTTTAATCGCGATTAGCACTAAATTAGTGTCAAAATGATCACAACAACTTAAAAATGTCATAATCCCAATAAATAACCCATTTTAGAATTTTCCATAATTTTTATCAAATTTTTCCTATTTATTTGCATTTAAATATTAATTTAATATTAAAATAATCAATAAAATAATATTAAATCATAAAAATTCCCAAAATTAATATTTTATATTTTTGAAAATGTTACATAACCCTACAGTGGTATTAGAGCCTAGCTAGAGTACTAGGTGACGTGTATACGAAGTTAAAACTCCGAACGAATTCCGAAACGACGAAATAGACCCCTCTCTGGACAATTTTTAAAACTTTGATTTTTTCTGTATTAAAAATGCCTAAAATATTCAGCAGGGAAATTTAAACATTACTGTGAAAAGCGAGGGTATAATCCGTACAATCCACCGCGGAACCGCGGCCGTACCACGCTTGGGCCGCGGATCCGCGGCAGTACAGAAAACTTATACACTCTTTTTTGAATAGTAATATCTATATATGTTAGTGCTAATTTCTGGGTATTTTTAATTTGACTCAAGTGTTGAGTGTTCTGGGGATTATTTTGTATTCATTGATTCGATCGAAATATTTAATTTCGTTATGTTTTCCGAATAATTTAGAAAGTTTTAAAATGTTCGAACGGATATCATTGACTCATTTTTTTCCGGCACGAAAAACTTTCAAGTGTTGAATTTTTCTTGAGTTTAAATCTTTCGGAAAAACGTGCAAGTAACGCGATAGACCCTCTAGAAGAACACAAACCTTAACTCGATTATGTAACCGTCTGAACCGCCTTTGAACCTTAGGGTTTGGGGCAGTACGGCGTGCCACATGTGAGACGTTGGCTTGACCCTTCTACGGCTGGACCGTTGGTACTGTGACGTATTCTGGAATTTTTGAACTCCGCTCAAGTGTTGAGCTATTTAGGAAATCTTGGGTATTTGATTATTCGATCGGAAAGTTTAATACTGTCTATTTACCTGGAATGTGATACAATATGTGAAATTCATACAGTTAGGCATGAAATGCGAAGTTTGTGATATTTCGGATTTACAATGTCTAAAGAGATTGTGGATTCCAAATGTTGTAGTTTTACACTTTCTTTTTTGCGACCGTAAGTGTAATATGTGATATCGCCGGTTTCGTTGCTATATGTCAACGACAATTGGGATACGCATATTTACTTACGTTGATGATATGTGATGTTATGTGTTGCTGGATATGTTATATTGGATCGTCGCGTTTTGAATAGCCGGGGGTTTTATGTGAGATGAGGGTTTTTATTTTCATTCATGTAAAATTAAATGTATGTGATATTCTTTTATTGGGGCACTTCCGGGATGAGGTTGATGTCACCATTTGTATATTATTTACTTTTCCGCAATAGGATAGACCGAAGGAGGAGAGCACATGTAACCGGGTTCTAGAGTCCAGTGGGAGACCAACTCGAGGAGTCGAGTCCGGGTCTCCTAACTCTAGAATTGGAAGGGTTGCTTGCCGCTCTCGTAGGGGTCTAGGGGTGTGGGTTTGGCTATTCATCGCGACCGTAGAATCCGTGTTTTATAGAGGCTCAAAATAAAACACGGATCTCCTAGTATATCCATTATTTCATATGTTTCTTCTGCTGCGATATCTGTGATGTGATCATTTGATATATTGTGATAGATACTGTATATAGTATATATGATATATTATATAGAAGCTACTTATGTTTTACATCTGCGCTAGCCCAGCCCCGCTCTGCCGTTAGTTACCTAACCTAACGGTGCACAAAGGGATATTGAGTCGAATGCGGATGGCATAAGTGTACGTTGTATTTATCTGTGATGTTTAGGTGACTTAAATGATGGGACTTCATTAATATGATTAATGAAAGAAAAGAAACCTAAAAGATGTTGTAGAATCAAATTTTTCAAAAAGGGTAGCTACAGTTTTTGCTTTGCATAGCGATATAGATGATATATCCTGCACCTTATTCGATGGGGAAAGAGTTGAGATCCCTTCACCGGGAGTGACCTCTTTAGCAAAACCAGCAGATACTACAACACTCGGTTTATTTTTTGATTTATTTTAGAGTTTTTGCTTTGCATAGCGATATATATGATATATCATGCACCTTATTCCATATGGAAAGAGCCGAGATTCCTTCACCGGGAGTGACCTCTTTAGCAAAACTAATGAAAGCCTCAAAATCACTCCATTTTAAAATTCACTCGATTCTACAACAATATCAAGTTCATTACGCAATAGGTATTCAGAAAAACCTGTCGTAGCCCTCCATCATTTCAGATAAGTCCTGCTTAGTATTCGTGCTGTGTTTGTTGACCTTATCAAGGCGCAGTGTGCGGTAGCTGACCAGTATTTATCTGCTTATGCGTATGATGCAGATTGGATTAGGGTAGTCGTACGGCCTTGTTGACATTGTCAAGGGTCGTACGGGTGGGTTTAATTCAATCAAGAAATGACGGGTTGAACTTGACTTACGATCTGTGGTTTGTTGACCTTGTCAAGGTCATAGATCGTTTGGGGCAAAATATTATCGGGAATTTCAAGTGTTGAAATTTGCAATGAGATTGCATAACTTCTATAAGATAGTTGGATCCCGATACCCACTGCGAGTAATTGTTACTCCTAGGAGAGCTTTACACAGGACAATTAGCTGATCAAGTAGGTGTCTAGATAGGTGTCAACGGTGTTACGCCTCTGGGAAAACGAGGTTTTACTTTAATTAGGTCCGTGCGAAAGCACGGGGAACCTTCCTCAAAATACCGGCACTGGCCCGGCTGAAAGATTGGCGAAATTGTAGGGTGTAATTAATCCCGGCTAGTCTTTCCTTTTAAGGTTTGAAGGAAGATTTGATAAAAAACTGTGAGAGCCATCCTGATTAGATAAAATAATAACCAATCTAATCTTGCAAGAGCATACGCTGAGTGTTTTCTTCTCTCTCTCTCTCCAGGTAGCGACCATATCACGCCTTAATCAAGAAAATAATACGGATGAATTGACCGGACCCGCTTGTTATACTGAGCTAGGGAACGTTGGTCCCACTCCAATTTATAAATGTTATAAGACAGAGCAAGAAATAGGGGATTACCAGAATTCCCGTGCCGCCCAAACGAAGAAAGTGCATGCTGATGCATCATCTTTGGGTGTGTTCATTACAGAGAAATGTTTCTCAGTATCCTTTACGTCCTGGGTATGAGATACCGGATCAGGATCCCGCAAATGTAATTTGTTACATGGGCTACAGATAGGTAGAGAACTGAGAACGGGTGATAAGTTTCATGAGATAGAAACGGTGCAAGTGTTGCAGCCAAGTCTGTTGGTCACTATCACCCTGTATTAGCAAATACATTGATTCTGAATGAATGTTATTAGATACGGAAGCTGATATACAACATCATATCAGTCTCTTTATTAGTAAAGAAGGATATAATTTTGTATTATTGGATAATGTTTTGAACATTTCCTATATCAAGAGTTGATCGGTTCAGGCACGTTATCTAAAAGTATTGACGTTCTAAATCAAACTACAGTTCTTAACATAACAAACACATACAAGAGAAAGAGTTCGGAACTGAACGAATTCTTCTTGAGGCATTGTAGACTAGGTCATATTAATTCGACCTGACTAACTGAAGTTACATCTACATGAATATTTAAATTAGTTTGAATTTACATCTTGTGAAACTTGTCGGTCATGTTACAAAGATAAGATGACCACAGCTCTGTTTATTGGAAACAGAGAAAGAGTTGGTGAACTTTTGGGTTTGATACATGCTGATGTATGAAGGTCCCCAGTCTACATATACCAGGATCGGTTTTTTGTACTTCATTACATTTACTGATGATCACTCAAGATTCAGACATATGTTCCTGTTGAAACAAAAGTCCGAAACTTTTGAGATAATCAAAGAATATAAGTTAGAAGTAGAGAACCAAAAATGGGTATAAGTATTATGTCCTTTGATGTGATCAGGGAGGAGAATACTTGAACACGGGATTCCTGGACTATTCTAAAAAAGAATGAGATTCTCTCTCAGCATTACTCCTCCGTATACACCATAGCACGATGGTATATCGGGGCAGAGCAATAGCACCCTATATGATATGGTGTGCTCTATGATGAGTACTGCTGAGTTTCCTATTTCCTTTTGGGAGTTGTGCACTTGAGAATCTGCATACCTATTGAATAGGGTTCAAATCAAAGCAGTTGCCTACCACTTCATATGTGATATGGAATGGGAAGAGCCCATATCTTAAGTAGTTAAGATTTGGGGTTGTCCAGCCTATGTCTAAAAGCATAATCCGGACAAGCTCGAGACAAAGTCAGATCTGTAGAATTTTGTTGGATATCCCATGCATATGTAAGGGAATATCTTCTACTTAACCGAGGTACAAAAGATGTTTTGTTTCTCAACATGCCACCTTTGTGAAAGGGAATTTCTTGTGAAGAAATTAGTGGTCATGAGATAGAACTGGAAGGAGTTCCAGCTATACAAACTACAGCAGATGATTTGGTAGAACCGAAGGATTCAATAGTAACCAACGAACCTCAGCCTCTCCGCCGTCTAGTAGGGTACTTCATCCACCTGAGAGATACTTCGGTTTCTCTATGACAATGGGAGTGAGGATTGCATCATGAGACAATGACCCAACTATTTTCGAGCTGTCTATCAGGAGCGGGACTCTGTAAGAATGGCTGGATGCTTAGGGATCTGAGATGGAATCCATATACACCAACAAAGTATGGACTTTCGTTGCTTTATCTGAAGGGTTAAATCCCCATTATGAGCAAGTATATCTTGAGAAGATTACTTGGTGTACATGGAAAAGTTGAGACTTTCAAAGCTAGACTTATTAAAGGTTTGCATCATAGACCAGTTGTGGATAATGATGAAACCTTTTCCGGGGCCTATGCTTAAGTCCATCCAGATCCTACTTACCATTGTTACATACCATGACTACGATATCTGGCGGTTGGGTGTCATGACTGCTTTTCTAAATGATGTTTTAGAAGAGAGCGTCTATAAGTACACAGCCAGAGAGCTTCGTAGACAGTGGGAACAGCGAAAATGTGTGTAAGATATTTTATGTAATAAAGCAGGCATAGCGGAGTTGGAACGTCTGTTTTGATGTGGTAGTCAAAGAGTTTGACTTCATCAAAATGGTAGATGAACCTTGTATATATGAAAAGGTAGTACGGAGTATGTTGATGATCCTCGTTGAGTACGTGGATGACATACTCTTGATAGGGAAGGAGTTTCCTATGCTACGCTCGGTCAATCTCCGCCTATCACAAGGATTCTCCATACAGGGTCAAAGTGATACCTCCTAAATCCTGGGTTTTGGATCTATGAGATAGATCTAATTGGATATTAGGATACTCACTAGTTGTAGTGAGCTGGTATCAATCGATCCTGGGGAGAATCACTGGAAAGGTTCCAGGGTGATAAGTACGACTGAATGTCAGTCACAGGTATTGTCTTTACCCTCAGTGGAGGGACGGTATGTTAGAAGAGTTCCAAGCTAAATACCGTGACTTTCTAGACGATTAAGGGCAAGATACATCGTTACCAAGGATGCTACCAAAGAGGCACTCTGGATAGATATATTAGTTCATGAGATAAACTTCGTTCCTACCATTGTGTGACAATGGAGTTGTGGTTTATGCCTAGGAACGCCCGTCCCATCAGTGATCCAGACATATTCTAAGGCAGTGTCACCTGATCATGGAGATGGTTGATCTCCAGGGGATCGAGGTCAAGAGAGTAGACTCAGAGGACAATACGGCAGATCCACTCACAAAGGCATTTTCCCAGAGAGAGACTATTATGGGATGGTTGAGTATGAGATACTACAACCACTGTTATCAGATGGCCCTAGTGCAAGTGGGAGATTGTTAGTTATATGTATGCCCTAGAGGCCATTACTATACATGAGATGTATATTGTAGTGGATGCTTGGACATATATAGGGAGGACATTCTTGCTCGACATGATAGTATACTATCTGGTTATATTCTTTACCTTAACGTGTATACTGATTGTCTCTCTGCTACATGTTGGTAAAGCCCTTAGGATGTGTACTTGACTACCTGGACTATGATGCGGATCATACTAGTGGGGACATGGTAGTCCATAAGTACAACCTTTAAGGTCCCTAGTCGTGGGTGTATCGAGACGGGGCATCGATATACCAGAGTAGACTAGCGTATACCTTCTCGACCCATATAGATGGGCGATAGATAATCCCATATCCATTGGTGTTTGACATCAGAGATGATATTCGGGTGCTCAGTGGAGACTGGGTACACTGGACGGACTCGCCGAGAACTCCCAGATGGTATTATACCTCACGTCAGATGGCAGTTCTCTGGTGACACTGGTGCAGGTTAGTCTGTAGACCCGAGATCGCCATAGAGTCTTGTGTGATTCCCACTGTGCTTTGATTTCCACCTAACCACCTCCAAGAAGGCATGCAAAACGGTGGTTTTTGGGTCATCTTCGGCCTCGAAGACTTCAAGCAAAATCGTTGCCCTCTTCTTATGGAGCCGTCCGAGAGTCCATGAGTTCGATGATCGCAGCGAAGGGACTACAACAAGGAGCTTTAGAAGTGAAGGACCGATCTACAAAGGTTGTATTTCGTATTCACTTAGTTGTAAATGTTATTTACTTGCATGTGAAACCCTAATAATCTAGCAAAGATCTTGTTTAGGGTTGTTAGGCACGGCTAAAATTTTAATCGGACATGGTTGATGCCTTGTAGAACCTTGTTAGAGTGCCGATTAACCTTACAAGCGCACCTTGCACTAGCGCACCCATGTTTGACACGTGATGCACTACCTGGAGCACAGTGCACCTAGCGCTAGCGCACACATGGTGCGCTGCCTAGGGCGTAGTGCACTTAGCGCTGCATCTGAAGCATTGCTTCAATTTTGAAATTTAAATTTCAAACAGAGCTTTGCTCTTATTGGGGGAAACAAATGGCCCCCCACCGTTGCGCTCACGTGGGCTACATGTGAGTGCAACGGTGGCAGCATCTGTGCCCTTGGATCAATTCAGAAGTTTAAACGGCGTTTCAATGCCTATAAATAGGACTTTTGGTCCTTTAGACGATTCTGTTCATCTTCTTCTTTTGAGAATTTTTATTCAGAACATATCTCTTCTGCTTAAGAACTTTTCAAGAGTCAAAACTCTGTTAAAATCTTGGTAAAAATTAAATCTTATAAAAGATCTTTTTAAGAATCTAGGGTTTCACCCATTAATAGAGCCTTGCTCTCCATAGATCTTTGATCTAAAGAAAACCTTTTTAGGGTTTCATTAACATAGCTTTGCTTTCTTGAACCCATAGATCTAAGAAGATCTTCTTTCAAGGTTTCTTAACCCATGAACAGAGCTTTACTCATAAAGAACTCTTAGAGTTTGTTCATAGATCTTGAAGATCTCAAAATTTTTAATTCATATAAGAAATGATTTTAATTTTTCTGATGGATTCTTTCATCATCATTTTTTCAGAGCAAGGCTCTTGAGGAATTTTTATTCCTTCATGATCAGAGTTTGACAAGTGTCACTCTATCACAGAGCATTGCTCTCAAAGAGAGATTTACTCCTCTGCCCGAGAGAACTCTCATTTAATGAGAATTTCTTTTGAGGATTTCTTCACTTAACCAATAGTCTCATCAAATGATGAGGCTATTTTATTAATGATGAATTGTCATCTAGATTTTGTGGGCCCCCTTTAGTCCCTTTCCACTACATTGCAGTGTGGTACAAATTCTGAAGTACCAAGTGTCAGAATTTAAATTAAATTATAGCACTGACAGTTGACTTTTGTCCCTTTTCGCGCAGGCGGCATGTCTTTCGACACATCTTTTCCGTTCGTCCTCTTAGAAGGCGGATTTCCTGAGGGGCCCGTAGATCGAGAGGTTCTTGCGCTGATCAAAGACCATGACCCAAAATACAAGAATCTTCACCTATGGGGTAGATGGTATGATCAAATTATCAGAGGCCGCCGGAGCTTTTCTTGTGCGACACCCTCGGAGCCTATCTCTACAATCCCTTACGTAGATGCACCCCCGATCAATTATACGGTAGAGGAGGTAAATTGAACTTCATAAGGTCTCCTTCGGCCTTCTATTGCCGCAATACCCGTGCAGCCGCCGGTGGCTTTGGACACCCTAGGACGGCGCATATGTCAGGACGAGTCATGCCCTTGGGGACAGCCCTACAACATCGGGCTAACTCCCCGTCATCCAGCCGGATACTTGCAGTGGGACCGATATATCTTATCGGCAAAGAAATCACGGCCGCTGAAGCTTGGCTTATACCCTGCGGTCTACGCTTCCTTGTTCCAGTATTCTGCACCTCCCACATGGTGGATCAAGACGTTTTTAGAGCAGTAGAACATTCCGACCCATACCTTTCTCCTATTGGATAGAGAGGTCTCCATTTCCTTGGAAGAATTTGCCGAGGTTTCTAGTTTACCAGTTAGGGAGGAGCACTACGAGGAGCTGCTTCTTCCGGAAGAATATCTTTTTTCCACCAAATCAGTGGTGATGGGTCTTACCCCAGAGAACGCCATTCAGCACCAGTTCCCAAGTCTGATAAAGGTGTTGAACATGTATGAGAGCCTCTTTCTTGAATCCGGAAGCCGGGGGGTCAGCTTGCAGACTTCATTGCCCGTTTTCTTCGCCCAGAAATTTTATCGCGATAAGGCAAAAAGTTTGCTAAACTTGATGATCCTTTCGGCTTTGGCTTGGACCGTCGGCCAATATTGGAAGCCGATCAAAAGGGTTTCTTTCTTCGCAACGTCGCGATCATCCCCCTGTCAGAAATCGCCGCTCCGGGCATTGATGAGGAAGCATTCTTTCTCGGGTTTCTCAGTTTATGGTTAAGCTGGTTTGCGCTTCCTCTGCACCTTCGTTACATGAGGCCTTCTGTCTTCCATCCCGCGCATCGCATGGTTGCCGGAATACAAGTAGCCATCGGGATCGCCGGGTTAGCCCACCTATATCACGGCCTCAGCTTAGCAACGGATACCACTGAACGAGGGGTGCATCCTGCCAACTTCCCAATGCATTACTTCACTTCATGGATGGAGCTGCACGTGCTTGGGGTCTTCGGTATCCATAAAAGACCTTCTTTTTATGACAGATGCAGGTTCCCTCGGATAATGCGGCTGGTTGACGCCTCCATCGTGAGTCCGTCACTGCGGGAAGCTAGGGGCTTGCTCTTTCGTCCGTGCACGGTTAGAGATGGTATGTATTTCACAGACAAAGTCTTGACCATCGGCCAGGAAACTTCAAAAGCGGTGCTGCCATTGCAAGATATCTGTAAAGAAGGGGCCTCTGTGTTGAAAGCCCAGGAGATTCTTTATTTGTACTCCATCAGGCCGGGCTTTCTCGTATTCAGGCAAAATGATGCGGCATTATTCATGAGATACAACCCGCATCATTTCTCCTAGCAGCTGAGTTACAATCAGGGCGTCCCACTTGAGGCCTTTTTGGCAGAACCCGGTGTTACCGAAAAGGGAATGCAGAGCATGCTGCATAATTTTATGTGCCTGAACATAGGGTCTCACTTCTTTATCAGAGAACCGAGCTGTGTCTCGAAGGCCCTTAGTGTGTACGTGGCGTGGTACCAGCATTCAATGGGCGCCATCATCAGGGAAGAAAAACGACTGCTGCTCGATCGCAAAGGTGCACCCCCTGTTGGCAATCAAAACGTCCCCCTGAAGCGAAGGACCATTGTCCCACCTCCGCTAAGAGAAGCTGGCGCGATCGAAGTCCCGCACGACAGGCCCGAGCTACCTATACCCTAGGCTCCTGTAGAAACAGTGACTGTAGCTTCCCCCGATTCTGGCGTAGGTTCAGATATCGTGACTCGTCGCCCCAGGGTACCCACTAAACGTAAACTTGTGCTTGTGGCGACCGGAGCCCGCTCGCAGAAGAGGAAGAAGAAGTCGATCCTCTCTGCCGACACTGTATTTGGTCTGGAGCCTCATACTCCGTATAGTGAGGGCTTAGGCGAATATGGGACCAATGATGGTCTATTCGTAGCACCGAACGATACCGACCTCGAGGCTGCTATTGCAGCTTCTATGCGATCAGCAAGCCACAAAGCGGGAATGGCCATCCTCGCGCAATCAATTAAATATCAGCCGTACCTTTCGTCATTGTATTATATTTTTATTATCATGTTTTGACAGACACTTTTGCTTCTTTAACAGGCATTTCTACTGAAGAGGCTCTCGCGGCTTCCCTTAAGACTTTCGATGAGGAGGAGAGGATTCGCGCCTCACTGGGAGTTGGTATATCTCGGCTCATTGCGTCTTCATTCTCCTTTCTTATGGACAATCTGACCCTCTCTTTATCTTATCACAGTGACTACATTGTCAATCCCGTAAGGTAATGCGGAGATGCTTTCAAGGCCAGCCATCGAAGTCCCGGCCTCCTCAGCACTGCCGAAAGAGGCCTTACTCAAACGACCGATGACGGATGTCATAACGGCTCCAGAGGTAACCCTTGGTGCGAACGATGGTGTCCTATTGATTGAGGCTTCTAGAAGATCCGCTCTCACGGCCCGAGCGGAAAGGAAGCGTAGAATGTGCGCGGCAAGGGAGCGTAGTGCCGCCTTGGCCGCGGGTGCAGGTTCGAGCGCTGTTACCCTGCCACTACTCCTTCAGAGGATATTTCGGCTGCCTTGTCCACCGCCCACAGACAAGCAGCACGTGCTGCTCGAGAAGCAATCGGAAAACAGACTCAAGGTAACGTGACATTGGGTTTTTTTGTCAAAATTTTAATTTTTAGGTTCTCATATATCCTATCTTGCAGGGCCGAGTCCTGCCGAGGAGGTGGTGGGTGTCGTGGCGGCAACCATCGAGCCTGAGGTAGCGGCAGGTGAGACAGCTACACTCACCGAGCCTGAGGTAGTGGCAGGTGAGACAGCCATAATCGCTGAGCCCGATGTAGCCGCTCCTTCTCAAGAGTCGGGCACTGCTCCAATCGTCATTCTTTCTGCCTGCGGTTCTCTGCCATCTCCTGGCATCGCGATCGTTAAGACGGCTCTCGTAGAGTCAAGGGATGAGGCGACGGGAGGTGAGACCATTTTGTTGGAGGATGGTGAGGCAGTTGCTGCATCCAGTGATTCCCTTGTCGCGGTCTCGACCGGCGACTTATCAGGTAAATTTCAGGTTATTGCTTTCTATTTTATTCTGCAATCCCTTTTCGACCTTTTCTAACAGTACTTTTGTTTCGAATGCAGCTGCGGTGGGCGTTGAGGTTGTGCCAGCCAAAGAAGCGCCACCAGTTGCCGCTTTGACGGTGACCGTCCCTTTGCCTTCTCTTATACCCTCTCAAATGCTCGAAGGTGCAGATTTGTGGCTCATCAGTCTCATTGCATGCAATATATTTTATGTACTGACATTGTATTACTATATCCTTGCAGGAGTCCTTTTTGATCACCTGTATCATGTGCTACACCCACACTTCTCTTTCTAGTCAGAGATTGCGTCATCTAGTGGCGCTGGTGAGTACACCTTCAGCTAATGTCCTTTCTTTTACGGGCAGCCAAATCATTTCTAATTCTTCTTTGTTTTGATTGCAGCATTACAGCTCGAAGGGGGAGACGAAAGAACAGTTGCACCGCCGGTACTCCCATTCTTGCCCCCTGCTGCAGCCGGTATAGTAAACTCCGTTGTTCATGAACCTCCTTTATTTCTCAAACCGTTATCTGACTGTGGTTTGCTTTGTAACTGTGACACCGACTTCAACTCCGTTTGAGTCTCAAGTCATAATGCCCGCAGGCACCTTCTCTTGACGTCCCTCTTCAAAGGTGCTGTGAATAGCCTACGCATGTTGATCGATCACCTCGAGGAGCTTGATGTGGAGACTCCTGCCCTTGCTACCGATTTCACTGCTGAGGTTACTCCCATGCTGGCGACGCTCGTGCACTTTCATAACGAAGGCGTCGTGGAGTCCTGGTTTAATCATTGTAGGAAAATCGAGGCCTGTCTGCATGAGCTCGAGTTTAGACGTCCTGCCCCCAAGGTCTTGGCTGTAAACTCCAAGCGGGCTGCATGGGTAGAGGAGAGAACTCCCTACTTCTGTCATCTTGAACAGGAAGCGACCCTGAATCGTAAGGAGTGCGAAGAGGCTTCAAGCGAATCTGCTCGATTGCATGCTCAAGTTGATGCAAACGCAGCACAGTTGAAAGTTATCTTCGAAAGCCTTCTACGATGTATTTTCGACGGGCTAACACTGAGGCAGAAGCTCGACCTCATCGAGCGAGATGCACAAAGTCGTGGGGCAGCTCAGCGGGTCATAGATGAGCAACTTTCATCTTATTTGCAGCAACGGGCTCAGGTTGAAGCGGAGTTGGCCGCAGCAACTGACCAAGACAAGGGGCTGAGGGAAGTGCGCGAGCGGCTGATTGGACTATTGAAAACGCTTCCCTCTCAATAATCGCTTTTGTACCATTTTTAATTTCGAATAAAATGTATCCATTTCTTTATTCTTTCATAAGATGTATTTTGTACCCAATTGAATTTATGAATAAAAGATACATTTCTTTTGTAATGTCTTGTGTCATCTCTTTACTTTCTTCATTTCTTTGTTATCAGCATGTCACTTTAGTAAGCATATCCAGCAAATGATAGAGTGAGCATTCCGTTTTGAATTCCTCGAGTGGTAGAGATGGCTTAGAAAGCAGGTTCAGATCTGCTGCCTAAGACTTTTCAACATCATGAGCCGTGAGAGTCTCATAAAGACTTTTCTCCCTACGAGTCGAGAGGATCTCGTAGGTGTATTTTCTCCTAAGGAATCGTGAGGATTCTTAAGCGCGTTTTCTCTTGTAAGTCGTAAAGATCTTACAAGAGAGTTTTCTTCCTTACAGGTCGAGAGGACCTGTAAGTGATCGATGGTGTTGCCATTATCCGCATTTCACGGAGTCAGGAGTTGCTCTGGGCGTTTCCCACGGGGTCAAGATTGACTTTAACCGTGTTCCACGGGACCAGAAATTTGCTCTGGATGCTTCCCACGGGGTCATAGTTGTGTTTTGTGAGGACCAGGCTTCGCTCTAGATGCTTCCTACCGGGTCATATCCGTATTTTGTGAGGACCAGGATCCGCTCTAGACGTTTCCCACAGGGTCAGGATTAACATAAGCCGTGTTCCAGTAGACCAGGAATTTTGCTGTGGATGCTTCCCACGGGGTCATAGCCGTGTTCTGCGAGGACCAGGCTCTGCTCTAGATGCTTCCCACGGAGTCATAGCCGTGTTCTGGGAGGACCAGGACCCGCTCTGGACGTTTCCCATAGGGTCAGGATTGACATAAACCGCGTTCCACATGACCAGGAATTTGCTCTGGATGCTTCCCACGGGGTCATAGCCATGTTCTGCGAGGACCAGGATTCGCTCTGGACGTTTTCCATGAGGTCAGGATTGACATAAGCCGCGTTCCACGTGACTAGGAATTTTGCTCTGGATGCTTCCCACGGGGCCATAGCCGTGTTCTGCGAGGACCAGGCTCTGCTCTGGACGTTTCCCATGGGGTCAGGATTGACATAAGCCGCGTTCCACGTGACCAGGAATTTTGCTCTGGATGCTTCCCATGGGGTCATAGCCGTGTTCTGCAAGGACCAGGCTCCGCTCTGGATGCTTCCTACGGGGTCATAGCCGTGTTCTGCGAGGACCGGGATCCGCTCTGGACGTTTCCTACGGGGTCAGGATTGACATAAGCCGTGTGGAATTTTGCTTTGGATGCTTCCCACAGGGTCATAGCCATGTTCTGTGAGGACCAGGCTTCACTCTGGATGCTTCCCATGGGGTCATAGCCGTGTTCTGTGAGGACTAGGGTCCGCTCTGGATGCTTCCCACGGGATCATAGACGTGTTCTGCGAGGACCAGGATCCGCTCTGGACGTTTCCCACAGGGTAAGGATTGACATAAGCCGTGTTCCACATGACCAGGAAGGGCTGACTTTATCCGTTTTTCACAGAGTCGGGGTTTGACTCTCGGTCATCTGCGCACTGCCGAGTCATGGAACTGGGAATTACCGCGGTTCCGCTTTGCTTGATGTCATGTCTGTTGAAATGAGACGGATATTTAGATGATCTCCAGGCTGTCTGTGAACCATTGAGATTTGGCTTTTTCTTCTGATGGAGCCTGGAGAGGGAAGATATGATTCCTTCTTCGTTTGCGCCCCCGGATTATATACAGGGATTGATGTGATATCACCTGTAGGGCATAAATTTCATTTTTTTTATTTCTTTCATTTCAGCATTTATATCGTGAAGGTCACGATTGCCCAATCATTTCGACTATTTTTCGCGGTGCCCAATCATTTCGGCTGTTTGTTTTATTTTTACTCGCTACTTTTTATTGCGAGTTGCCCAATCATTTCGGCTATTTTGCATGCATATATTTTTACTTGCTGCTTTTTATTTGCAAGTTGCCCCATCATTTTGGCTATTTCGTATGCATGTGTGGCTCGCTGGCTTTTTACTGCAAGCTTGGAATTAGACACCGATTTCGGCATCAGTACCGCTACAACTGGGATATTGCCAGGAGTGAATCATCATTTGCCTCTGTCGATGTCGAACAAAGGTGGCTTAGCGAGCAGGGTTAGGATTCTGTCGACTAAGGCTTTTGACTTCATGAGTTGTAAGGGTCTCATAAAGGTATTTCTCCCTACGAGTCGTGAGGATCTCGTAGGTGCGTTTTCTCCTTAGTTTTCGTGAGGACTCCTAAGTGTATAGCTTATCGTAAGTCGTAAGGATCTTACAAAAGTATTTTCTCCTTCTATGTCGAGAGGACTTACAAGGGTTGTTCACTGTGTAAACATATCCCTAGTCACGAATGGGAATTTGTTAGGGATGTGTTTATTCGCGCCCATAGATTGTATAGAAGGGTCAGTATTGAGCCGCTTGTAGGGCAGCATTGGAGGTTGTATTGGCCGCTTAAGAATAGGTTTAGATCCCTGTAGCTTAAGAATTTTGAATCTTATGAGCCGTGAGGGTCTCATAAGAGGGTTCTCCTTACGAGTCATGAGGATCTCGTAATTGTAATTTTTCCTTAGGAATCGTGGGGATCCCTAAGTGTGTTGCTCCCTTGTGAGTCATAAGGATCTCACGCAGGTGATTTCCTCTCACAAGGTCGAGGGGAACTTGCAAGTGTCTTTTAAAGAGGTTGCGCCTTTTCGGGTTTTCATAAAAACTCGCCGGTAGCCCTGCTTTTTTTACTCACGGAGCCCTTTCGGGTTTTCATCCGTGCCCATTTTGCTTATGGATTTTTTTTGTGTCAGCCTTGGGATGCTGTAGTCCACGGTAGTTTATTGACGTCTTAGTCAACAGCTAGTTTTAGGACATAGTGGTCCATCGTTAGTTTAAGGACGTTTCAGTCCATCACCAGTTTTAGGATATAGTGGTCCATTGTTAGTTTAAGGACATTTCGGTCCAAGAAAAGGAGGCCGGCTACCACTTACAGTGTTTAGGTTTAGAAAGATAGCGAGCAGACATAGGCGTCGTCATCTATCGTTGACCCAGGCCGTGACTCGTCAGGCGTAGTATTTCTTTAGAAAGCGACCGTTTATTGGCTTGAAAGGTCTTTCACCATGCATGTCCATGAGTAGATAGGCTCCACCCTGGTAGACTTTGTCTATGATATACGAGCCTTCATAGTTCGGCTTAAATTTCCCCCGTTTGGCACGATTAGGGATCATAGGTCTTTTGACCACTAGCACGAGTTTGCCTTGGCGGAATATTCTTGGCCTAGTCAATTTCTCATATGAGTGCATCGTCTTTGCTTTATAAGCCTCCAGACTCTGTTGCGCCACGAGCCGGTTTTCATCAAGGGCATCAAGATCTTCAAGCCGAAGGTGAGCATTTTCTTCGTCTGTTAGCTCATAGCGAACCGCTACTCGTAGAGAGGGTAACTCTATCTCAAGGGGGAGTACCGCTTCTGTGCCGAATACCAAAGCATACGGCGTTGTGTTTGTGGCCGTTTTGAACGTAGTTTGATACGCCCAGAGAGCTTCATGCAGTCTCTCGTTCCAGTCGTTCTTATTTCGAGACACCGTCTTTTTCACGATCTTCGTCAAGGTCTTGCTGAAAGCCTCAGCTAGACCGTTAGCTCGGGGATTATAGACCGAAGAGTATCTCCAGTCTATATTATATTGTTGTGCGAAGCGGCTGATCTTGTGGCTTCTGTAGGCCGGCCCGTTATCGGAGATGATCCGTCATGGAGAGCCGAACCGATAAATGACGTGCGTCTTGAAGAAATGGAGGATATTCTCCGTCTTCACTTCCCTCAGCGGTACTGCTTCTGCCCACTTAGAGAAGTAATCAGTTGTCGCCAAAATGAACCGATGTCCTCTGGAAGATATTGGCTCAATGGGCCCGATTATGTCGGTTCCCCACATTTCAAACAGCCAGCTAGCCACTGTTGGATGTAGCGGATTTGGATGCTGATGGATAAAGTCCCCATGAATTTGGCATCAGTGGCATAGTTTCGCGTATTCGAGGCAGTCTTGGATCATTGTGGGCCAATAATAGCCTATCCTTTTGATCTTCAGCTTCATCTTCGGCCTGGCTTGATGAGAACCACAGAGTCCATCGTGAGTTTCTTGGACGACTCTTTTTGCTTCCTCCGGTCCCAGACATCTTAGCCATAAAGAATCAAATGATCTCTTATACAGAGTATCATTGACGAAGGCGAAAGACAGAGCTCGTTTCATAAGCTGATGCCTTGAGGACGCATCTTTAGGTGTTCGACGGGATTTGAAGTAGTCTATAAAGACTTCCCTCCAATCCTTAGCCTTTTCCTGGTCTTTTATTTGTAGTGCCGTTTGGTCGGTCGCTCCTTCTTCTTCGGATGACTCCGAAGATATTTCTGCTGGTGTGAGAACCCAACGGTTTTGCACAATGATCCTCACGTCATCGAGGATCTCGTCAATTCTTTAGCGAGCTTAGCTAATGCATCTGCCTTGCTATTTTCCGATCATGGTATGCTTTTCAGGGTGTAGGAAGGAATTTGAGTCAGCAGTTGTTGTACTTTCCCGCCGTACTTCACCAACTCAGGATTGCATGTCTGATAGTCGCCATTTACTTGACTAACGACCGGTTCGAAGTCTCCGTATATGAGGAGGTTTTCAATTCCCATGTCGATAACGATCTCGATGCCTGCTATCAAAGCTTCGTATTCGGCTTCATTGTCCGTTCTTGGCTCTGTTAAGGAGAAGGCAAAGCGCATTATCCCTCCTTGTGGAGTCACGAAGATGAGGCCTACCCCGGATTTGATTATGGGGGTGCTTTGTTTACGCTTCTTCATGGAAGATGCTCCGTCGAAGTAATGTTCCCATCGGGTATCATTCTCTCTTCTTCCCCCATCGATCGTGTCAAACGCGTGTTCGTCTGGCAATTTGCAGTTTAAAGGAGAATCGGCGGGTATCGGGTGCTCAGCGAGGAAGTCGGCGATGGCCTGGCCTTTCACTGCCTCAAGAGTTCGATAAGTTATCGAGAATTCCATCAAGAGCAGGGCCCATTTAGCTAGACGTCCCGTTAATATGGCTTTCAGCATCAAATACTTGAGAAGATCCACGATATGAGATGGACCTCATGTGCCAATGCGTAGTGTCTGAGCTTCGTTACCGCGAAAATCAACGCTAGGCAGTGTTTACGATGGGGGAGTAGTTGCTTTCTGCCCCCAGTAGAACTCGACTCAGATAGAGAACTCTTTCTTTCCCTTGATCGTCCTCTTGTGCCCACAGCACGCCTAAAGAACCTTCGAGGGCTGTCGTATACAGGACGAGAGGTTTTCTTTTAACGGGAGCTGCCAGCACTAATAGATTCTGCAGGTATTACTTGATTTCGTCCAGTGTGTTTTGGCATTTGCAATCCCAGACGAAAGGGGTTCCCTTCTTCATCAGGTGACTGTAGGGGCGGCATTTGCCCAAAAGATTGGCTATGAACCGCCAGATATATGCGAGCCTTCGTTGGAGAGATCGCAGCTGCTTGAGAGTCTTTGGCGGGGGCATTTTCATGATCGCCTTGATCTTCGATGGTTCTATCTCGATACCTCGATGTCGTATGATGAATCCTAGGAATTTTCCCGAGGACACTCCGAACGCACATTTGAGAGGGTTCATCTTTAAGTTGTATTTCCGAAGGCGCTGAAATACGATCTTCAGATGATCTATATGTTCCTCATATGATTTGCTTTTAACTATGAGGTCGTCGATATAACATTCGACGATTTCATGTATGAGGTCATCGAAAATCTTCGTCATGGCTCTCTGATAGGTGGCACCGGAGTTCTTTAGACCGAAACGCATCACCTTGTAGCAGAATATGCCCAAAGGGGTCCGGAAAGCGGTATGCTTCTGGTCTTCGGGATGCATCTTTATCTGATTGTAACCTGACGATCCATCCATGAAGGAGAAAACTTCATGAGTGGACGTACTGTCTATCATCAGCTCGGTAACTGGCACTGGGAAGTCGTCTTTTGGGCAAGCTTTATTGAGATCCCGGAAGTCCACACATATGCGCACCGTCCCATTTTTCTTCATCACCGGGATGATGTTAGCGATGCAATCAGGATATTGAACCTTTTGGATGAAGCCGGAGTCGATTAGCTTCTTGACTTCGGCGTTGATGCTCATCTCAAGCTTGAGCCTCATTCTTCTCGGTGCTTGTTTGATCGGCTTGATGTCCGGAGATATCGCCAATTTGTGTACACTAATCTCTGGATCCAGTCCTGGCATCTCGGAATAGTTCCATGTGAAGCAACCTCTATGCTGTATGAGCACGTCCTTTAGCATAGCCACCCTTTCTTCAGACAAAAGCTCACTGACGAACGTAGGCTGTGGGTCACTTGCCGTCCCCAAGTCAATTTTCTTGAGGTTATCTGCAGTAGTATGTATTCCATCTTCCAGCTCTTTTGGCGCCAGTGGAAATTCTGAGATCACCTCGTCGTCATTTTTTTCGAAGCACCAGGGGAGATTAGCCGTATCTTCGTATATTCTTTCTCCTGACAGCGTTATCACGTAGCAGGTACGAGATCGCTTCCATGACCGATGTTGATCTGGTTGCACTCTCGCTGCAGGCACGGCTTTTGGTTCACATTTCTGTGGCAGGGTTACCATCCAGTTGCTGGATAGAGCGAACATGCCTTGCTGATACTGGTCTTCTACCCTGTCTTTAAATGTGAAGCAATCTTCGAGAGGATGTCATATTGCCCTGTAATAGGAGCAATAGTCTGGGTGAAAGACTTCGCCTGCTTGCTCGGGGTGCTTGGACTCCGGGAGGGTAATCATTTGATGTTTTATGGCAAGATCAAATATCTTCTATGTTTTGTCCTGGGGAAAGGAGTATGCTTGACCCATCTTCTTTATAAGAGACGAATCTGAATTGCTCGATTCCTGATCGCGTGGCTTCTTGGTCCCGCTTTGTCGCTGTCCAATGCCTTTCCCGCTCTTTGGTTTATTTCAGCCCCTGCGTCGGGCCTTTTGTACAACGGGTTGACAAGGAGGAGCAATTTCATTTTTCACAGCCTGCTGAAGGAGGCGTTGCGTCCTGGCTTTCTCGTAGATGGCCATTTCGCGATTATGGTCATCTCGAATCTTTTGACCTACTTCCCTTATAAGCTTGTCCATTTGTTCTTCGAACGACGGGCATGGCATTTTCACGGCGGGAGCTCGTTCTGTTTCTGGGTTAGCATCTTCCCAAAGAGCATCTCCTTCTTCATCAAAGTCATGTATGATGTAGCAGTCGCGGAATAGCTCCCGTTTCATGGATCGAACATATCCAAGCCCGATCGTTTCCATTCTCCTGTTGGGCAACTTTTGTTGAGTTCCGGAAACGTTCCAGATCCTGTTATAGAACCGTGCCTGTCGCGCAGTTTGCTTAAGGGATACACCTTGGTGTCTCAAGAGTCTCTTTAGTCCGTCTGTGTAATATCTTGGCAAACGAATGGGCTGGGGCCTGTCAAGTATAGAATCCGCATCATGCCAAATTTCTTTCTCCACTTTGGTTTCCCCGGATCGGTAGAATAGGATCGCCTTTTCACCTTTTCGCCTGGGAAGGACGTATAATGTCTGCAATTCTTCCACACTGTAGGTATCAAGCGTGTCTAGCTCTTTATAATGCTTTGGCGGAACCATGGCAACTTGCAAACTTTGATCTTCATCAGTGAAGGCTTGTATTGATGGCCGAGCAGAGAATACGGCATTGACGTCATCTTCCGAGTCGCTGCCGAAGATCAACATAGGAGTGGAAGGTCCCGGCTTGTTGCATTGGAGCGGACCTGAATAAACTATTTCTTCCTCCTCCTCAGTATCACTCCCAAAGACTAGAATAGTGGTGATAGCTTTGTTCTTGTCCTCCGATTTGTGAAATCTTTCTGTCTCTTCGAAATCTGGCAGGAAATATTTTGCGTCTTTGTACTATCGAACTTCGCTCACGGAGAATGGGTTCAGCTCCCCTGTTATGGTATACTCGAGACCATCCTTGAAATACTTCATACACTAATGTTGTGTAGAAGGGATGATGTTTTACTCGTGTAACCAAGGCCGGCCAAGCAAAGCGTTATAGTAGGTCTTAGCGTCAATGACATGAAATTTAATGTCTGTGACGAGCAAACCAAAGCGTAGTGTCAATATTACAGACCCGAGCGTCCGTGACGACTGGGAGTCAAAACCGGAGATGGTGATTTTATCGCGAGCGAGGTGCTGAACGCTCATGCAGATTTCCTTCAACACTCTCACGTTGAGGAGATAGACGGAAGACCCATTGTCAACCAGGATTTTGCCTATATTGATATCGTGACAGTATCCAGAGACATAAAGGGGACGGTTGTGCTCGCACGTCCCAAGGAGGTGATCTTCATCACCGAAGGTGATATCGGCTGTGTGCACTTCTTCCAGCTCGTCCTTCATCTTTTCTTCGGCGAGGAAAGCTTGGAATTGCACTGGCTCTTGTAGTGCCTTGATCAATGAATCTCTCGCCTTTTTGGATAACAGAAGGGCGTCGAGAATGCTTAACTGCGAAGGTAGCTTTCTCAAGTGTGCCAGAACGTTGTAGTCCACCTTACTTTTCTTTGGCGGGTCCTTGGCTGTCAGCTTTTCGACGGCTTGGTCATCAAGGATGATATCCTCAGGGACCTTTTCTTCCCCTTATCTCTTCTATTTGACCCATTGTTCGAGGGCCCAAGATTATTTTCGGGCAGTGTACGATTGCGCAGCTGAATATTTTCACAGGCCTTCGGTTCTTCCTCTTTTCCTGAGGTGGACTCTTTAAAGATAGGGCCAAGAGTCATTTCTTTGTCAGAGTTGCTCCCGAAGGTGAGAACTTGCGATCCCCCAGCACCGATCATGTGACAGTTGCCAGTAGTTCTTTCATGCTCCTCGGTCGTATTTCTTTGCTCCCGACAAGTTTTGCATTTCATCCTCTTGAAATGTTGCCAATGAGCAACATATCCCTGCCACCATCTTTTAAAAGCGTTGCACTCTTCGGTGGGGTGCGCAATCTTTCGATGATATAAGCAGTAATTAGGATGTATTTTCTCTTCACCAAGAGTGTTTCCTTCGGAGGGTGGCAGCTTCATTCCTATTGATATGGCTTTGGTGAACCTCTTCCTCATCTTGAACCTGCTTTTATTTACGGCGGACGTACTTCGATCCGGTAGGAGTGTTTCAACCCTTTCATCCAGTCCCCGATGTTTGGCTTTTTCAAATATAGCCATCTCACGCTCCCGATTAGCTTTGCTTTTCGAAAGAGCTTCATTCAGAAATTCATCAATCATTTCGTCTGATGGTCCTAGAAGTTCCGGCTTAAGATCTACCCCTTGTTTCTCTGTGTAAAAAGTTTCTTCATTGTCTATCGACGAGTGAGAGATCACACGGAAGCTTGCTACATAATCATCGGGCTCATCTGACGAGTCTTCTCCGTTGTCGTCGTCTTCGTCCTCAAGGACGTGGCTGAGAAATTCTTGGAGTGTGACCGGAGTCCGCGCTTTTTGATTATATTCTTCCAACGCGTCAATCTATTTTTGCAGGTCCATGCGCTTGTCACCAGGCTTCACAAGCTTTTTGGTCTTCTTCTTCTTCTTAGACTTTGACGGCTGGGTGTGATTGCTTTGGCTATCACCACTAATCTTTGGAGTTGGGCGCAGTTTCAGCATTCGCTCGATGATCTCGAGTTCCAGTGGATTTTTCCACCTGATTGCCGGGCATGTTTAGAGATCTTTCAGCATTCTTTTTGTTTTGGCTGAAAGAGCTGCCTCCCATGGAGCTTCTTCTACGAAAGAACACGATGCCCCCGGTGTATCCGTCTTCTTGCGAGCGTGTGGCTGCAACGGGTTCACCTTCCAATTCTCGGACAGGGCAAATTTGCCCTGTTGGTATTGATCTTCAATCCAGACTTTAAATACGAAACAATCTTCAATTGGATGGCTTACCGTTTGATGGTAAGGGCAATAATTGGGACTATTACCCTCGCTGGGTTGCAACGGTCGTTTTGGATTTGGCAGATTGATGAGCCTGTTGCGCACTGCCAGTTCGAACAGTCTCTTTGTTTTGTCTCGAGGGAACGAATAAGGACGCTTCATTTTCTCATTATAGTATTGTCATCTCTCTTCTAGTAGATCCGTTAGTTTTGGGGCACTGGGCTGTTGTTGAGTATTTGCGACGAAGGTCGCCTTCCCTTTACCCTTTTTGTTTCGCGTCTCCGGCTTTGGAGGAGATGGTCTATGACCCATCTGGTCCATTTGGGCCAGTTTGTCAATCAAGTCCTGGAACATGGTCGGCTTGAAGAACATCATGAATTGGGAAATAGTTGCCTGAAGGTCCAGAGTGCCCACGAAAATGCCCACCACCGGCGCTTCTTCGATGCACTGCTCACATTTTGACCATAAATTTCGCCACCGTATTGCGTATTGGACCCACGTTTCACCTGGCTTCACCTTAGTATTAATCAATGCCGTTATTAGGGTGCGTTCACTAGCACTCGCGAAACGCTGGGTGAATAGTAGTTCCATCCCCGCAAAAGTTTTGACGGAGTCGTTTGGAAGTTCAGAATACCACTAGAATGCCGTTTCCGACAAGCTACCGACGAACTGGCAAAGTAGCAATTTATCATCACCTCCGGTGTTGCCACATAGAGCCCTGAACTGGGCGACATGCTGGTGGGGATTGCCCGTCCCTTTATATACATGAAATTTAGGGATCGTATATCCCGGCGGGTACTTTATTTGGTCATACCAGCCTGGATATGGTTGCCCAGTTTTAACAATTTGGCCGGCCGCTTCATTCGCCTGGTGTGCTCATATTTGCTGAGCAATGTAGTCATCCAGAGCGGCCTTGGAGATAGTTTCCTCTTTGGGTGCTGAAAGAGCCGGAGGAGGGTTCGATGTCTCCCCTATGTCGTCTTCAATGATGATCGGGGGGTCTTCAGCTGGAGCTTCCGGCTGTAACATCATCCCAGCCATATCTTGGAACAGGAGAGTCATTCGCTTTATATTGGCTGCCTGTTCCGCGGCCTCTTTTTCTTTCCTCTCGAGCATTCTTCGGAGGAACTCGATGTTAGTTTCTTGTTCCCGACACTGCTCCGAGGTCTCTGGATTTTCTTTTGGCCCAGTGAGTGCGGCCATTGCAGTTGGCATCTCCAGAAGCTTCTACTGTTGTTGTTCTTGAGCCTTCATTATCGACCGGGTAAGCGGTCGATGACCTGTAGAAGCATGACTTTCCTCTTTTCCGGAAGCCATATAAACAGTATGCACCATCATGCCCCCAAAATTGAGGCGTTTAGATTCACCGTCTTTCCGGTTCGCCGCAGTCACAAGAGCTTTCTCTGGCCTCCTTCTCTTGTGAGCAGTTGAAGTCGAGGGAGCCGTTGCAGCGGGCACCCAGACGGCTGTCGCCTTTTATGGCTTGACATGATAGTTATCTCCTTGTCGAACTTTAAGCTTCTTTGATCGGCGAGAGTAGTCCTGGTCAATCACCGATTCCTGGACCTGTCGCCATACTTTATAAATTTTGGAGGACAGTCGGTGAGGGGGCTGCTCCGTCTTCTTTTCTGTAGTAATCTCCATAGGTGGAGGAGATCTCTTTAGCACGGCAGTCGGAGAGTTCTTGCAAACCCTCCTAAGCAGTTCAAAGCTGCTCCCAGTTGGAACAACAGCATTGATTTCCACCATAGGGGTTGGCGGAGTTAGCCCAGAGGGAGAGTTTCCCCCGGCCTTCCTTACTCGGCGCTAGTGGCGACGTCGAGCATGTCGTGCGGATGGGATTTTCTCAGCTGTAGGGGTGACTTCATCATGCCTCCTGTCTTGATGAAGGGTTGTCGCCGGTGCCAGCTTTTTGAAGACTGACGTTCGCCGAGAAGTAACGTCCAACCTATCAAATACAGACCTCTGGGCAGAGGTGACTTGGCCTGGAGCGGGAGTCGGAGTGGCCAGCCTTGTGAAGACTGAATTCTCGTCAGGAGAAGCCTTTCCAATGATTTCGTTCGCTTGAGCCGGGATGGCTATCCGTTTTGGGATGGCTGCTTCAGTTATTTCGGGCTTGTTGGAGTTCTGGCCCAGTCTGTTGAAAACTGAGGCATTAGACTTGGGTGACCCGGTTAAAGGGGCCGTGGCAGTGGCAAGTCGATCAAAGACCGACTTCTTTAGGGCTTCTTGCGGCAGCATCGGGGCATTGAAGCTCATAGGTGGGATCAAAGTCCCAAAGAACAGTCCAGTGGTAGCCTGACTTACTTGGTTCACCGGCATTGTGAACAGAGAGGCCACTTGGGGCCCGTAAGTTACACCTCCAGATAAGGCGGAACGGGAGTTGCGGTTGCAGCTGGAACATTTTATGCAGGTAGACGCCATTGATCTTTCATTTTCTGCACCGAGCAAGACACCAAATCTTAGTACCTCGAACGCAAGGGCAACCATAGCAAACCGCGATTCGTTTGCGAAAACGACACACAAAGTGTGGAGTGGAAAGAGGAAAAGGTCCCTGATTAAGTGTAGGTTTTACGATCACCAAAAATTATTTTACCGTAATCATAAACGGCGTCGCTTTGCAGCTAGCCGGTGAATACGGGTCGATCCACAGGGATGTGTAATTTTCTTACGTCTTTTTACGAGTTGATTCAAATGGTGGTTTGATTTTGCTGATTGAGTCTAAAAACTAAGTTGTATGATTTTAAGGAACTTGCTAGGGTTAGGTCTAAAGTAAGTTTGGATAAGATTGATATTAACACCTCTTTCAATGCACTCGATTAAAACTTTTTAGAAGTCATAACAATTATTAGTAAAGGGGATTAGGATGATTGGGAAGAAACGAAGTTTCTTCCTCTAGATCCTTGTCCGTCCTTTCCTACTAATTGCTATAACCTTCATGGACGTCATGCATGTCCGGTCCTTTATACCACGGTTTCACCGTTACCTTGTGGGTAGGGTGCCATAGGGAGCGGATCATGCATGCGTGCATGAAGTTATACTTATGAAAAATTATTGTCATTGAAAGAGATGAGAGATATTCATCTCTCAATCCCTCCTTTATTCCTAACCCTAATAAGCGAGGAAATTACTCGCTCATTAGGGGATCTTCTAAAAATAACATTTTGAAAACACTTACCGATTGCATTCAAAAGAACTACACTAAATTAAACTAGGGCAAAAGATTAATTAGATCTAGGGCAATAATTAAATTATCACTAAGGCAGAAATTAAAATTAAAAACTTACAGAAAGATGATACTCTTAATCTCCCAAGAATTCTGAAATTTTATTTATTGAAAAGAGGCATAGGGTTACAATATTTTGATTACACATTTATAAGTAAACAGGAAAACTAGGGTTACAAATTCTCGCGCATGTGCAATTACAGATATGCCCACGAAAAATCCCAACCCACGCACCGACGCACCGTCAGAAGAAATTTGCACCGACACATGCGTCAGATGGCCGCGGAACTGCGGCAAATGTGGGATAGGGCCGCGGTTCCGCGGCCCTTTAGTGAGATCATTTGCTCAATTTTTGTGGGCTTGGTCTTGATGCTTTGGGCTTTCTATTTCTATAATTCTTTTCTTCATTTGGCTTCTGTGTTTTCTCCAGATCTTTCAGTGAAAGTTGTAATGATCTTTTAACCGTTCACTTTGACATTTTGGACCCTGCATTGCCTTGTACAATTATGAATTGTTCTTCGTCTAGGTTTGACTAGAATCCTTCTACTTGTGGGTCAAAAGTCTCTCTTTTGTATCATCTTTTTGTCTTTTTCACTGTCTTCGCTCCAAGAACCCGTATCCTGTAATATGCAGCAGACATGCGTCAAAAGCACCTGTTTATTTATAAAACGAATAAGAATGGGGAATGTAAAATGCAATATTATGGTCTGAACAAATACCCCCAAACTTATCTTTTGCTCGTCCTCGAGCAAACTTATTATTTTATTCTCGATAAAACCTAACCGCACTTTCGCAGGGAAACGCGATTGCACTGAGCTCGTGCAACAAGCCGTTAAACCTCTAGGTGTCCCTAATAGGAGGAGTGTTGTCTCCTGAGGGTTTTCAGCGGATTACACCCACAAAATCCTATCAATTTGGCTTTTTCGACAATAATTCTCCAATTAGGTTTTCTAACACAGAATTCTATTATCATCGACTCGTAAATTATCCACCCATATTTTCACACTTCCTCATCATTTAACTTAAGAATATATATGTTTTATAGAATCATTCAGCTTTCGGCATTTCTTAAGTTTTCCTTTTAGGGTTCCATCTCCACTTAGGAATTTTTCTATCAACTCTACTAAAGATACAAGTTTTATTCTTCATTCCTTTCTCTTATCTAAACTCTAATCGCATATCCCCACGTGTGTGTGTATAGATCACCCCTACACCTGGAAATTCAAATCAAGCAATCATACTCTTGTCTGTTGTCCAAAGCACTTATTAATTGGTGAATTTTTAATTTCGCTTACACATCCTTCATGCGACCGTTAATACTTCTTGAGGTACTACCAACCGATTACAAGATGTGTTAGCACTTTAAGCGTACTTTCTAGTTTTGCAACACCCAAGGCTTTAGCAGTGACTCCCAAACCAGTTGGTCTAAGGCACTAGGTGATGAAGCACCCTTGCTAAAATTTTTCTATTTTTAGCCTTAAATAATCACGTAAACCAGTGTTCATTTTTTTCCTTTATTCACTCTTTTTTCTTTTATTTTTATTGTACTAGGACTTTAGACAAGTGCATTTCAAGGTCTCCTCTAATATTCCGAGTTTCAAGGTGCATGATTATGCAAGTTGTAGGATATACATTTTCAGAATCTACATTTAAGCTAAGAATTATTTTTCAAACTTATACTCTAATAAAAATCAACACTTTTTCCTTCATTTCGACTTAGCCCAGTAAGTGAACCCAAAATTTGCCTATTTCTACTTTCTACTGTTAATCTTTAAAGAAGGTTATTTTTAGGATTTTTGATTTACTAAGTCTAAAATCTAGTTGTTCGTAGTCAGGTAACCTATTTGTCAAACTCAAGTTAAATATGGCCACAATTGAATATAGTAATTTTTATAATTTTTTGAAATTTTCAACTTTTTAACGATTTTTCAAATAAATATGCAAATGCAAAAATATACATATGAATGCGAAGGAAAGAACACGTACCGAGCATACCCCCAAACTTAAACTTGACAGTGTCTTCACTGTCATGCTAGACCAAGTGGGTCAAAATGTCGGCACTCCCCTGTTTATTCATTTTTTTAATTTTTTTTATTGTTAAAAGAAAAAACAAATATATATACAGAAAGGCCCCCCCAAACTTCAGTGAAACAATGTTAGACATTACTGCCAGACTTTGCACAGACCAAACATCAACAACAACCAGTCGAAAAATTTAGCTGTAAAGAGTGTCGGTTGGTGGAAGAATATATTGTACCAATCCAAAAAGAATTGGGGAAGATAGGAGTGATGGTAGTGAAAGTGTGGAAGTGAATAGATATGATGTGGTGATGAATCAAAATGAGAATGAGAATGATTAGCAGTCAGTGGAATATTAGCATTCTCATAGCTTATTAAAAGAAATGGGGGTGGTTCAACTTCTAAAGGAGGAGGATGACTCACCACAATACCCCCAAAATGTTTATGTGGGTCCTTTATTGACTTTGTATCATCCATCAATTTCATATGATATTCAATTATGAAGGAACTAATCTCCTCGATTTCCGCCATAGTCCAACCGAAAACTTGCCGCCTATCTTGTAAGACCTTTAAAATAGCGTTCTCTTGCTTGAAGGCTAGAGAGGCTGATATTATGATGGGAAAAGTCTCATTCTCACCTATGTAAGCATATTTAAGGTGAGGCGGCAAGGACATGAGTTCGAGTTTCGAAGGCAAAAAAATCATTGTGGAATCTACCTCGAACTCAAAGGACTCCACCATAGGTTCGAAATCACTGCAAACAACCGGTTCGGATGGTTCAACTAACTCATCCAAAAATTCAAAAGACTCATATTCGGGCTGTGAGTCGTTATCATCCGAAAAAGTGAAACTTTCATAATCAATATCGGTTGTGTCGACTGTGGTAGGCTTAAGGAGGGACGCACTAGTGGCGTCAAAACTGTTCTCATCAAACAAGAAACTTTCAAACTCGCAGTCCTCCTGCGTGATTTCATGAATAGAGCAAACTTCTCGTGTACTAGTATTAGGCACGGGGGGCAGACTTCCTGACTTGTAAATATTGAACACACTAGAAGTCTTCCCGAAGGATAGAGTCATGAAGCCATCGCGACAGTTTATTACGGCATTGGAAGTGGCCAAAAATGGTCGACCGAGAATCACTGGAATTTGGTTCCATGGGTTAGCAACAGGTTGTGTGTCCATAACAATAAAATCAACGGGGAATATGAAATCCCCAACTTTGATCAACACATCCTCTAGTTCACCACTAAGATGGGTGATTGATCGATCAACCATTTGAAGAGTACAACGAGTGGGTTTCAACTCTCCAACCCCTAATTGTTCGTACACGGAATAAGGTAGCAAATTGACACTAGCACCAAGATCTAATAGTGCTCTATTGATGTTCTTGTCCCTAATTGTTATCGAAATAGTAGGACAACCGGGGTCCTTTTGCTTTGGGGGTAAAGAATTGACAAGAGCATCACTAACAGCACTAGCGACGAAAACTTTCTTTGGTACTTGTGATTTTGTCTTTTTGGTGCATAAGTCCTTTAAGATTTTTGCATATGAAGGAACTTGTTAGATTGCATCCAAAAGAGGGATATTTATGCTAACCTGTTTGAACAGCTCAACAATCTTCTCCATTTGTGGAGTTGGTTTATTGGATCTCAACCGGTTTGGAAAAAGAGCATTTTGAAATGTTGTTGAGTCCAAATTTTGCGGATCAGATTGTCGAGTTGGAACGGCACCCCGTGTAAATGTGTTCATGCTGTGAGAAGTGGGTCCGTTCGGGCTAGAAGAAGTTGTAAGTGCACGGCGGCGCCCCTGCCTCCACCCCGAGGCCAAAATGCGGAAGCGGTGATTTACTTTAATTTTCTTGAACCGGCACCACCGCGCACTAAATACCCGGATCGGGCCATTAACATAGTCCTAGCTAACTACAAGATGGGAAGAGAGATATACCGAGTGATCCGTGTCCTCCGGTCTTCTCGTCGTCGTCCCGATCTCCCGCGGAAGCTCCGGTCTCCGTCTCTTCGCCGGAAGGGCACCACATCGCCGGCTTCTTTTACAGGCTCCCACCTCTGGATCGAGGCAACTCGGGCACGAAGTTGGCGAGTCGACATGCCCAAGATTTGCCGTAGTATAATGTAGAACTCATGTCTCATTTTGGGGTAGTGGAATTTGCCTTTGGTGGAGGAAATGAACTAAAAACTTTTGGAGATGAAACTTTGGGATTTTTGTGAAGTCAAAAGACCAAAAATCCCCTCACCAAATATTGGGACAGCCCCTCTATCTTCATGGCCGACCTTGTCAAGTGAATGGGGAGAGTGGAACCAAAAAAAGTGAGTGATTATTTCAAAAGGGGGTTACAGCAATCACAAGAGAGAGAGAGAAAAGTGATCATGAAAAGTAATGATCACAAAAACAAACCTCACTCCAAATCAACCATCATCAACAACCATGATTGCTCACAAAGTCAAGCAATCATGAACCATGGAAAGTCAAGGAATGGTCCTCCATCATGAGACCATCATGATACAACTATATGCAAAGAGAACCCTCCATAATGGTTATTTGCACAAATGCAAATAAGCCCTCCTCCACCAATCTTCGGCCAATGAAAGATACAAAGAAATATGGCCGAAACGAAAAGCAAACAAGCAACTCCAAAAACTGATCCCGTAATAAATTACAGGAAAACCCCGATACTGTGTATACACACCCGCATTTGTATTCCGACCGAATACAAATGCAATGAGACAAAATTTACACTGTGCAATACTAGGATCTGGCCTAAACCAAAGCCTGCTAGTATTTACCGTCCGATCATGATCCGTGCAATACCGCACGTATCTGATCGAACCCTGCCATATCTCCATACGGCCTCTACAGCGTTTCGCCCGAAACTTGAGCAACTGTTCTGTGGGGGACTCTAAAGACTCGTCAATACAATGGCTGTGGATTTAACCACTAGCACGTCAGAGGTATTAGCCATGCGTGACGGGCTACCAGCTATTGACCAAAAGGGACGTCGATGAGCAAACTCATCATGACACCCTACTGAGCCTGTCAGTGACAATATCCGTACAGTCCGGTCCGTTCGTCTATGAGCATCGCATGGCGGGCCCAGAGGGTTGGTAAAAGTCATACCTCCAAAAGCGGTACAAGTCGTGTCGGAGTGTAGCCCAGAACACCCTGAGATACTACTGGAATACCTACCAGTAAATCTCTTGCCTTGGCCAAGGACTTCGTGTAATGGCTCTCCTAGACACAGCGCGGCCTCATCCCCAATACCGGGAGAGACGAACCCCTGAAGATCCGCTCACTGCCTCCATGTGGCTCGGGACTGTACCCAACTAAAACCTGTTTGCACGTCTCCTTTGAGCGTGGTAGGGTAGTAATCAAAGTACAGTGGGAACTCACACGAGACAAATGACGATCCTCAGGTCGATGAACTAACCTGTACACATGTAACCAGGGAACTGCTATCTGACGTCAGGTATAAGACCAACTAGCATGTTCCTGGCGAGTCCTGTCCGGTGTACTCATAACCCAATGAGCACCTGTATACATCTTAGGTGAACCAACTGACACCAGTGGCTTGTGAAACCGGCCACCGCCCCTCATCGGGGTCTCAACTGTATACACTAGCCTACTCTGGAGTATCGATGCCATGTCTCGAAATTCCCACGACTAGGGACCTTTTAAGGATGTGCTTATAGACTACCAGCTCTCATGTATATGATCGCCCTCATACTGCTGGCCGTCAAGCAAGAATCCTAGGGGCTCTATCAACGTGTAATAGTGACATGTAAGGTCACCTAAATCAGTACACGATGATAAAGGTAAATCAGATAGCATACTATCATCTCGAGTAAGACTGTCCTACCGGGATAGGACCTCCCTCAATCATTGCAATCACGTGCCTATGATCCAATAATTGACTCTGAGGGCACTATCTCCAACAATCTCCCACTTGCACTCAGGGCTAATTATTGCGATGTCGCATACTCACAGCCCGTGTGATACCGAACACGCAACTCCTCTACTAGTCAGTCTCACAAAACTCATTTGCGAAACTATTGCGTTCGGGGAATACCCTCAGTGAGTGGATCCGCTTTGATATTTCTTTCTATGTCTCTCTATATCTCAAGTTCGCGGAGAAAACCATCTCCCGAAATGAGCAATACCTATCTTAGAATGTGTCTGGATGTCTGATGGGACCTAGCTCATAAATGAACTCCAAATCCAAACTTCCTTGACTGTATTGTCAACTGAACTTAATCAGTATCCTACGCCATGCCTCCCTCAGTATCCGCCTGGACCACCTGTCCAAAATACTGCCCCTCGTCAGAAGGAAAACTATAACTCTGACAACCTCCCTGTTGTCCAGGTCACCTTGGAAGCCTGGAATGATAACTGTCTCCTGAACGAGGCTGTCGTTATCATATCCCTAGAACATCCACTTATGTTCTAAAGCTGCTTCCGATTATTTCTCCAGAATTGGATCAATATCAACTTATTGCATCTACTGCAAGAACAACATCTGGTGTGGTACTTGACATCTCATGATTGACTCAATTGCCTAAGCAAGTGATCTGCCAATCATGCACATCCCTCTCTACTTTAGTCTATAAGACACCTTTAGAGAGGGTAACTCCATCACCTGCAGGTATACTACTGTGCCAGAAGTCGTCCATTCTAAATACCTGTAGAATGCTGTCTAAGTACCCAGATTGGGAAACTACCCAAATCTAGATTTATAGATCTAGTAACCAGAATGTTTGATATGATATCCAAGTCCTATGTGGAGAAACCACTGTGTGACAACCAAAAATAACCGATCGTAGTATAGGAATATCACTTCCTACTCTGTGTATGTCATCCAAATACCAGGACATCACACCCTACTACCTTCTTAACAGATCCATCTCCTATTCTGATGAAGTCAAACCTATGACTGTCACATCAGAAATAGATGATCTATCTCCGCTATATCTGCTTTAGTCTATAAATAGACATAAGCCACTTGTCCACCAATGCTTCCGCTGCTCCCACTGACCACAACAACCCCCTGGCAGAGTCATATACATGTACACTTCTAAAACTAGTTTAGAACAACGCTATACTCATCCTCCTGCCGGGTCTCACAGTCTGGAACAACAGCAATGGCAAATCTGGGTAAACAAGAACCTCTCTGTCACCGTCCTTGAGGCTACCGGAGTACCTCTCGGGTGCCTGAGGTTACCCACAATATCTGCGGAGTAGCCAATGGAATGTCAAATCAAATTGAATCTTTAGGTTCTTTATCAAATCTTCAGTAATTGTTTGCGGTTCTGGAATCACTTCCAGTTCTACCATACTCTCACTACTGTTTTCTGAAAAAATCTAATTTTATTAAAACTGTGGCGAGTCAAGAACAATATCACTATTGATCTTTCAGATGGTAGAAAATCAACCCTCGTCATAGCCTGGGTCAACCCACAAACAGACATTACAGAAACGTGCCTTGAGTTATCCAGAGTCTGGTTTTAAGCATAAGCCGGACAACTCCCCGTACCTTAACATCGTTAAGATATGAACTGTTCTTTATCCAATACAGAAACAGAGGCACTGATTTAGTTGAACCAGATTCAAATCATGCAGCTGTCTCCAGTGCATGTCAAGTAAATGGAAAGAGGCCGATCAGCATTACCCAACTTAGGAGTGCTTCCAATTATAAGTAACCTAAAAGAGAAGCAAGTTCTCTTATTCATTACTATCAACTGAATACTATACACAAGTATCTACATCTTCGATCACCTTGAAGAATCCCGATACTTGCAATACCTGGTTCTCTACTCTATTCTTATACCTATAGCTTCTCAAAACTTGGACCATGTGTTTCTTACGAAACACTTGTCTAAGAACTTAGAGAAGTCATAAGTAAACCGAATATAGTACGAGGACCAACCCCTTTGTCCTAATGGACACTGGACAATATACAATACTCTGCATATGTCCCCTGAGTCTAGTAACTCATACCCTGTGCATCGTAGGTTGAAAACTGTACTTATGGTTATGAAGAATTACACCGCTGTTCAATGCTCCTTACCTAACCATCTACTGATATAGGTAAATGTCATGGACATAATTTCAAAAAGATATATCTCACTCTATGAAAATAGACGTACAGATATATCAATTTGAAATTGGTGCATTACAACGGATATTCAAAACCAAATATTTGCCGTCCAGTAAATAACCCAACCGATTTCCTCAAATATCACCAATTACAACGAATTCCGATATGATGAGGATAATCACCTAATTTCCAATAGCTTACTCCTACTCATCATCTGTAAAACCATACAGATGTGAGAATCATATTTGGTAAATACATACCCTAGAGCAAGGACTAATTGGGAAATCAGTTTTCCTTTAACAGTACACAGTGAAACTGGAACACTGAAATGTTTTATAGGGGTATCCTGGTATTCTTAGTAATACCTCTTCCATTATCTGATTAAAAACAGTAACCGTATATTTCTTTGCCATCTCTCCACATCCCTTCATATGTCTTTAGTCATTACCTTCTGCACACCCCTTTAGGCCAAATAATTTTCTTCCTTCCCTACCGTTCGGCACCAGCCTATGGTTTCGAAGAAGACTATCCAATAAGCATAATGGGTGTACTGTCCTAATCCTAGGAGCACTCATAATGCGAGAGAAGGGGAAGATAAAAGACAACCGAATAAACCTTATTCCTATTTCTTCTGAACCAGAATCCATCCCCGAACTGGAACAAGTTCCTTTCGAGTTCGTATATAACCATACGATGGAGTATCCAAATAACTGTGGATCTTCGTAGTGATACGGAGTGTCCTGGAGAAATACAAAGGTGAAGTGGGAGTGGTAGTCGTGAATATCAGTCGCAATTTACTTTACCCTCCTTCTAATCCCTTTCTTTGTCTTAACTTAATACCTTCTGTACACCATCGTTAGGCTAGTTGGTTTTCTTCATTCCCTACCGGTCGGCACCTGCCTACGGTTTGGAAGAAGACTATCCAATTTACGTAATAGGTGTACTATCCCCTAATCTAAGGGGTACTCGCAACCTGAGAGAAGGTAAAAGGAAAAGACAACTGAATAGTCCTATTCGTTTTCTCCAGAACCGGAAACCACCCTCGAATCTGGAACAAGTTCCTTCGAGTTCGTATATAACCATACGATGATTTTGTCCAATTGAAGTGGACGTTCATAGTAATACGGGGTGTCCTGGAGAAAAGGGTAAAAGTAGGAGTGGCAATAAGGTCTGCAACTCTGACAATCCAAAAGCCAGTGTAAAAGAAGGTTCGGTTAATTTTGGTCTCTGAGTCATAGTCTAGGGTCGGGTCAATGGTCGCTGCCAAAGAGAGAGAGAAAAGAAACACTCAGGGTGCACTCTAACCTAGATCAGAATGGTTACCAATTTATCTAATCTGGAAACCTCCCACTGTACCGTCAAATTCTCCTCCAAACCTAAAAGAAGAATTAGTCGGGAACACCCGAGGAGTAAACCAACTCATCAGTGGGAATCGGGATCCAACTATCATCGCATGATAACATGACGGAATCCGCTCACTGTATCACACTCCAGAAGGTATGCGCATATCTGGCAAGTTTCAGTTTCTTTAGAAACTCCCGATGTGATTTTTGCCCCTTGCCCTTATGACCTTGGCGTGAGGTCAAAATATCATAAGTCACATGTCAAGTTCTACCCATCATTATCCAGGTTAATTTGAACCCACCAGTACATACCCTTGACGTAGGCCAAAATAGTAGTACGACTGTCCCAAACCAACGCATCTATCTATGCAACAGATAAATACCCGGCAGCTACCAAACACCATGCTTTGGCGTGAGGTCAAAATACATAGCTTGAATACTACCGAATATTTAACTGAAATGATGGAGGGCTACGGATGGTTTCTGGCGAAAACCTTTAACGTAATGAACTTGATATCGTTGAAAGAACGGATAGCTTTTTAGAAAATATATTAACGAAAACTTTCGCTAAAGAGGTCACTCCCGGTGAAGGGATCTCGGCTCTTTCCCCATAGAATGGGGTGCAGGATATTCTAACTGAATACCACGATGCAAAGCAAAAGTAATCGGCTAGAGTGAAGTTATTGCCCTGACGCAAACTTCTGTCCAAGGGGTCACTCCCGGTGAAGGGATCTCGGCCTTTGCCTCGTCGACTGAGGTGCTGGATATTCATAACCGAATATCACTGTGCAAAACAAAAGAGAACGTCCTTGCAACAACAGCTTTTTGAAAAGTGTTCCAACAACATCAGAATAGGTTTGTTTAACGTGCATTGAAACGAATCAATGCAATCCCATCAATTGATCACACCACAAAGAATGAAAATATACTGATGTACGTATATGCCATCCGCATTCGCCACTGGGTCCCGTCATTACCCGTTAGGTTAGCTAACTAACGACAGAGCGGGGACTGGACTAGCACGGATGCAAAACATATACAACATCTACTAGTATGTATATATATATATATATATATATATATATATATATATATATATATATCAATATATAATATTTTGCCCAAGGCATGATAAAATGCAACATCACAGAAATGTACAGCATCACAGAACAATACAGATATCTGGGATCCCCGGGTTTCACAGAGCCGCTACTGAAACCCGACGTTCCCCTGGTCGTGTGGATAGCCTGTGTAATGAAATCCTAGACCCCTACGGGCGCAGCAAGTTACTCGCCTAAACCTGAAGCGAGGCAGCCCCCTTCAGCACCGTAAATGGACCACCCAGCACTTCACAGAATCCGGTAACTTAGGCACCCCTCTTAGGTCAACCTGTACCCCCTACGAGTGCGGCGAATTACCCGCCAATTCTAGAGTGAAGCCCCCTCCGTCTCAATACCATGAGATGCAGGATTGTTGTCCTCTAGAATCCGGCTATCCATGCACCCCTCCGCGGGGTAATCCTAGTACAGAAAGTAAAATATACATACAACGGGTACATCGACCGCAATCTGATCGTGCCCCAAAATAATAATACAAACAGGCAGTGACGGCAGTCCACATGTCGGACGCTCGCCCCGCAATATCAAATGTACATAATACAACAAAAAACTGTACTAGCATTGCATCCCGGCTATCCCCACCGACCGATCCACAACAACACAGCATAACACAGAACATCAACGTGAATGTCACGTCAAATCCGTTTAACCGGGCTATAGCAGTCAGACAGGATTTACCGATCAAGTGACATTCACGGTCACATATAATGTAAATACTGTGAACTAATGTGTTTAAAATTTTCCGATCGATCAAAATTTACCAAATGGGCCCCAAGCATTGCTGTAGCACTTAAAGAAATTCTGGGCCCAAAAATAATATTCCAAAACCCCTATTTTCAACCCAGAAGCCCACTGAAGAGATTTGATGCATTGATCTCTCCTTACTGCCGCGGAACCGCGGCCCCAAGTGGGGTTTGGCCGCGGTTCCGCGCTCCACTTAAGGAATCAATGCATCGAATTTCTCCAGAAATCTTAGATATGCCTGCAATCATTCTGCAACATACTGAAAAATTTTAGGAGCCCAAAAAATTTTAACAGAAACTGATGCACATGAAAACGCGGGTTTTTGGAATTTTGTTTGATCGAAAGTGTAAACACATTAGACAAAGCTAGACTAGGTTAATGGCGAGGCTCTGATACCACTGTAAGTGCACGGCGGCGCCCCGGCCTCCATCCCGAGGCCAAAATGCGGAAGTGGTGATTTAATTTAATTTTCTTGAACCGGCACCACCGCGCACTAAATACCTGGATCGGGCCATTAACATAGTCCTAGCTAACTACAAGATGGGAAGAGAGATATACCGAGTGATCCGTGTCCTCCGGTCTTCTCGTCGTCGTCCCGATCTCCCGCGGAAGCTCTGGTCTCCGTCTCGTCGCCGGAAGGGCACCACATCGCCGGCTTCTTTTACGGGCTCCCACCTCTGGACCGAGGCAACTCGGGTACGAAGTTGGCGAGTCGACGTGCCCAAGATTTGTCATAGAATAATGTAGAACTCATGTCTCATTTTGGGGTAGTGGAAGTTGCCTTTGGTGGAGGAAATGAACTAAAAACATTTGGAGATGAAACTTTGGGATTTTTGTGAAGCCAAAAGACCAAAAATCCCCTCACCAATTATTGGGACAGCCCTTCTATCTTCATGGCCGGCCATGTCAAGTGAATGGGGAGAGTGGAACCAAAAAAAGTGAGTGATTATCTCAAAAGGGGGGTGGAGCAATCACATGAGAGAGAGAGAGAAAAGTGATCATGAAAAGTAATGATCACAAAAACAAACCTCACTCCAAATCAACCATCATCAACAACCAAGATTGCTCACAAAGTCAAGCAATCATGAACCATAGAAATTCAAGGAATGTTCCTCCATCATGATACCATCATGATACAACTATATGCAAAGAGAACCCTCCATAATGCTTATTTGCACAAATGCAAATAAGCCCTCCTCCACCAATCTTCGGCCAAAGAAACATACAAAGAAATATGGCCGAAACGGAAAGCAAACTGGCAACTCCAAAAACTGATCCCGTAATAAATTACAGGAAAACCCCGATACTGTGTATACACACCCGCATTTGTATTCCGACCGAATACAAATGCAATGAGACAAAATCTACACTGTGCAATACTAGAATCCAGCCTAAACCAAAGCCTACTAGTATTTACCGCCCGATCATGATTCGTGCAATACCGCACGTATCTGATCGAACCCTGCCATATCTCCATATGGCCTCTACAGCGTTTCACCCGAAACTTGAGCAACTGGTCTGTGGGGGACTCTAAAGACTCGTCAATACAATGGCTGTGGATTTAACCACTAGCACGTCAGAGGTATTAGCCATACGTGACGGGCTACCAGCTATTGACCAAAAGGGACGTCGATGAGCGAACTGATCCTGACACCCTACTGAGCCTGTCAGTGAAAATATACGTACAGTCTGGTCCGTTCGTCTATGAGCATCGCATGGCGGGCCTAGGGGGTTGGTAAAAGTCAGACCCCCAAAAGCGGTACAAGTCATGTCGGAGTGTAGCCCAGAACACCCTGAGATACTACTGGAATACCTACCAGTAAATCTCTTGCATTGGCTAAGGACTTCGTGTAATGGCTCTCCTAGACACAGCGCGACCTCACCCCCAATACCGGGAGAGACGAACCCCTGAAGATCCGCCCACTGCCTCCATGTGGCTCGGGACTGTACCCAACTAAAACCTGTTTGCACGTCTCCTTTGAGCGTGGTAGGGTAGTAATCAAAGTACAGTGGGAACTCACACGAGACAAATGACGATCACCAGGTCGATGAACTAACCTGTACACATTTCACCAGGGAACTGCTATCTGACGTCAGGTATAAGACCAACTAGCATGTTCCCGGCGAGTCCTGTCCGATGTACTCATAACCCAATGAACACCTGTATACATCTTAGGTGAACCAACTGACACCAGTGGCTTGCGAGACCGGCCACCGCCCCTCGTCGGGGTCTCCACTGTATACACTAGTCTACTCTGGAGTATCGATGCCCTGTCTCGAAACTCCCAGGACGAGGGTGTTAGTTATATGTATGCCCTAGAGGCCATTACTGTGCATTGGATGTATATTGTAATGGATGCTGGGACATATATAGTAGGACTTTCTTGCTCGACATGATAGTACGCTATCTGGTTGCTCTTTATCTTAACATGTATACTTTCTGTCTCTCTGTTACATGTTGATAAAGCCCTTAGGATGTATACTCGACTTCCAGGACTGCGATGCAGATCATACTAGTGGGGCCTGGATAGTCCATGAGTACATCCTTCAATATTCCTGGTCGTGGGAATATCGAGATGGGGTATCGATATTCCAGAGTAGACTAGCGTATATCTTCTCGATCCATGTAATGGGCGATGGATGATCCCATATCCATTGGTGTTTGACATCAGAGATGGTATGCGGGTGCTCAGTGGAGACTGGGTACACTGAACGGACTCGCCGAGAACTCCCAGATGGTATTATACCTCACGTCAGATGGAAGTTCTCTGGTGACACTGGTACAGCTTAGTCTGTTGACCCGAGATCGTCATAGAGACTTGTGTGTCTCCCACTGTGCTTTGATTTCCACCCTACCACGGCTCTACTGACTCGTGCAAACAGGTGGTTTTGGGTACAGTCCCGATTCACATGGAGGCAATGAGCGATAGGAGGGGATTCGTCTCTCCCGGTATTGGGGGTTGATGTTGCGCTATGCACGACTGGCCATAACTGGAAATCCCTGGCCAGGGTTGCAGTGATATACTGGTAAGAGTTATCAGAAGTTTCACGATTGTTATCGACCTTACGTCGGCATGACTTATCAAGCTACTGGGGTCTGACGTTCACCACCCCTAGGCGAGATATGCGACATATCAGACGAACAGACCGGACTGTACGGTAAGTGTTACTGGTTGGATTCACAGGAGTGTGAGCGGGCTTGCTCGTCGATCTTCTGATCGCTCAATACCCGGGTGGCCGTTATGTTTAGCAGACCACTTGTGGCTTGTGGGTGTTTGATATGATCATCACCTACTGTCGGCGTATTGACGAGTCTTTAGAGTCCTACACAGAGGTTTCCTGGCTGAAGCGAAACGAAATAGGAGCGCATATGAGATATGTGCAGGACCGAGAATAATGCGTGTATGTGATACCGTATTCTATTCTCATGATGAATGTATCGATTGGTTGTATGCGATATAACCTAGTTATCGAATCAAGGATTGATTCGATAAACCGATACATTGGATATTAGTCGGTCATATGTGATATGACCGGATCGTTAAATCAAGTGTTGATTTAATGATTTAACGTATAATTATATATTTGATATATTACTTTGCATTAACTAATATTTGTTCATTTAAAATGGATTTTCTCACTTGAAGTGCACATTGCATATGTGATATATTTTTTATACACTTGTTTGTACCATGTTTGATGATACATGCAACCTTGGGTGTGTGTATGTTTAGTTAATGGTTAGGGTTTCCATTGCTTTATTTATTTATCTATTTATTTTGGTTAAAAGAAAAAGGAAAACAAAATGGTTGCTTTTATACAAGAAGCTTCTTGATGCTTCATGCATCTTTGACTAAGTGACCATTTTGTCTCCATCTCTTGACCTAACCATTTAACTAAACCATAGTTAACTCTCTACACAAAACCATTGTTGCATTATGATAAGAATGACTTGGATTTTCTTTGTAAGATAATTCATTTTATATTCTTTCTTCATCTTCATCTTGCTTCAAAAAGCTTGCTAGCTTCAATGGTGAAATGAGAAAAAGAGTGAGAAATCCAATTCTAAAGTGAACCCACTTCCTATTTCTTCATCCTCTACCACTTGCCAAGTAGTATAGGGTGTTTTTTTCACAAGTTTCATGACTTGGTAAAGTTGGAGCTTATTCTTGAGTTGCCTCGACGTAGATTATCTTCGGCATCGAAGTCGACAACCTAGCCCGATCTTTTCTCCGATGAAACCGCCGCAAGAGTCTAGGATTCCGATTGGTACAGCGGAGGGATGTCATCACGGAGCCAAGGAAGTGGAGGACTGGATCTACAAAGGTTGTAGTCACTTTCCTTTAGCAATAAAGTCGTTTACTTGCTTGCATCGCCTATCCTCTAGTTAACGATCCGTATTAGGGTTTATAGGCACATGGAAAAATTTGAATTGGGCATGTTTGATCTGTTGTGAGACCTCATTAGTGTGCCTAGGAACCCTACAGTGCTATCAGAGCCTAGCTAGAGTTTTAGGCGATGTGTAGACGAAGCTAGAAGTCCGATCGAACCTGATATCCCCCGATTTCAACCCTCTCTGTACAATTTTTCAAACAATGGATTTTTGTGAATTAAAAATTCTCAGAAAAACATGCAGGAAAAACTAAGAATTACTGTGAAGTACGGACCCCTAATTCAACAATTTAACCGTGGAACCGCGGCCAAACCAGGGGTTTTGCGGCGGTTCCGCGGCCAAAATGGTGACTTAGTCCCTGAAATTTCATGTAATTATTCTTAGGTCCTTTCTTGTTAATTTTTTCTGTGGATATTTTAATTCCACTCAAGTGTTGAGTTTTTTAGGGTTGTATTAGGGACTCATTGATTCGATCGGATAATTTATCTTCGTTTAAGTTTTTCCGGATATTTTAGAAACTGTTAAAAAGTTCGACCGGATATAAATACCCACTTTTTCCCCTGTCGGAAAATTTCCAAGTGTTGGATCTTTCCGTAGTTTAAGAACGTTCTAAGTAATGCAACTAACTCGATGGTCCCTCTAGAAGACAACAAACCTTAACTCGATTATGTAACCGTCTTGAACTGCCTTTTGAACCTTCGGGTTTGGGGCAGTACGGCGTGCCACATGTGAGGCGTTGGCTTGACCCTTCTACGGCTGGACCGTTGGTACTGAGGCATGAACTGAATGTTTTTAAACTTATTTCATGTGTTGAGCTGTATCGGGAAAACTTGGGTGTTCGATTGTTTGATCGGAAAGTTTAACATTTTCTATTTATCCGGAATTTGATACAATACTTGGAATTCACAAGTTGTTATAAGATAACTAATATGAATGTTATAAACATAGCACTTTAGTCTCACTTGATCGGTTGCCATGGAATTTTGATGCAATCAAAAGTCCGTCGCAATCACGTAGCGTACGCGGATACTCGCCGGGTAAATTTAATAGACAGCCTCACTCCATAGCCCCGACCAAGTGACTGTTGGAGAACCCCCGTCGCCTAAAGCATCCTTTTGGGTGCTCACGGCAGCGGTGTTCCGCCTTGGTGCACTTCGTCGACGGCATCAGGGGTGCAGCCGCCTACTAAAGTTTGCGACGAGCATTCGATCACGATGTCGGGAATCTTGTTGAATTGCCCGACTTGATATTGAAAAGAGTTTTCAATAATGAGACTAAAATGCGGGGTTTATAATTGTTAGGCATGCGATGTCTAAGTATTTCATTTGATTAGGCATGCGATGTCTAAAGAGATTGCGGATTCCAACTGTTGTAGTTTTACACTTTCTTTCCTGTGACCGTATGTGTAGTATATAGTGGTATTGCCGATTGTCGTTGCTATACGTCGACGACAATCGGTGTATGCATACTTATTTACGTTGATGACATGTGATATTATGTGTTGCTGGATATGTTATATTGGATCGTTGTGTTTGAATAGCCGGAGGGTTTTTATGTGAGATGAGTGTTTTTCATTTTCATTCATGTAAAAACTTATATGTAATATTCTTTTATTGGGACACTTCCAGGTTGCGGAAGATGTCACCGTTGATTTATAATATTTACTTTTCCGCATTGGGATAGACCCAAGGAAGGGAGCACAAATAACCGGGTTCTAGGGTCCAGTGGAAGACCATCTCGAGGAGTCGAGTCCGGGTCTCCTAACCCTAGAATTGGTAGGGTTGCTTGCCGCTCTCGTAGGGGTCTAAGGGTGTGGGATTGGCTATTCATCACGACCGTGGAATCCGTGTTTTATACTGGCTCGTATTAAAAACACGGACGTCCTAGTATATCCAATATTTCATATGATATTTTCTGCTGCGTTATCTGTGATGTGATCATGTGATATATTCAGATAGATTCAGTATATAGTATATATGATATATTATATAGACGTTGCTTATGTTTTACACCCGCGCTAACCCTGCCTCGCTCTGGCGTTAGTTACCTAACCTAACGGTGCTGACGGGACATCGAGGCGAATGCAGATTGCATAAGCGTACGTTATATTTATCTGTGATGTTTAGGTGGACTTAAATGATGGGATATTCATTAATGAGATTAATGAAAGAAAATAAACCTAATTGATGTTGTGGAATCGAATTTCAAAATAAAAACAGGTAGCTACAGTTCTTGCTTTGCATCGCGGTGTTCCTTGAAGAACATCATGCACCTTATTCGATGAGGAAAGGACCGAGATCCCTTCGCTGGGAGTGACTCCTTTAGCAATAACTGGTAGATGCTACAACCCTCGGTTTGTCTTTTGATTGCTTCTATAGCTTCTGCTTTGCACAGTGATATATATGATATATCACGCACCTCATTCGACGAGGAAAGGGTCGACGATCCCTTCACCGGGAGTGACCCCTTTAGCAAAACTAGAAAAGCCTCAAAAACATTCCATTTAAAAACATTTGATTCCACAACGAGATCAAGTTCAAAGCGTTAAAGGTTTTCTTAAAAACCATCTGCAACCCTCCGTCATTTTAGGAAGTAGAGTACTTAGTATTCGTGCTGTGTTTGTTGACCATAGTCAAGGCATAGTGTACGGTAGCTAAGTGATGTCTTCCTACATCGCATATGATGCGATTAGTTAGGACAGTCATGTGGCTTTGTTGACCTTAGCCAAGGGTCATGTGGGTGGGTCTAATTAATCACTAAATGACGGGTAGAACTTGACTGGTGCTTATGATTTGTTGACCTTAACCAAGGTCATAGGTGCTAGGGGGTGAATATAATTATCGGGAGTTTCAAGTGTTAAAATTTGCAATGAGATTACATACCTTCTATGTGATAGTTGGATCCCGATACCCACTGCGAGTAATTGTTACTCCTGAGAGAGTTTTGCACTTTACAATTAGCCGATCAAGTAGGTGTCTAGAAAAGTGTCAACGGGGTTACGCTTCTGGGAAAACGAGGTTTACTGTAATTAGGTCTGTGCGAAAGCACGGGGAACCTCCCTCAAAGTACCGACACTGGCCTAGCTGAAAGATTGGCGAACTTGTAGAGTGTAATTAATCCCGGCTAGTCTTTCCTTTTAAGGTTTGAAGGAAGATTTGATAAAAACAGTAGGAGCCATCCTGATTAGATAAAATATATAACCAATCATCTTGCATGAGCGCACGTTGAGTGTTTTCTTCTCTCTCTCTCCAGGTAGCGACCATATCATGTCTTAATCAAGATAATAATATGGATGTATTGACCGAACCCGCTTGTTATACTGAGCTGGGGAACGTTGGTCCCGCTCAAACTTATAATTGTTATAAGGCAGAGCAGGAAATAGGGGAATATCAGAATTCATATGCCGCCCAAACGAAGAAAATGCATATGATGCATCTCCTTCGGGTGTGTTCATTACAAAGAACTATTTCTTAGTATCCTCTGCATCCTGGGTATTTGATACCAGATCAGGATCCCAAATATGTAATCTGTTACATAGGGCTACAGAAAGGTAGAAAACTGAGAACGGGTGATAAGTTTCATGAGACAGAAAACGGGGCAAGTGTTGCAGCCAAGTCTGTTGGTTACCGTCACCCTGTATTATCAATACATTGATTCTGAACAAATGCTATTAGATACCGAACCTGATATACAAAATCATATCAGTGTCTTTATTAGTAAAGAAATGATAAAATTTTGTATTGTTGGATAATATTTTGAACATTTCCTATATCAAAAGTTGATCGGTTCAGGCACGTTATCTAAAAGCATTGATGTTCTAAATCAAACTGCAGTTCCTAGTATACAGAACACACATAAGAGGAAGAGTTCAGAAATGAATGAATCCTTCTTGAGGCATTGTAGACTAGGTCATATCAATGCGACCCGACTGGCTGAAGTTACATTTTAGATGCATATTTAAATCAGTTTGAATTTACATCTTGTGAAACTAGCCAGTCATGTCACAAAGATAAGATGACCATAGCTCTGTTCATTGGGAACGGAGAAAGAGTTAGTAAACTCTTGGGACTGATACATGATAATGTATGTAAGATCCCCTGTCTACACATGCCAGGACCGGTTCTTTGTACTTCACTACATTCTCTGATGATCTCTCAAGATTCAGTCATATGTTCCTGTTGAAACATAAGTCCGAACCTTTTGAAATATTCATAGAATATAAGTTAGAAGTAGAGAACCAAAATACGGGTATAAGTATTATGTCCTATGATAAGATCAGGGAGGAGAATACTTGTGCATGGAATTCTTGGACTATTCTAAAAGAAAATGAGATTCTCTCTCAGTATTACTCCTCTGAATACACCACAGCACAACAGTGTATCAGGGCGGACCAATCGCACCGTATTAGATATGGTGTACTCTATGATGAGTACTACTGAGTTACCTATTTCCTTTTGGGGTTGTGCACTTGAGATGCTGCATACCTATTGAATTAGGTTCGAATCAGATCACTGCCTACCACTCCATATAAGATATGGTATGGGAAAAGCCTATCTCTTAAGTAAGTTAAGATTTGGGATTGTCCGGCCTATGTCTAAAGCAAAATCCGGACATGATCGAGGCAAGGTGAGTTCTGTAGAACTGGAAAGGTTCCAGCTATACAAAACTACAACTGATGATTTGACAGAGCCAAAGGATTCAATAGTTCCCGACGAACCTCAGCCTCTCCGCCGATCTGGTAAGGTTTCTCATCCGCTTGAGAGATACTTCGGTTTCTCGATGCCAGTGGGAGCGAGGAATGCATCATGAGATGATGACTCAACTAGTTTCAAGCAGGCCATCGAGAGTAGGGACTCTGTAAGAATGGCTGGATGCTTAGCGATCTGAGATGGAATCCATGTACACCAGCAAAGTATGGACTTTGGCTGCTATATCAGAAGGGTTAAATCCCCATCAGGAGCAAGTATATCTAGAGAAGATTACTTGGTGTAGATGGAAAGGTTGAGACTTTCAAAGCTAGACTTGTTAAAGGTTTTCGTCATCGACCAGGCGTGGATAATGATGAAATCTTTTCCAGGGACTATGCTTAAGTCCATCCAGATCCTACTTGCCATTTCTACATACCATGACTATGATATCTGGTGGTTGGATGCCATGACTACTTTTCTAAATAATGATTTAGAAGAGAACGTCTATAAGAACATATCTAGAGGGCTTCGTAAACAGTGGGAGTAGCGGAAATGTGTGCAAGTTGCTTTACATAATAAAGCAAGCATCGCAGAGTTGGAACGTCTGTTTTGATGTGATAGTCAAAGTGTTTGACTTCATCAAAATAGTTGATGAACCTTGTATATACAAAACGGTAGTAGAGAGTAAGGTAGTCATACTCGTATTGTACTTAGACAACATACTCTTGATAGGAAAAGAGTTTCCTATACTACGATCGGTCGATCTCCTCTTGTCACATGGATTCTCCAATAGGATAAAGGTGATACCTCCTCGATCCTGGGGAGAATCACTGGAAAAGTTCCAGGGTGATAAGGACGACTGAATGTCAGTCGCAGACATTGTCTTTACCCTCGGTAACGGGACGGTATGTTGGAAGAGTTCCAAGCTAGATACAGTAGCATACTAGACGATTAAGGCTGGATACTTCGCTACTTAAGATGCTACTAAAGAGGCAATTTGGGTGTATATTTGGTTCATAAGATGAACTAGGTTCCTACCATTGTATGACAATGGAAGTGTGGCCTAGGCCCAGGAAGCCTGGTCCCATCAGTGACCCAGACATATTATGAGGCAGCATCACCTGATCATGGAGATAGATGATCTCCAGGGTGATCAAGGTTAGGAGAGTAGACTCGGAGAACAACACGGCGGATCCACTCACAAAGGCTTTTTCCCAGAGAGAGACTTATATGGGATGGTTGAGTATATGATACTGCAACCACTGCTACAGATGGCCCTAGTGCAAGTGGGAGATTGTTAGTTATATGTATGCCCTAGAGGCCATTACTGTGCATTGGATGTATATTGTAATGGATGCTGGGACATATATAGTAGGACTTTCTTGCTCGACATGATAGTACGCTATCTGGTTGCTCTTTATCTTAACATGTATACTTTCTGTCTCTCTGTTACATGTTGATAAAGCCCTTAGGATGTGTACTCGACTTCCAGGACTGTGATGCAGATCATACTAGTGGGGCCTGGGTAGTCCATGAGTACATCCTTCAATGTTCCTGGTCGTGGGAATATCGAGACGGGGCATCGATATTCCAGAGTAGACTAGCGTATATCTTCTCAACCCTTGTGATGGGTGATGGATGATCCCATATCCATTGGTGTTTGACATCAGAGATGGTATGCGGGTGCTCAGTGGAGACTGGGTACACTGAACGGACTCGCCGAGAACTCCCAGATGGTATTATACCTCATGTCAGATGGCAGTTCTCTGGTGACACTGGTACAGCTTAGTCTATTGACCCGAGATCGTCATAGAGTCTTGTGTGTCTCCCACTGTGCTTTGATTTCCACCCTACCACGGCTCTACTGAGTCGTGCAAACAGGTGGTTTTTGGATACAGTCCTGATTCACATAGAGGCAATGAGCGATAGGAGGGGATTCGTCTCCCCCGGTATTGAGGGTTGATGTTGCGCTATGCACGACTGGCCATAACTGGAAATCCCTGGCCAGGGTTGCAGTGATATACTGGTAAGAGTTATCAGTAGTTTCACGATTATTATGGACCTTACGTCGGCATGACTTATCAAGATACTGGGGTCTGACGTTTACCACCCCTAGGCGAGATATGCGACATATCAGACGAACAGACCAGACTGTACGGTAAGTGTTACTGGTTAGATTCACAGGAGTGTGAGCGGGCTTGCTCGTCGATCTTCTGATCGCTCAATACCCGGATGGCCGTTACGTTTAGCAGACCGCTTGCGGCTTGTGCGTGTTTGATATGATCATCACCTGCTGCCGGCGTATTGACGAGTCTTTAGAGTCCTACACAGAGGTTTCCTGGCTCAAGCGAAACAAAATAGGAGCGCATATGAGATATGTGTGGGACCGAGAATAATGCGTGCATGTGATACCGTATTCTATTCTCGCAATGAATGTATCGATTGGTTGTATGCGATATAACCTAGTTATCGAATCAAGGATTGATTCGATAAGCCGATACATTGGATATTAGTCGGTCATATGCGATATGACCGGATCGTTAAATCAAGTGTTGATTTAATGATTTAATGTATAATTATATATTTGATATATTACTTTGCATTAACTAATATTAGTTTATTTAAAATGGATTTTCTCACTTGAAGTGCACATTGCATATGTGATATATTTTTTGTACACTTGTTTGTATCATGTTTGATGATACATGCAACCTTGGGGGTGTGTATGCTATACACTATGTTTAGTTAATGGTTAGGGTTTCCATTGCTTTATTTATTTATCTATTTATTTTGGTTAAAAGAAAAAGGAAAACAAAATGGTTGCTTTTATACAAGAAGCTTCTTGATGCTTCATGCATCTTTGACTAAGTGACCATTTTGTCTCCATCTCTTGACCTAACCATTTAACTAAACCATAGTTAACTCTCTACACAAAACCATAGTTGCATTATGATAAGAATGACTTGGATTTTCTTTTTAAGATAATTCATTTTATATTCTTTCTTCATCTTCATCTTCATCAAGCTTCAAAAAGCTTGCTAGCTTCAATGGTGAAATGGGAAAAAGAGTGAGAAATCCAATTCTAAAGTGAACCCACTTCCTATTTCTTCATCCTCTACCACTTGCCAAGTAGTATAGGGTGTTTTCTTCACAAGTTTCATAACTTGGTGAAGTTGGAGCTTGTTCTTGAGTTGCCTCGACGTAGATCATCTTCGGCATCGAAGTCGACAACCTAGCCCGATCTTTTCTCCGATGAAACCACCGTAAGAGTCTAGGATTCCGATTGGTACAGCGGAGGGATGTCATCACGGAGCCAAGGAAGTGGAGGACCAGATTTACAAAGGTTGTAGTCACTTTCCTTTAGCAATAAAGTCGTTTACTTGCTTGCATCGCTTATCCTCTAGTTAACGATCCGTATTAGGGTTTATAGGCACATGGAAAAATTTAAATTGGGCATGTTTGATCTGTTGTAAGACCTCATTAGTGTGCCTAGGAACCCTACATAGGGATCTTTTAAGAATGTTCTTATAGACTACCAGCTCTTACGTATATGATCGCCCTCATACTGCTGGTCGTGAAGCAAGAATCCTAGGGCCTCTATCAACGTGTAATAGTGACATGTAAGGTCACCTAAAGCAGTACACGATGATAAAGGTAAACCAGATAGCATACTATCATCTCGAGTAAGGCTGTCCTACCGGGATAGGTCCTCCCTCAATCTTTGCAATCACGTGCCTGTGATCCAATAATTGACTCTGAGGGCACTTTCTCCAACAGAAGTAGAGCCGTGTGAAGGATGGAGAATAGGCTCTAATGAAGAAGGAGTAGAAGAAGAAGGTGAAAAGGATGAAGAAGGGCCACCGGCAGGGGTGTCATTGTTAATACTCACATTATTTTGCAACACTTTTCCCGATGTCAACGTGGTCACAGCATTTACGTTATGATTCTGCTGTTGATATGCAGCATGTGTGTGACCGGGGTTGGGTAGTGGTTGAGACGGGAGTTTTCCTTTTTCGCGCTCGCTCAAAGCTGCATTGAGTTATGCAATTTTTGCCTCAATAGATTTGATGCTTTGATCGTGTGAGGCACTGTTTTGCACCAAAGATTGAATAGAAGTCTTCAGTCTTGCTGTAGACTGTGTAGATTGCTTTAAGAACGCATCTAAACTTCTTTCGAGTGAGCTAATCTTGTCATTATTAGGTTGAACATAATTGTTTGGCGGGTAAGAAGTGTTAGGCACAAAATTGTTCACCTGATTAAGGTAAGGTTACTGTTGAAAAGGTTGCTGTTGAAATTGAGTTTGTGGAGGTGCTTGTTGTTGTTGTTGAGGAGGAGGCCTTTGAAAATTGTTATTTTCTTGGAATTGTTGATTTTGGTTCCAAGCGAAATTTGGGTGACTCCTCCACCCCGGGTTGTATGTCGAAGAGTACGGATCGTTTCTTTGTCGTTGCTGAAAGGCAGCATTGACTTGATCCTGTCCTTGAGTAGATGCATTATAAGGACACTCTCCGGTTAGGTGTGATGGATCCGCACAACAAGCACAAACAATTCGTGGAGGCATAACAGGGGTAGGAGAAGGCGATGAGATTTTGGTCTCAATCGCTTCTAGCTTTTTCATAAGAGCGGCCATCTCGGCCTTCATAGCAATCGACATCTCTACTTGATGTATGCCTGCCCTAGATTGACCACTAGAAGAAGATGATGTGGTCTTGGAGCTCTCCCACTGAATTGTTTGTTCACTAAGATCCTCAAGAAACTGCCATGCTTCCTCACTAGATTTGGAGAGAAAGTGACCTTGACAGATGGTTTCTAGCAACTGCTTCGTTGCCGAGTTCAATCTCTCGTATAATGTTTGGCAAAGTTGCCAACTTTCAATCCCATGATGAGGGCATTGAACGAGTAGGTCTTTAAATCTCTCGAAACACTTCCAAAATGGTTCGGAAGGAAGCTGTGAAAATTGTATAACCTCATTACGGATTCTAGCAGTTTTGTGATGAGGATAGAACTTTTTAAGAAAAGCTTTCACAAACTCGTCCCAATTTCTAATGGAATGTGATGCAGTGCTGTATAGCCACTTCTCGGCTAGGTCACATAAGGTAAAAGGAATGACTCTTAGCCTTATAGCGTCATCACTTAATTGGGTCGTTTTCATCATAGCGCAAACGTTTTGGAATTTATTGATAAAAATATAAGCATCTTCAGATTCCAAACCATGAAATTTTGGCAGCATATTGATGAAATGTGGTTTTATTTCAAAATTGTCCCTATTTGCCGGTGGGGGTGAAAGACAGGTAGGTAAAGAAGTACGGACGGGGTAAAAGAGATCCTGGAGCCCAACTCATGCGGGCGCTTCAACAGGTGGTTGATTCGGGTTATTCGCACCTAACAGAGGTGGTATCATTCCCGTCGGTAAGGTATTGTTGGGGTTGAATCCCGACATGCCTTTGGTGGAAGAATTTGAAGGTGGAGGTAAGAAAGTGGACGGAATGTCGACTTCGGTGTCGAAGGGTTCGTCGGTCGGTACCAACGAAACACGGACTAATCGGGCGTTAGTATCCCTAGTCCAAAGTGACATACACTAAAGGGATAGTGTAGTGAGAAAAAAAATGAAAGACAGAATGTGGAGGTAAGAAAATGTCAATGACAGGAAGTGGTGTAAGTGAGGTGCGAGATTTCTTTATCGACAAGTTGCAAGTTTTGAAAAGATTTTTCTTTTTCCTTTTTTTTCTTTTATATGAGAGTTTTGCAAAGAGATTTTTGAAAAGAGACTTGTGACACAAATGTATCAACCACACATGCACAATCAGGCCTAGATCTAGGGTCACCTAGGTCAGCTAGACAGCTCCTAACTAGGGCTAGAAATAGGACCTCAAACCGCCTCTTCACCACCAATTGCGGCCAGGTAAGTGCCAGGTAAGTGGGAAGGAACCACAATAGTGAGCCTAATTAAAAACCACTAGCCTTTGACACACTTGCCTAGGCACCGCAAAGTCAGGTTAGGATAAACGGTCGATGCCTATACTAGTCCTTTTACCTATTGAGCTCGAAGTCCTTAGGGCTGAGTCTAGTATTTTTTAATTAATTGTGGTCAATGCAATTGCTTTAAGTGCTTTCTGGGGACCTGGGAAGGGTGATGAAATCCCCCACCCAATCTGAGTTTGGTCAATTAGCCCCTTAAAGTCCGATTAAATTATGCAAAACATTAAATTCACTTGCAATCAAATTTTTTTAGCGCAGCGCAAAGAAACCTGCAGAAAATCTGTTATTTAGAAGGGGGAGAAAGAATTTTTAGCGCAAAGAATTCCTGCAGAAAATTTTCACAAAAGATATATGAAGGTTGGCAGAGGGGGGAAAAAGAAAACAAACCAACAAAATTTGAGGAGCTGAAGTGGTTAGATAGCCGCGGTTCCGCGGTTTGGGGCGCTCCTGGGCCGCGGTTCCGCGGTTGAATGGAGGGATCGAAGCTCCGAAAAAAATCCTGCACCTTTGTTGTGAAATTTCCCCTATGTTCTGATGTGATTTTTTTGTTTTGCCCTCTGTAAATTTCCAGATCCGAGATTCTTAGCTGTTCCTGCAAGATTCAAACAATAAAACCCTTCAAACAGATAAAGATTGATAAAATGTTTTTGTACTTTTTTTATTTTCAGATTTTTATGACTTTTAAAATTTATATCAACCCGAAATTACACAAAAGAAATTTTACGCCATCCCCGGCAACGGCGCCATTTGATTAAGTGTAGGTTTTACGATCACCAAAAATTATTTTACCGTAATCAGAAACGACGTCGCTTTGCAGCTAGCCGGTGAATACGGGTCGATCTACAGGGATGTGTAATTTTCTTACGTGTTTTTACGAGTTGATTCAAATGGTGGTTTGATTTTGCTAATTGAGTCTAAAAACTAAGTTGTATGATATTAAGGAACTTGCTAGGGTTAGGTCTAAAGTAGGGTTTGATAAGATTGATATTAACACATCTTTCAATGCACTCGATTAAAACTTTTTAGAAGTCATAACAATTATTAGTAAAGGGGATTAGGATGATTGGGAAGAAACGAAGTTTCTTCCTCTAGATCCTTGTCCGCCCTTTCCTACTAATTGCTATAACCTTCATGGACGTTATGCATGTCCGGTCCTTTATAATACGGTTTCACCGTTACCTCATGGGTAGGGTGCCGTAGGGAGCGGATCATGCATGCGTGCATGAAGTTCTACTTATGAAAAATTATTGGCATTGAAAGAGATGAGAGATATTCATCTCTCAATCCCTCCTTTATTCCTAACCCTAATAAGCGAGAAAATTACTCGCTCATTAGGGGATCTTCTAAAAATAACATTTTGAAAACACTTACCGATTGCATTTAAAAGAACTACACTAAATTAAACTAGGACAAAAGATTAATTAGATCTAGGGCAATAATTAAATTATCACTAAGGCAGAAATTAAAATTAAAAACTTACAGAAAGATGATGCTCTTAATCTCCCAAGAATTCTGAAATTTTATTTATTGAAAAGAGGCATAGGGTTACAATATTTTGGTTACACATTTATAAGTAAACAGGAAAACTAGAATTATAAATTCTTGCGCATGTGCAATTACAGATATGCCCACGAAAAATCCCAACCCACGCACCGACGCACCGTCACAAGAAATTTGCACCGACACGTGCGTCAGATGGCCACGGAACCGCGGCAAATGTGGGGGTAGGGCCGCGGTTCCGCGGCCCTTTAGTGAGATCATTTGCTCAATTTTTGTGGGCTTGGTCTTGATGCTTTGGGCTTTCTATTTCTATAATTCTTTGCTTCATTTGGTTTCTGTGTTTTCTCCAGATCTTTCAGTGAAACTTGTAATGATCTTTTAACCGTTCACTTTGACATTTTGGACCTTGCATTGCCTTGTACAATTGTGAATTGTTCTTCGTCTAGGCTTGACGAGAATCCTTCTACTTGTGAGTCAAAAGTCTCTCTTTTGTATCATTTTTTTTTCTTTTTCACTGTCTTCGCTCTAAGAACCTATATCCTGTAATATGCAGCAGACATGCGTCAAAAGCACCTGTTTATTTATAAAACGAATAAGAATGGGGAATGTAAAATGCAATATTATGGTCTGAACAGTCCCACGGGCGTGCCAGAATCTGTTCCCCGCCGAAACACGGAGACGCGACCGCGCCGGTTCGTCTTGCCTGAATTTCGGGGCAGATGCTAATTTGTGCTATCCGTCCATCTCTCCGAAGATGACAAGTTGATTTATGGCACCATGTATCGAAGGTTTAAACGGATGCGGCCGATATAGCAGACTTCGTCAGATTCCCTCTCATGGTGACGGGTTTTTTATTGTGGGGACGCTCTTCCCTGCAAGCGTAAGCCCCTGCAGTTAATTACGCTACCGTATCGCGGTAACCACTTTCTCCTTCTCCATATGTTCACTTCGTGTCGTGGGTGTTTGTTTTGTTTTTGGTTGCCCGTGGATTGTATACGGAGACTAATTTATGTTGTCGCCCGTAGGGCGTGAATTAGTCCAAATCCGTATCTTCTTAGATTTGGGTTTGGGGGTTGGGTTTAAGGATACGTTAGTCTCATTTGGGACTAAGATCAACTTAAATGTATGTTAAGGATACGTTAGTCTAATTTTAGACTACAATCAACTTAACGGGATCGTTTAGATCCAACAAAAGAGTATTTGGACTCTATTGTTTAGCTTATGGACATTGAGGTCGATTAGTTTAAGGACATTACGGTCCGGCGTTAGTTTAAGGACATCTCGGTCCAAGGTTAAGGATATCATAGTCCATGAGTTTAAAGACCTCACAGTCAAGGTTAAGAACATCATAGTCCGTGAGTTTAAAGACCTCACAGTCAAGGTTAAGGACATCATAGTCCGTGAGTTTAAAGACCTCACAGTCAAGGTTAATAACATCATAGTCCGTAAGTTTTAAAGGACCCCATAGTCCGTAGAATGTTTGGTTGTCGGGACCCATCACCTCTCCGAAGACGTTGAAGGATTACAACGAAAAATATCATGGGACTAAAGAGATGTACCCTCGAACCGATATGGGTTGGTTGAAAAATTTGTAGTCCAATTTGGGACTAAGATCTGTTAAAATATTTATGAACAGATGGGCTCAATTAATATAAGTTGAGCACTTATGGCCAATATTGGGCTAAGTCCAATCATGTTAAAATGTTTAACATTTTATTTTGGGTTGTTGACCCTTTTAACAATGCTGAGCATTGATATATATCTTGACAATGTCTTTGTCTTTCATTGAATGCAGAGCATTCATCAGAGCTCTAGCTTATTAAAGAACAATTTATATTCTGTCAGCGCAACACGTGGCGCGCCAGGCGCTTTGCGCCAGTCAAAGAGCGCAATGCGCTTCTGCCGAGTAGCGCACATGTAAGGGACACTGTTGCACTCAGCGCTAGGTGCCAGATGATGAGCGCATGATGCCAGTTTATGAGCGCTGGACTCCAATCCATGAGAGCATTGCGCTTCCAGTTTAGTGGCGCACACGTGAGTGACACATGGTGCACTTGGCGCTGAGCGCCAGCCCATGAGCACAGTGCGCTATTTCAGAAGCACAAAGCGCAAGTTGTCAATTGGCGCATACGTGGTTGACACATGGCGCATTTGGCGCTGAGCGCCGGTCCAGAGAGCGCAGAAGCGCAGTTCATGAGCGCAAAGCGCAGTTCAAGAGCGCAAAGCGCATTTGATCAATTTTATGATCTGGGAAACAAATTTATGTTCCTTAAAAGAGACTTTGTCTCAAGATCTAAGAACAACAGTTCTTATTTTTATAGGAGATATTTCCAATCTCTTATATTGATGAAAGGCTTTGCCTTTATAGATTCATGATCTGTGAGAAGAATTATATTCTTCTTTTATTTTATGATGAGATCTTTTGATCTCTTTTGTGAAAGACTTTTTGTCTTGTAGATCTATGATCTTTTTAAAGAAATGAAATTTTCTTTCTTAATCATGAGATGATTTCATCTCTGTGTTCATCATCCTTCATTCCTACCTTGAAGAAAAATCTTCTTGCAAGAGCTTGCTCTTTATCTTTGAGCTTCTCAAAGTTTATGGGGGGTTTCTTTTTAAGACTTGAAGTCTTGGGGCCTTTATATAGGTCAAGCTGATTTGTTGAATCAGTTAAAGAGATCTTTCTCTGATTGATTTGGGGATGTTTCCCACCATTAGATTTTTGATCCTATGGCTTCTGTTTTACAGAAGGTAATCTTCTTATTTTTAACAAGATTGGAAAATCTTTCCATAACAGAATTTAATTCTGATTAATTAATGATTTCTCATTATTATTAGATCTTTTGATCTGACGGTGGGGAGTTTTTTAATTCCAGCGCTAGCGTACCAGTGCTTTGCACGTGGTGCGCCGCTCAAAGCGCAGTGCACCTTGCGCTAGCGTACCCATGTTTGACACATGGTTCGCCGCTCAGAGAGCAGCGCACCCATGTTTGACACGTGATGCACTGCTTGGAGCGCAGCACACCTAGCGCTAGCGCACACATGGTGTGTTGTCTAGGGCGCAGCGCACTTGGCGCTGCATCTGAAGCGTTGCTTCAGTTTTGAAATTTAAATTTCAAACAGAGCTTTACTCTGATTGGGGGAAACAACCGCTATCATGTAAGATAGGGTGCCGTAGTGAGCAGATTATGATTCAATTAAAGGGAGTCTGAATTTAATGTGTCGGGCAAAGAAAGGAGCGAGAGAGATTTCATTCTCTCAAACCTTCCTTCTCCTGCTCTTACAAGTGAGGAATTACTCACTCATTAAAAAGATAAAAATAAAACAAAAGGGATGGTAGAAAGAATTTTAAGTTTAAGATGAATTTTACAACTAGTTATTTGAGACCTCACCTAGACAAGGATCTTACTCAAGTATCATCGTTGTTAAAGAAAAATATAAAAGAATAAAACACAAGGAAAAAACTAATTTAATTCTATGTCTAAGTTGAAAAATGAAAATTGCAGATAAAAAATGCGATAAGAAAATATGAGACAAATAAAAATAAAGACTTACTTTTATTGATAACCTTTCAAAAACTCTCTACAATTTTGCATTAAGAAAGATAAAGAACAGGATTAAAATTCTAAATTCTAAAACTAAAAAGAAGCATCCTA